>CM040403.1:103007708-103572708 GCA_022702515.1 Ilyophis sp. 1 JC-2022
ATAATGATTCAATAAACTAGATCATACAAACCATTGTATATTGCATGACAACAAGCAAAACCTGTTTTCTAAAGCAATTTAAAGCTCTACGGCTTCTATTTTTCAGCAAAAGTGTTAATTACAGAGCAGAGGATCACTTGGAACAAAAGTTACATTTCTGCCCACTATGTTAAAAAGTACTGTACATCCTACTGCTTTGAACAAAGAAAGGATGTTCTTATTTCTTGTGACAGAAAGAGATGAAATGAAATCTGAGAAGGATCAGAGTATCTCGATCTAACTGGCCACACTGAACTGACCTGAATATCCAGCTCCTGGCACCTCTGTGCCAGCTCTTCTTTCTGTGCCATCAGCTCAGCCATATCCTCCATAGCCTTCTTCAGCTGAAACCAATGGAACAATTTGTGTTGAGAGCACAAAACATGCAGTAGCCAAGGCCAGCAGATAATTCAGACTAATTCAAAGACTGCTGGTCACTGCATTAAGCATGCTGTTTCCACCTTTCAAACACTGAAGGGAAGTATTGAGCTTGTTATGTTCATATATCACCAGCAAACACAGAAGTACCTGCAGTTCAATGTCCCCAAGTGGTTCTGCTCCAAAATGTGCCATTGTTTCCCGACTCATTAGCTGAAAAACACAAAGCTTCAGCAGAGATACTTTGGGGTGGAGCTGGAAGACTGCATGAGATTAATTCCTTCAGAAATATTATTTAGGCAGCAACAACAAAATTAACTGTCAGTGAATTGGCAAATTGAAGAGCTATGGGTTGTGAGCTGGCATTGATGACATGCACAATCTTAAAAAAACATATATCAATGTTAAAGATTAACCAGAAAACTAAAATGCATGAGTCCTTCCCATAATTTGTTATAGTCATTTTTCCTATATTACCTAAAGCTAATTGATTAATTTAGGAGGCAGTATTAACAATGTGTTAGACTTCCCACTGGCTGATAAACATTAAGCTGTATAACATGTTTCATTCCACATTACAGTAGCGGCAGTGAAATCACCTCTTGAATGGCAGTCATCACAACATGTTGTACCGATTCCTCCAAAGTCATGATGATCTGAATGTACTCTGCAAAGTGAAAATAAAAACACCTAAACATTCCACATTTGGTTTTCTGATATAATCAGATAATATTTTCACAAAGAACAAGCCGGCTTTAGTTCAATTAAATTTTATTCAAGTTTTACATGTCCACTACCTTGTTTCCTTTCACATTTGACAGCACAGCCCAAAATCAGCTGTAGGAGGCGCCCTAGTTCCACATGGTCAGAGTGTTCGGCCACTTGGACGAGATCCGGCAGGGGGAAATCAGAAATCTGTTGGGCCAGAACCTGATAGTATTCCAATAGTTTAATCACACACCATATTTTTTTCTGAATGCCATTTGTGCAACAGTAGCAAATACACACTTGGAATTTGTAAAGTTGTGCCAGATGGACAACACTTATAAACCTCAAGTATCTGTATATTGCAGAATACTGTATACTATGGCAATAAAATGTATGAAACAACAAAAACTGTAAAATAGCACTTACCTCATTATAGTAATCCACCATCATCTGAAGCACCTTTTTCAGGTTGTTCATCTGTTCAAAAAAGGTCAATTTCCCCCCCAAAATTAGCATGTTCAATAATAAATTTGATAAATCTGATATGATGTAATAGAAATTCTGAGATGTTACCTTTAGTCGCCAGTTGTCGCTTACATCTCCTTTAATACGGCCCAGCCAGCTTTCACTGAACCATGTGGGGTCACTGCAATACAAACACAATGCCCAAAGCTGAGGGTACACTGATGGTACAAAATTACTAAATACAGACATGAACTCAGATCAGGGATAATATGGTGTTTGGTGTCCTGAAATCCAGATTTTCAGAGCTGGACTACCTAAGGATGCGATACATTCATTATAATATTCCATAAAATACAATACTGACTGAACTTTCTAGTAGAGAGACTCACATTTGATGGAGTGCCTGTGACATGGCAACTCCAGTTGTCAGGTCCTGTGCAGTCTTACATGGTGCAGCAGTGTTGAAGGTCTGCAACTATGAAATACAGCACACCATAACAATGACAATCAGGCTAGGTGTGTGCTAGAGCTATACCACAGCCACACACTTTTGCAGAAATGCATTACCATCTACTTGGAAACATAAAAGAATCTTATAAGAATTATTTTTTAATGATTATCATGTGAAAAGCTAACTAAACACATTCAAAAAAGGGAGCAATCTTCAACAAAAAGCTATTCTGTCATCTGTTAGATTTTACTTCTCTGGATGATTCATAAATCTATGTTTTTACATTATGGAAGGACGGCGACTGAATGATAACCTTTCTTTTCTTTATTTTTTTACTTTTAGGCCAGGCACAGAAATTATTACATTAAATTCTCAGGAAATGACAGTAACCTAGCGAAAGACACATTAGCCTACGGCTATTTGGCTCCGCATTGGAATATTTAATTCAAGCTTTTTGATGTAGCAACGTTAGATCTATTGCGATATAAACATGAATTAAACGCAGCCAAATTAAATTCTTCATACAAGGTATATTTATTACGATGATTGCATAAGGACAATTTTCTTAAAGAAAAATCCGCACCAATAATCGACCAAGGTCATACACTGAAATTTGACGACCAAGAAAAGCTGTTAATAATTAATTGTACATCCACAGTGTAAAGCAAGAATCTTTCCAACAGACCAATAGGGAGTAACGTTAGCAGTCTTAAAATAGCCTAACTTCCATTAAAAATAGTCATTGTAATCCATTCTCAGAAGAACAGCCATGCTTGGAAACTTACGTTACATGCCGGATGCATACAATTCAATACGTAGTTACCAATCACCTTATTTATATGCACATATAAAGCTATCCTTTTGTAACGTTACGTGTTTTATGTTGAATTTCGCTGTGCTGCAGTTAGCAACGTATAAATTAAAACGCTAGCTAATGTCAATAAATAAATCTGGATACATTCTCACTGTCTAGCAGCTCATTAGAGCTAAGTTAATTACGTTTAGCTACTAGCATTAGGCTAGCTCGCTAAGGGTAAGGCAACCTATCGTGGTAAGTGCCAACTAGTATAGCTATCCTGTCATTTTTTAATAATGTTACATTTCAAGAACAAATTATGCCATCACAAGTTGTTACTTAATTAACGTCAGCAAAGTATTATTTTATTTCAATTTAATAACGTTAACGTTAGTTAAAACGGAAAGGCAATCTTTCTGCAAATATCTGCTCATTAACGTTAATGTTAGCAAACTAAATCAGACAATAAATGTAACTAAGCTAGTGTTTTTTTTTTTACTCAATATCAATGGACTAGCGTGAATCAGTTCAGTGTGCATTTAGCTAACGTTAATGTTAGCGAACTATAGCTACATTGTGTGTTTAACGTTACGTGGTTTGCTAGCCAATTTACTCATAAATAGCTTGCATTCCTATTTGACAACCCAGGTGGCTAACATTAGCTAAGAATCGTTAAAAAGTGTTGGAATGCATCGCGACATTTGCTTGTCGAGATATTCAGAGCAAAGAATGTCATTATGATAGAAAAATAAGTCTACATTTCATGAGGGGACATTTCTTATATGTATGACACTGACGAGAGGGAGACTAGTTACCACACTATAGCCCGCTAGCTACCGGTGCGCATCGTTACCTCAGACAGGTAGCTAGCTAGCAATAGTACGTTAGCTCATATGAAGCTAAGAAATAATGATTAAAAACCCATGTACACCGTCTCAGCTGGCAGTTTAAAAATGGTCAGACTTACCCAAATGATAAGACTTTCGCATAGCACAGTTTTGTTCAAGTCCATTTTTTCCTAGATTGGTTTGAAATTTCCGTTCACCTGTCAACAATGCGTCTTCCTTTTACACTGCATCTGACCTCACCTGGGATGCATTTCCCAAAGCAACCTGCGTAGTGTAGAAACGCGTTAGGAGACTACGGAATGAAAACAACGTTAAATGTACGTGAATACACACCGCACACGCTTTTGCGTGCTCCATTGAGACGGATTTAGAGATTGACAGGATAAAGAGGTGAACGCTAAGAAATAAAAAAAAACATAGTTACGTGATTTCGGCTGCACCGAGTAGCCAATCGTCGCGAGAATTTAAAGACCGACAGTGCTGTGCGCGTAAAATAACCAATCAGTGAACGCAATTCATGTGGCTTCTCTCCAACCACTAGCCTACACAGTATGCTGTACAACACCAAACACAGATTACGTTTCAACAAGGACGGTGGACAGACTGGACACGATTTGGAATTTAGGATTAGGACACATTAATATTGTAAAGGGGGTACGGATGTTAACTCAGGTGCAGATTTGATACACAACGCTTTTGTCGTGGAAACGGCTACTGGATTGAGAAGGGTCTGGCTGCAGGATCGGAGAAGCCAGAGACCCCCGAGAAAATATCTGGAGAAGCCTCACGCATGAGCAAGGAAACGTGGGCATGCGCGGGAATGGAACCAAATCCAAGCCACGCGAGAGCGAAGCCTCTTGCACAAGTGAAATATGTGTCCGAATCAGGGGGTGCATCCCAATAGTCGAAAAATGCAACCTTTCCTCCTCCACTACCACTCCTCTACTCCGTGCCCCGGAAACGGATCTTTGTGTTTTAATCTAATGTCGCTGATTACATCTTAATTACGTATTAATGGTTACATATTAAGGAATGTCTCGACGCAAACCGCAATGTTAGGTACATTGTATACTGTACATGCAAATACGTGTACTCGAGACATTCACAGTTTTGCATACTTCCTGGTAAGAGAGGAGTGGTAGTGGGGAAGTGGAGGAAGGGAGATGGGGAGTGAAGAATATTGGGACGCAGCCAGAGCCTTGCACCCACAGAACTATATAAGAACAGTTCTGTGCTTGCACCACAATCTACGCGCCGTGTGACCTGAGTCCTGCGTAGCTACAATGCACTGGCAGCAGAGGCGGTCTTTACCCATTAGGCAAAGTCGGCAATTGCCTGGGGCCCCAAGCTGACCCCATACTACAAAGGGCCCCGTTAAATTCCTCATAAACTCCCCCCCCCAGTCATTAATTATGTCTTTCTAAATATTCATGCGCTAAATGGCATCAGAATGCCTAATTCATGAGTGTCTTAGTCACCCCCCCAGTCCCCACTACATTGGACTATTCCATGATGAGCCGTCTGCGGAAATGATTCAGTAGCCATTTCGTGTTTCAGCTCGGCGCGATTATTAAAAAGTGAAAATGAAGCGAAGCCGCACAAGCGGTGCTGAGAAAAGGAGGAAGCAGGAGGAAAGTAAAAAGTTTGTGGCAAAACTACCAAAGCTAACTACATTTTTCACGGCGGCTAGTAGTAGTACAGATGCCACTAATGAAGAGCAGAGTCAGTCTGAGACTGCTAGCACTAGCACTAGTGTTGCTAGCATTGCTAATGCTAGCGAAGAGGAGCTAACGTTACTAGGGATGTGCGCGTTTAGTCGACTAGCCGATTAAACGTTGCTACCCTCGCTAGTCGGTTAAACTTACTATTTTATTAATGTACACATTTAAATTACATATTGACATAATTTGCACTGAAATTTCATGTTTTAAGACTAAGACACGCATGAATTAGGCATTCTGATGCCATTTAGCGCATGAATATTTAGAAAGACATAATTAATTACTGGGGGGGGCGTTTATGAGGGATTTAATGGGGCCCTTTGTAGTATGGGGTCAGCTTGGGGCCCCAGGCAATTGCCGACCTTTGCCTAGTGGGTAAGACCGCCTCTGTGTATCATATTAGATTGCTACAGTTTATTTGTTTATAAAAAATACATAAATAGAGAGATTTCTCGCATCAGTTTCATTTGTTGTGTATTTTTAATATTGGGAGTAATCGGTACATTTAATTCCAATATCATGCAATTCAATCACGCCACAGGCTGCGCTCACAGGCACATGCGTGCTTCCTTTTTCAAGCCACAGGCTTCGCTCATGCAACAGGCTTCACTCTCGCATGGCTTGCATCCGGGATTTGGCTACATAAGCGCGACTGTGCACGTTTCCTTTCTCACGCGTGAGGCTTCTCCGACCGTGCAGCTGGCTCTTATAGACTGGATTGAGCTTCAAAACACCAAAATTCACGGGAGATCACCTTCACATAATGGATCGTTGTCTTGGTAGAGAACTTAGAGCGTTTATAGGAACTGGAGAGGGTGGGAGGGGCCAGGCCATACAGTTCTGTGGGCCAGGCAGCGAAGCACCCGGAAGTATGCTTGTTGAGCGCAAAAGAGCTTCCTGCCCATTGAAATGAATGGAGAAAAGCAAGCTGATTTGACAACCAAAGAAAACCTAATCGGTCAATTTTTTGTGATCAGTGTAGCAGTTTGTGAAAAAATGATTGTTTTGGCTCAGTGTTGTCGAATTATTTATTTAAATTACTTTTTTAATTTAACGTATTTTCATAATCTGCTATATACGCTCTATGGTCTGCATAGGGCGAATGCGGCATCTACGTATATATTGTGGCGAGCCATGGAGTCGGAGTCAGGTTTGAGTTCAGATAAGTTTATTTACAGGAGCTCAATCTTCTTATTACTTCACTTCACAGTTTTCAGGCAGAACTAGACAACGCGCGCTGAACTGTAGCCAGCTTTATAGCCTGGCTTATGCAAATGAGCTAGCTAACAATGGCGACCTCTAATAGGTGCCATGCAGCTCACCTTAACCAATCACACTTCATCATTTCGGTCACACTCAAAACAATCGTTGACCCCGCTCTAACATCGTTAGAGCGGACCTGGTTGAACCCATGCCGCCACACTTGGCGGGACTTTATTACAACTTGTTTACCACAGTAGTCGCCGTTCTGGCGGGAGGTTATATTTGAATGCTAACCGCCAACTTTACTGTACAAGCATCAAATGCGTTCGAACACGCTCTGGTAATGCAGCTACATCACCCATCACTCGTGCACTGGTCCGCACGGCACAAGCACGCACACCAACAATTCTATACACACATTATTTACATAACTCGCAATCGCCCCGGATCGCCACATTGCCCCCACCTAAGGGGTCAGCAGTCCCCTGCGACCCCTTAAAAATGTCCGCACTCACGTACAAAGTCCCGGAAACGGGCAGGGGTTCTCCGTTGGCGAGAAGGGCGATTCGGGCCCTCAGCCGCTGCTGGGCTTTCTGGTGAAGGAGGGGTGGGCGCACGTAAAGCGGGCTGATCCTCGCCGACGCCCATCCCCTCATCGACACCATCCAGCAGCGGCCGGTAAGGAGCTAAACGATCCCGGTGAAGCACCACCAGTTTCCTCCGGCCGGGCATGCGCACTCGATAGACCACCTCGCTAAGTCGGCCCACCACTTCACCAGGGCCCCGCCAATGCGATTGCAATTTCGGGGACAGACCCTTCTTACGAATCGGACAGTAGATCCAGACCTCGTCTCCGTTGGTGAAGGGCTGTCCCCGACAGCGCACATCATACGCTCGCTTTTGCTTAAAACTCGCGGTGGATTGGGCCTGGCGGGTAAAGCTGTGGGCGGTCTCCAGACGCTCGATCAAAGCCCGCGCATACCCGGCCTCTGACTGGTGGTGCTCCGTTGGTCCGGGCGGAGCTCCGAACACCAAGTCGACGGGCGTTCTCAGCTCGCGCCCGAACATGAGCGCAGCGGGGGAGCACTGACTGCTTTCCTGCACGGTGGAGCGGTACGCCCACAGGACCAGGGGCAAATGGCGGTCCCAGTCCCGCTGGTGCTGGCTGGCTAGAATGGCTAACTGGGTGGCCAGTGTCTTATTAAAGCGTTCAACAAGTCCATCGCTCTGGGGGTGCAACGCCGTAGTGCGGGTCTTGGCCACTCCCAGCCGCTTACACACAGCCGCCAGCACCCGCGACTCAAAATTTCGCCCCTGGTCGCTGTGTAGCTCCTCGGGGGCTCCGAACCGGGCGAACATCTCTGTCACGAGCCTTTCCGCCGTCGTGTCTGATTGGTCCGGCACTGCGTACGCCTCGGGCCACTTGGTAAAGTAGTCCATGGCCACGAGCACGTAGCGGTTGCCGGACTCGGTGACGGGGAAAGGCCCTAAGATGTCCACCCCGACCCGTTCCATCGGAGCCCCCACGACGTACCGCTGGAGGGGGGCCTGCGACCGCTGCGTCGGCCCCTTCTTGGCCGTGCAGGCGTCGCAGCAATGGACGTGCAGCTCCACGTCCCGGCGGCAGGCAGGCCAGTAGAACCTCCTCCGCAGTCGATGCAGGGTCTTGCTGATGCCAAAGTGCCCCGCCCCCACAGAGCCATGCACCAGTCCAAGCACCTGGGGGCGGAGCGCACGGGGCACTAGCAGCTGGAGGAGGTCCTGGTCGGACCCGGGGGCCTGCCACCGCCTATAGAGCAGCCCACCCTGCGACGTCAGGCTCCCCCACTGACTCACGTAAGCCTTCAAAGCTGGGCTACTGGCCGACACTTCCCCCCATGCAGGCCGTGTCCCCGCCGCGATCCAGCTCTGCACCTGCTGCAGCTCGCCGTCGCCCTCTTGCGCTAGGCGCAGGTCCTGCTGGCTAAGAGGCAGCCATCCAACCTCACTCTCTACAGTCTGAACCAGGCATGCTATCTCCGTCACCTGCTCTCGCTGCTCGGCTTTAGTGCAAGGTCGGCAGTCCAGCTCTGCACAGGGCCTCCGGGAAAGCGCATCTGCATTACCATGCAGCTTTCCGGGCCTGTGCTGAATCTGGAAATCGTACTCCTGCAACAGCTCGAGCCAGCGGGCCACCTGGCCTTCCGGATCTTTAAAATTTAAAAGCCAGGTTAGTGACGCGTGATCTGTTCTAATGAGGAAATGGCTGCCTTGCAGGTAAGGGCGAAAATGGCGAACCGCTTTGACCACCGCTAACAGCTCGCGCCGAGTCACGCAATAGTTGCGTTCTGCCCTGCTCAGCGCGCTACTGTAGTAGGCCACCGCTCGCTCCCCGTCTGGTCCCACCTGAGAGAGCACGGCCCCGACTCCGACATTGCTAGCATCCGTGTCGACGATGAATGGTCGCGCGACGTCCGGATATGCTAGAATGGGAGCCGCCGTTAGGGCGTCTCTCAGCTGGGCAAAAGCATTCTGGCAGTCCCCTGTCCACTCGAACGGTTGACCTTTATTGGTCAAACGATGAAGCGGACTAGCCAGGGTGGCGAAACCTAAGACAAAGCGTCTATAGTACGACACTAGCCCCAGGAAGCTCCGCAGCTCACCCACATTGCTAGGCGTCGGCCAATCCCGCACAGAAGCCACCTTAGCTGGGTCAGTGGCTACACCCTGCTCACTAACGACGTGCCCTAAGAAAGCTGTCTCCCTCCGGAGCAGCTGACACTTCTTGGGATTGAGCCGTAACCCAGCCCGGCCAATCTCAATAAGCACGTCGTTTAGATGAGCGAGGGCTTGCTCGAAGTCGCTGGCGTGTACTAGGAGGTCGTCTAAGTACACGACACAGGAACTCCGCGGGACGGACGACAGCACCCGCTCCATGAGTCGCTCAAAAGTGGCAGGGGCGTTACAGAGCCCGAACGGCATGACCCGGAACTGCCACAATCCTTGCCCTATGGTGAAAGCTGATTTTGCCCTCGCTTCCGGGGACAGCCTCACCTGCCAATAGCCACTGCGGAGGTCCAGCGAGCTGAACCAACTGGACCCCGCGATATGGTCTAAGGCCTCGTCAATGCGGGGAAGTGGATAGGCGTCTTTTTTTGTGATCTGATTGAGACGCCTATAATCTACACAAAAACGCCACTCCCCGTCCTTTTTTCTAACCAGGACAGCAGGGGCCGCCCATGGGCTTTCAGAAGGCTCGATAATGCCCGCAGCTGCCATCTCCCTTATCTTGTCCTCCGCCACCTCTCGCTTGGCTAGAGACAGCCTGTGCGGACGTAACCGAATGGGCACAGCCGAACCAGTATCAATCTGGTGTTGAACCAGTTCGGTCTGTGTGCATTCTTCGTCCCGCACAGCGAATAGGTGAGTGTAACGGACAAGCAGGGCTTTAAGCTGCTGGCTCTGCTGCGGTGTGAGCCCTTTGCTGCTGCGCGTCCATAATGCTTGGACGGCTTGCAGCACCTCCGCAGAGGGCTGGGTAGCTGAGGCTAGCCCGCCCGTCTGCGGTGGTACTGTAACCTGAGGTGGTACCACGGTAACAAGCGGCGAATCAGCGGTGGTCATAGCAAGCACAGAACTGGGGCGACAGTGTTTGGGGGGCACCCCAGGGCATTTAGTTCGGCGGGCCGCTTTTAATTCATAATTTGATTGGAGGCCCAGCGTTTCGGTACCAATGGTTATAGTCTCGGTTATCACATTTATGCTAGCTCCCCACAAGGCTAATAAATCTAAACCGATAATGCATTCGTCTTTTATATCTGCTAACCAAAACTCGTGTTTCACTCGCTGGGCCCCCGCACACACTTGTAATTGTTTACTACCACGCATGCCCATCTTCTGCCCAGTGACGGAGGTTAGCTGGGTAGAGGTAGGGGTCCATGCACCCGAAAGCAGCCCGCTAGTACCCCGAAGTACCCCCGGCCTTACCAGGGAGATAGTGGCTCCGGTGTCGACCAGCGCCCAGCAGGCTTGTCCGTCCAAACTGCAAGGCAAGTACAGCCCGGTCTTCGTTCCCAGCCTGCCAATACGGGGCTCGGTCCCGTGGACCTGTTCCTCTGCTCTTAAAAGAGCATCAAACGGAACTTTTGCTCTTGGTGAGTATGGAATTTTCGCTAGGATGGGCAGGCTGGGCGCGCGAACGCTGGTTTGGGGCCGGGCCTGGTTGAGGAGGGGCAGGGCATGGGACGGCGGTCTCCTCACTGAGCCGTCCCGTCGTCGTTTCCTGCCGGCTGTGGGGCTCTCGCTTTTGGTGCAGGGGCGGTGCAGTCGCGGGCGAAATGCCCCGGTTCGTCGCACCGGAAGCAGCGTCGTTCCCGTTCCTGTCGCTGCCGCGGTCGATCGGGGTTCCGCTGGACCCATCTCACCTCCTCGCCGTCCTCGCCATCGGCAGCTCGGACCCGGGGCTTGTTAGCCGGGGTCCCGTTGGGTGTGGTGCCCAGAATGAGCTCCAGTCGCTCGGCCTCACGAAGCGCTGCGTCCAGGGACGCTGGTTTGGCGATGCGGACCTGTTGTTGTAGGCGCTCCGGAGTGAGGGCCTGCATGAAGGTTTGGCAGGCTAGCTCCTGCTGGCCTGCGTTGTCGAGTTGGGGGTAGCCGCGGCGAGCTAACAGCCTGATGTCGGCGGCGAGGACGCTGAGGCTCTCTGCTCCGGTCCGCCGTCGCGTAGTTAGCTTCTCTCGGCTCACCTCCAGGAATTGCCGCTGTCCGAACCGGCGCTCCAGCGCTGTCATCAGTGCTGGCAACGTCAGTGGTTCGGCGCTGTCCAGGTCTAAAAGCACCTGGCAGGCCTCGCCCTCCAGGGCTAACGCTAAGTGGGTGGCTGTCTGGCCCTCGTCCCAGCCGTTGTAGCTAGCCGCGAATCGTACCTGGCTTTGGTACGATTCTAGCTCACCCTTTCCCGTGTAGCGGGGTAGCTTGATCACCGTCTTTAACGGTGTGGTCGGTCGCTGCACCAGCACCGCCGTTTGGCTCGGCCTGGAAGCAGGGGCGTCCTCGTTGGCTTCCAGCCGACCTACTTGCGCTCCGTTCCCGGCCGCGGGGTCAGCCACCAGCGCGTGCACCTCCGCCTGGTCTCCAATCGGCATTCCTCGCTCCGGTCTTGCTGCGCTGGCTCCTTCGGGGAGCCCCCCGGGTCTACTCTTGGGCCGCTTTGCAGACGCTCCTGCTATAACGTCCATCTGTTTGGTAACCTGACGTTCCAATTCGCGGATCTGTTCCCAGATCGTCCCAGCAGCCATCCCACTTCTGACACCAATGTGGCGAGCCATGGAGTCGGAGTCAGGTTTGAGTTCAGATAAGTTTATTTACAGGAGCTCAATCTTCTTATTACTTCACTTCACATTTTTCAGGCAGAACTAGACAACGCGCGCTGAACTGTAGCCAGCTTTATAGCCTGGCTTATGCAAATGAGCTAGCTAACAATGGCGACCTCTAATAGGTGCCATGCAGCTCACCTTAACCAATCACACTTCATCATTTCGGTCACACTCAAAACAATCGTTGACCCCTAACGATGTTAGAGCGGACCTGGTTGAACCCATGCTGCCACACTTGGCGGGACTTTATTACAACTTGTTTACCACAGTAGTCGCCGTTCTGGCGGGAGGTTATATTTGAATGCTAACCGCCAACTTTACTGTACAAGCATCAAATGCGTTCGAACACGCTCTGGTAATGCAGCTACATCACCCATCACTCGTGCACTGGTCCGCACGGCACAAGCACGCACACCAACAATTCTATACACACATTATTTACATAACTCGCAATCGCCCCGGATCGCCACAATATATCTATGGTTCTGTGGATATTTCCCATTCATTTTAATGGAAGCTCCAATCTTGAATCTTGCATTCACAGCACAGTGGCACGCGCAGTACAGATTTACTTTCGGGTCCTTTAAAACTTCGGTTGGCTGAGGGCGTGCTTTCCTCTCTAATTAATATGCATGTCTATGGTAGAGAAGGCATGTCCCCATGTTACTAGCACCGTCGCTTATTGTTCTGTGCATGCACATGGCCAAGCTACACACACACACACACGTACACAGCCTTACGCACATACAGCGCGACGCAAAATTAGGGGAGAACATGGACGGATGTACTACTGACCATTACAAAACCTTGAATATCTCCAATGTAAAAACATGCTAGAGTCATGAAACTCACTTATACGTTTCATATTTTTTATTTAAACGAACACACTGAAACTGGAATACAAGTGATAAGTTTACATTTTTATCAATTTGATATTTTTATTGAAACTTTAAAAAGGAAAATACAGCTGATTATCTAAGTAGACTAATGCATTGGATATTCAAATTAATAATGGAACCCTTTCAACACAGCTATATCTAGTCTCATTTAAGAATTTAGGATATATTGTATATTAAACTTCTGACATTTTCTCTAAATAAAATATCATTCTATTAGATGCTACATAGTGCCATACACCAATCAATTGTCTACATTGTAAATAATATTTACAACTTAAATTAATAAATTAGAAAATGGACCCTACAAGATGGATTGTAAAATTATTGGCACTTCACTTTTCCTGTGTTTAATCATAATGTCCAGCACCTCTAAGATCCCTTTAAAAACCAGTAAACCACAAGATACACAAAATGAAGATTTAAGATCTTAAGAGTTCTATAGGCAACAGGGAAGGCTCAGGGAAAACATTCTTCATATTGGAAAATTATTTACCGCACATTAGCTTCCAAGCACGTGAGTAACAGCACGGAATGTGTTTCTAAAACGTTTTATCATTGGTATGTCATAAACATAAGAAAGATAAGATTAACAGGGAAGTCACATGCACTGTCGAATGATGAGTTTATAAATATAGTTGACAACTCATGTCACCAGCACAAAAGGGTATCCAATTCTATGAGTGCTTGATTGGCACATGTTGGAGGGGCTCTGGGTGCCTGAGCACCAGCCCCTTTTGCCCCAAGTGCCCCTTTGATCTGATTTAAAAAGTAATATTTGTATTATTATTGTTGCTGTCATTCATTTATGTTGGTAAAATATATTCTGCACAATAACTGGGTGTCTAGGTTGGTGTGTACTTTTCTCACTTAGAGCATCTGCCCCTCAAAAGCCCTGGTGCTCGAGTAATTTCAGGGGTAGTGTATAATTTTATTTTAGTTAGTTAATATATAGTATATAAAAGGCAAACATACATACATACATGTATGTGCCATTTTAATATACCAGTTAAACATGAAAGCATTTTGAGCTTACTTTGCATGACTATACTTTTTATTTTAAAAGTAAGATTTTGCACTGAAAAAGAGACTGTGCTGCTGCCTTTCATTTGGAAAGAGACATCTTGTCAAAACTAAGCATCACAAAATAAGTAAACAGTTAAATAAATAAGAAAGCAAAAATGAACACTTATAGACAATACAACAAAGGGGGGAACTACATGGCAGTCAGTGGATGATTAGCATTTGTTATACTTGCTATTAAAGCAGAATCAAGAGTTTGTGAACCTTTCACCTTCCACCTCTGAAAATTTCAAGGCCCGGATAGATCGATACCAGCTATTTTTAGTCTATTTGACCTTGTAGTTTTGGCTGACAAGTCTTAGATAAATAGTTGCAGAAATATTTCAGCAAAGAGTTGGGATGCAAATGGAATGTGTATTGTGATAGAACAGTTAGCTTTTAATATATTACCTAAACAAAATCAGGCATAGCTACAGCTTGAAATGGGAAAAGTTTATTTTAATAGATTAAGCCATTTGTATGGCCAAACTGTGTTAAGGTAATAACTTAATTGGTTGGTTTGTCACATTTGTATTTATTAGCATCACACAACTGAATATCACATTTTGTGTATGTGTGTGAATTTGCCCACATGCTCAAGTCATAGTAATTAGTACCAAATAGCCAACTAACTCCTTATGGAAAAAGAATATACTGCAGTATATTGTAAATATATCAAAATTATTGTCACAATATATTTAAAATATACTGCAGTATATTACATTTCCATAAGGGACAAACATCCCTGTGAACCATGATTTCATATCGGATTCATATTGGGACAATTAAAAGATTACAAAATTAAATTTATTAAAAATAATTTTTTACAAAATTAAATGATTAATAAACCCTGGACAGCTGAGGACAGAATACAAGAGGGCGAAAGTATTCCAGTATGTATGTTAAGGTTAAAGACACAAATTCAGAGGCATAATAATTTGGCACAATGGCACAACTTTTTAGCTATCTTTCATATCTTGTAAAGCAAATGCACGAAAATCTAAAATTAAGATGCTTAACTACAAAAACGATAAGACATAAAAGGCACTTCAAAGCTGTTCTTAAATATATAAAAGGGAATACAATATGGATTTTTACTATTGTCATATGTGGGACGGGGCATTAAATTGTGTAAACTTATGGTAAATGATTGCTGAGGTTGCTGTGATATCCCGTAACCTACTTTTTTTTTATTTATTTTTTTTAAAGGTAGGCACGGTTTTTAGTCTTTGACCTTGTGTGGTGTCACATGATCAAAATAGAGCACTTCAAAAGAGGAGACATGTAAAGTTTCACACTTTGGCTATGAATTTAAAGACATTAATGTCCTAATTATTCTTTTCTTAATCCCACAGGCAGATACGTTTGACTGGGTGAAGGTTAGATTTTTTGTGTATATATTCTGTAATCTTTGTTATTTGTCCCCAGCTTGACTAAAGAGCCCCTTGGTGAAACTGAAAACTGTGGTTGATCATTAACTGGCCTGTCAAATTTAGCATGTTCAGTGATGCTGTCATGTAGCACTTCCTACTAAGAACTGAAGCGACACAGACTGTTGTCCTGCCTCCTGAAACCATGTCTAACTGCAAAAACACACACTTAAGGTAAGTGAGCCACACACAATTACAAAACAGTCAGTGAAACGTTCATTTGCTCTGTGATTAGCATATAACTTTTCCTGGTATATTGTTAGAATTAGGTTCATAATATTGATACTTTCAGATATGTTGTTATTTTAAATGTAGATAAACCCTATGGATATGCAAGTTATCCAATGTAAATGGAACTAAACTCTGAGAAAGCGGGGGGGAAAATAAATACACAATCGTAAATTACTTCTTACTTCTTCAAAGTCTGTTTTCTTTAGCAGATATTGGGAAATCAAGGTGTGTTCATGTATTTAATAACTACTGGCATGTATTGTGTGAAACAGATATCCCATGTTGATGCCACCCTCTTATTAGTCTGCGCTGAGCTCTTATTCATTCACTGTTTACTGATGAAAATTCTAAACAAATCCACCTTCATACTGACAACACAGAAGTAGGGTGTTTGCATATGTGTTGCATTATTCATTTAAATACATAGTCATTTCTGAGGGTTTAGCTGTCAGTGTTTCAGTCAGGATGGCATGTGTTGAGTACAGTTTATATTTGTGCATTTTACTTGCGCCACCTGGTCAGTGACAGTTAGACAGAACTGGAACACATAACTTTTAATACTATACAAATGAAAACCAGCCATGAAGTCCAAGTTTCTCCTGTCTGAGCATGCCAAAACAATTACAATATATTTGTACTTTGCAGCAAAGGTTTTAATTTCTGTCATAGATCTTACAAGAAAAACTAGTCATATTTTATTCTTGAAGTTTAAATCATTTAATGATTTCTCAAAGGAACAATGTTTTTAATTACTCATTAAGTAATGTAGATATGTAAATGTTGCAATATTACTTATTTTCATTGCATTGTTTTTTTATGAACTTTGTAATTTATTTATGTATGAATTATTATTATTATTTTATTTTTTTGCATTGTTCATGCAATATCAACCTTTTTCGGTTTTGTGTGGGAGACACTGTTTGCTAAGAGTATTGGGTAATGCTGAGAGGAGGCACTTCAAATGATTATTTTTCCCCCTGAAGGTCTGGCCTCTTGTCAGAGAGCAAAGGGCTTCAATGTCAGTCTTATGCTACATCAGAGCAAGCATGGAAGCCAGGTCACCAACCTCACATGAGTTGTAATAAGGTAAGGCCTCATTCCTCTATACACTCTTATCATATACTAACAGTCCTATAGCTTGTTTGGGTCTGAGTGCAAAACCCTGAAAAAGGCAAACACAACCAGGTCACTTTCAGAACTCATTTGGCTGTGTGGACTTACTGTTAATTACAGATCAATATGAATGGAAGCAAATACGAAACAAGTGCTATGCTTATTAAACCTGGAAGCGATTGTTTTTGTTTGAATCTATTACACTGATTATTATAATTATCATACAATGAATGTAGGACTTGTGATACAGGATCTGATTGGAGCAAAGATACTGCGCTTAATCTATAACAGAGAAACAGTGACATACTCTGACTACTTAATAACAGAAACAGTGACATACTCAGACTACTTTGCATACAAGTCAGATAAGACAAAAAGAAAGCCTGTAAAGATGCTCAGATATCTTAAGACTAATGCTGCCTCTTGGGTGTGCAGGAATGTCCTCAGCACAGCCTGTCGTGTGGCCTCCGAGACCGGCACTGTCCAGTTTGTCTACAGACTGCCATCTTTCCAGTAGAGACCAATTGTGGACATCTTTTCTGTGGTACGGACTCTGCATGCTACACGTGTGTGGCACACACAATGGTACTGTATATGTGGTAGAATAACAGTGTCAGAGTATCCCTTAATGGGGCACATAATGTGTTAGTGGCCCATTATTAATCACACTCAATCGTTATTAATCACACATCAATCAGACATACACATAAGACCATCTGAAACACTGTTTATTTAAAATTGTCTCACAGCCATTTTAAAGGATGGAGGTCATTTTAAATTATTTGTTGTTTCTGTTCTGGTTAGCTTCACAAGATAATTTATACAAATTTTACAAACTAGTTCAGGATGAGATGCACGTTGCCTGTTGAAGAGTATGGCAAACTGACTTGCTTTAAAGTGAATGCCATCTAGCTTATTCAATATGAGCTTGAGACTGAACATGTCTGTCTAGACAAAGATGCTGAAAGCCAAAAGATTTACATAAATGCTTTGTGATTATAAAGTAATTCAGGTCCTGTGCTAAAAGGCTAAATTAAATGCAACCCGGAGTACTGCAATTCAGCTCCTCTCAATGTTTTAAACTGCACTCATCAGGTGCCTGCCACTAGGATCTGAACAAGCATAATAATGAGGCTGGTTGGAAGCCGTCTGGCACTGGCTGGGCTGCATGGTGGTTATGACGCAGCGAGTTTAACAGCTTAATGAGTAACCACTGCAACAACCATCTTGTGTGGCGCTCCCACCAGACAATGATCATATTCCTGGTGTTATCCTGAGTTTTTGGTGGAAATCCTCCCAACAGAACAGAAACGCTTAACTGCTGTGAGCAGATGAAAAGCATAATCGGTTCATCAAGCCAGTCTGGATAGTTTGTTTCTGTTATTATTGTGACAGCATTTGAACTTCTTGAAAAGGAAGCAAGCAGGTCTTCTGTGATTAAAAAGATCCAATTATGAATGTGTGTTTATAATATATTATTTATAATATATATTGTTTATTATATATATTGTGGCCAGAAGCACTGATGAGTTTGCTGTGATTTGAGAGTTTGAATGGTTATGTTAATTTTGATGTGTTTCCATCTCTGCAGCTCCCTGTCTTATAGCCTACTGGAGACATGGGACATGGCTTGGTGCCATCAGCTGCCCGCTCTGCAGACAAAAGGTAAGATGATTTTTAATAAACAGTACCACCGTCATACTGTGCTGAATGGAAAACACAATAGCCATGCAAAGACAATTACCAACACATGGGTCACAGGCCACAAGCATCACCAAATTAATTATCATTTAATTGAATGCTGATCGAAAAATCTTTAATTGAATGTGAAATAAGACAGATGAAATCTCTTTCAGGTTATTGTACTATGCCATCTATTCAGTGAGAGCAGAACAGACAGACAAGAAAAGCAGGTGATGGGAGACATCAGAGACTACAACAAGCGTTACTCTGGAGCACCAAGAAGGGTGAGTGCAGCAACTTTTACAGTGCAATAATTAACTATAGGCAGATTTGGTTATTACCCAGTGCAGTTTGAATATGCAGAATATGCAATAAGCTTTAGATCTATTCCAGGGCTTTAATTCAGCTGCATTTCATAGATCTGGAGTTAGAGATCTTTTGAATTTGAACAAGAATCAATGTTACACCTCACACTCAGCCAAAGTGGTCCTACTGGTTTTTTAGTGAATTTCAATTCCCATTTCATGATGCAGAGTAACCAAGTATATGGGAAAGGAGAGATCTCACCAAAAAGAATAACAGGCTTTCACACGCCTGAAGCTATAACCTTTGTCCCCTCTCTCAGGTTGCAGATTACCTGTACGATACGCCCCTGTTCCTTCACTTGCTCTTACGTGGAATGAGAAACATGAGTGGCTTGGTGTGGCTCTTCTTCCTACGGGTGGCGGTGTGCTGTTTCGGAGCAGCTATGTCCCTCGGCTCCCCCCTAGAGGCCATTCCAGAGCCCTCCTGTGGGGTTCTTGGGCTCCTGGATGACCTTGTGGTGGTGTTCCTGCTTCTGATCTCAGTCCTCAACATCAATCAACAGATGGGGAGGGAGAGGACGGCCATCGCGCAAACTGCCACTCGAGGTGTCCTTACCGATTCACTTTAAGGCACAGAACAATGCACCGCACTGATAGTCCTGGCTGACTACTGGAGGTGGAATATTCATCCAGGAGGTGGTTACAGACTACATAGCTAGACACAAGGTCCAGTGATTGGCTCAGTTGCCAAGACAAAGTACTGTTATACACAGGGTACCAACTTCCTGTGGCAGACATAAACCTATTGTACATGGTGGGTCTCGTCTCAATGCAGTTGGAGTACGTGGAGTAACGTCACGTACACTTTACAGGAAGACTTGTAGCAAACATCATGTCAGTGGATGGTTTCTCTTAACAGATTATTTTTGTTTCTCCATAAATATAAACAATGGTAAACTAATTCAAACTAAGACCAGAATAAAATAAATGAAAATGGGAGTGCAAGTGCTGAAATCCCCCCTAAGAATATTTTATATTAATCTAATTGGATGGTATGCAAATAACTTACCTTCAGATAAACACAATCTGTTTTTGTATATTTCCCTACAGCTACTTAAGCTGCTTCTTATATTTCTATTTAATATTCTCACACTGGCAATACATTTACCAGGAGCCACTGTACATATTTGTAGGACAATACAGTACTGTATTTTATGTTCAAATTCTGTGTTTCTGTAAATATATAAATATATTTATTATTCTATTGGATTCTGTGACTGTCATTGTATTCACACGCACGCATACACACACACTCACGCACAAAATCGAATCTCTCATTAGAAATGGATCATCTCTTGAATGCTCATACAAAATTAATTAGTATTTATTTTTTTCTTGGATTCAAAAGAAACATCAAACTAGTGTCGGCAAGGCCCACTAATTACAGTGCAATTATCTTTCAAGTAAACAACCCTTGCTATGGAATGGACATTGAGGGTACAGCCTAATTAAAGTACCATGGATTATGTTTTATCTAAAATGGACCAATTCATTTCCGAATGCCACAATGACTGATCCTTAGTGGCACATTGTCTTTTACTAGCAGACATTGGTATGAATGTATATTGATGGAATATATACAAGCAATTGTCATTGGTAAGATATTTCTACTACAGTGGAAGCCTTGTCTGAAATGAATGAAACTTATGGAATGTCAGTTCGTGATGATGAAAGGAATGTCTTTAGCACAATACACACTGCTCCCCATTTGGACCATGAAATGCTTCATCTGACTAACATGAAGAGAGTGGACAATTCTAAAGGGAGAGCCTGAGACAACACCAAAGAAACAATTATAACAAAGTAATGAGTACAAAATCTAGTCCAACTGTAACAGGAATAAAGACTGCTCCATATTTGAAAGACACTGTAAACCAGGGGTCTTCAATGTTGGAGCTTAAGGTCCAAACCACCTAGAGTTGTATTTAACCTCAGACCTGGAGTAATCAGTACTTGACATGTTGACTCATTATTTGGGCAGGTAATAGTCAGCAACTCACTTCAGTGGCCTTGTGAAATACTTGAACTGCGCACCCCTGCCAAAACCAACCCACCCTTTCCAACTTAGTCAGTCTGGCACCAGGCAGCAGCATTCTTGAACATACTGAGCCAGGGTGATGGGGACAGGTCAGCTCTCAAGGGCTCTGGTGCCCAGGCCCACTGCCAGGACAGCACGGCCCGCTCAGGGTGGGGCATCATGGCCAGGTGGCGCCCATCTGAGGAGCAGAGCCCTGCCACACCCTGGGGCGAGCCATTCGGGTTTTGGGGGTACTGCTCAGTGGGAGACCCCGAGTCATCCACGTAGCGCAGAGGAGCCAGGGAGCCCCCGATGACCCAGTCTTGGGCCTGAAGAGACCTGAACTGCACCAGACCTGAAGGGAGAAAGTAATAACCTGTAAATAACCAGCTGACCTCCACCATCAGCACATTAACCAACTTGCAGTATAAACTAGGAGTGCTGAGCGCTTAGCAAAGACAGGTATTCCATATAGACCAGCATTTGCAAGATCTTGTTTTAACATCTTGCAGATGCTTTTCTAACACATTAAAACTGGGTAAGCCTCTAGAAACAATTCCCACAAAACTTACACTAAGATTAAAAATTTTTAGGACGACCAATAATGTTTTGCCACCTTCATGCCAGCCACCCTACATATACCTTTTTAAACTGAAAAATAAGATTGAGCAACAGACATCAGACAGAGCACAGAGTAGCTAAAAAGAGCCGCAGCAGATCATCTAGAAACATCTTCACTTTTTCCATCAATTAAATTATATTCAAATAAAGCTGCTCAACAGTCACCACACAGTTCTACCCATTCCTTTTAGAATTTCAACTTGCCACCTGGCCAATTTTCAGTGTTCTTGTCAATTGTTATTCCTTAATTCAGTATTATATATTCACTTTTCAACATAATCACTTAAGTACGAATGAGTAAAACTTCTGCACAACTCTAATATGACCCAGTATCCAGTAAGGGGACAGGGCATGTTTCTCACCTTCCCCATGGGCCACCCACACACCCAGAGATGAGCCCTCCATTCCCTTCAGCATGACAGCAGGGGACGGAAGAATGCCCACGCTCACAAACCGAGACTCAAATCTGCCCGACTTGTTATGCGTCAATGTCACATCCGATGCTGTACAAAAAGAAAATAAATGAAACGCTACAGGATAAATCTAAATTAGTCCAGCTCAAGTGAGTGTTTCAATATTTTCATTTACCACTTACATATCGGTAGTGTAAAGATAAGAGAGATGTTTATCATGTGATATAAACATTGATTTTACTTAGAGAAGAGGAATGTGGCTTTCCCTCCCCCTTTTTTCAGATTCTCCAAAGCTACGTTCAGTCCTGAGGATTTCCTGCCTCTGTTACCTGTGCCGTCTCCCCCACCGACCCAGCCCAGCAAGGCCATCAGCTGGCAGCCATTACACACGCCCAGACTCAGAGTGTTGCCACGGTTTCGGAAACGCTCAAACTCAACCTGCGCACATGGGTTAAAGGTCACAGTGGCAGCCCAGCCTGAGGAAACGGAAAAAACAAAGTTTTCTTTACACTGTTACACATCATTAAAAATACATGTTTGAATACAGCCAATCAGTTTCAATTAACTGCCAAGTATCTCCATGGGATCAGATAGACATTTCCATCCAAGGATACCTTTAGCTGAGCCAAGGACATCCGCGTAGCTGAATCCACCCACAAAAACGACCATCCTAAAGGGGTCAAGAGTTGTGGATCCTGAACATATATCTTGCATTGTGACATCCCAAACCTAGTTATAAAGACACAACAGGAACATGATTAACATAGCTCAGCTTTTCAAGTACAATACATTCTCATTGACTTCTTCTACTACACAAAAACACAATATCCATTTGTTTAGTTGAACTTTCCCTAGCTCCAGGTCTGAAGATATGTGAACCTGTACGTAAATGTGTGATATGACAGGTGAGGTTTATTAATCAGTGTGCTAACTGTGATTAGGCTGCATCTGTCTGAGGCTGTCCCTGTATTTCTGTACCTCAAATCCTGCCATGAACAGAGAAACCGACATCTCGCGGTCGCCATTACTCCCTTCCTCTCGTATCACTGCCACTCTGGGGCGTCCTTGAGCTGACACACACACACACACACACACGCATGCACATGTAAATATACAAACATAACAGAAAAAAAATGAACTATCCAAGCTGAGCTCACAGCTCTCTTGAGTTATGCATTAAAATAAACATATTATGCATGTACAAAAATAAATTCAGCTGAACAAATCTTAAATAAGTACTGATGTTTTAGATAGATAGAATTATTAGTGGAGTTATAGAATAATAATAATAATAATAATAATAATAAATAACTTATCCTCACCAAGCTCATTAAAGTGGGGTGTCTGGGCAGGATCAAAGGTTAGGTTATAAAATGGCTGTATACGAGAGGCCATCCCTTCCTCTTCCTGCTGCACACACATAGGATTGGCCTGAAGGCGTTCCAACTCGAAACTGGTGCTTTCCCATAGCGTCCTGAGGTGAGGCAGACTATCACTCAACACTTCCTGTCCACAGACCTGTACTTTAACCTGGAAGGCAAAAAAGTCTGCTTTATTGTTTGACAAATACAATAAAGTATTGAAACATTAAGCAAGACTAAATTCCAATACATGTCAGTCATACAATTTAGTCATTTAGCAAATGCTTTTAGCCAAACTGACTTACAAAAGTACGTTTGACGTTGAAAAAAACATTAAACAGATGGTCTTATCCAGAGTGCCTTATACAGATTTCATTCTTGTTACATGAAATCTATACAGCCGAATATTTACTGAAGCAAGTCAGGTCAACTCGTTCAATGCCAGAGTATTCCAGAACACTAAGCCTCAGCAGTGCCTAGCCAATATGGCGGCTGACATTTCAAAATTTTTACAAACTTCTAATAAAACACATTATTTTACCTATTGAACAGAAGTATTTGTTAATGAGGATAGATGGCACTAGATGGCACACCTGCTGATTCAGTTCACTATTAGAGCAATGTCAAACAATATTGATGGTAATATAAATTATTTTCAGTGCTTTTCAGTTTGGTTAACAGGACTTGTGATGTGTAATAGTGAAAACAGGTTTCCATAAAAATCAGCTCTTGCATATCTATAGATATGTAAAAATGTACAATAAACATAATAACTGGTAATTTGTGTAGATATGTAAAAATTAGCTGTCCGCGTTACTTTGTATCAACAGTTTCAACAGGAATTGTTCAACAAAACAGTTATCCTGAGGCAAAAAGTAACGTGGCGCAGAAATGTGTTTGTTGCCTACAAACTGACGAGACGTGTTATTCCCACACCCCGATGTTGGTTTAGGTGGTCTGTTATTCTAGTTGAATTTGAAAGCATAGGCTAAATATAACTTCTAAATATTGTGATCTAGAACCATGTATAAAAAATAAAAAATGGCGATAAAATTAGTAATTGTTAAAATTTTTCCGACACATTTGGAATTCTTTACTGGCAGTGTAAAGACGGCTGTGGTCGACGTTAGCTGTGGTTAGACAGTTCGTATTTTTGTCAATTTATGTTGCCCGCAGCACTGAATGAGTTAAGCACTTTGCTCAAGGGTACACTGGTAGCTCCCCAGCTGGGGACTGAACCCACAGCCTTGGAGATGCAACCCCAGTTGTCTAACCATTGTGTTACACCGCCAGAAATACTGTTTTTCATACTACTTTCTTCTCAAAACATGGGCACTGACATGGGTATGAATATGAATATTGCAATTATTCAGTAGAGCTGTGCCAATACATAGAAATGTTAATATTCATGCAGTAGAAGGGGTTAACTTTGAAACAATCTAAACCTGAATACTTCTACAATCCCAAAGCCTCACATAATTCTATGATAAGACAGATCAGGTAATTTTTCCTGAATCAGCTCTCACCATAGACTCGGGTCCAAACCCACAAGTTCTGCCAATCCTGTGGCAGAGGAGTCCAGCATCTGTGTAGCTTTGGCACACTCTGGCCACATTGGCCTCTGACACCTCCAGAACCAGGCCCAGCTCCTCTGAAAACAGCACCTCCATCACTGATATCAAGAGAGAGTTGTTGAGTTTATGAAAAAGCAAGCACTCTTTAAATTCTCATTTTGTCTGAGGTTACAATGAAGGCCCCCAAACCCCCCAAAAAAGTAAAGTATGCATTTATTATTACACTAACCTCCTGGCCCTTGTAAAGGCAAGTCCACTACTATCCCACGATTCCCAGCAAAGGCCATCTCCAGCAGGCAGGAAATGAGTCCTCCATCACTGACATCATGTCCTGCACTAAGCAGTCGGTCTAGAAAATGTACATTCCAATTAGAGATGTTAATGGTTAACCGACTAACCGTTAACCAACAATAGGAATTTTAACCGATCAATCTTATTGGTTAAACAGTTCATTTTAAACAAATTGCAGCATAATGTTGCTTTGAATTTACATACATATCAACTGGGGTGTGGGGGAAAACAATTATTAAATCCAACACAAGAGGGCGCCACCCTAACATGGTATCGGCTAGGTTTCGTTTCGTTCAATTGCAGCTGCCTACGTTTAGTTTCCTTAGCTTTCACATGGTAATGTTACTGAGGCAACGTTAGCTCTCAGAGAGTCAGAGAACAAAATGAAGCGAGCAAAAAAAAAAAAAATACAATTATTTTTTAAAGAGGCCAATAGCTAAATTTGGGACACCACAGAGCAGGGTGTGTAACTCCGACCGATAGCAGAATCTACGTATACGCTGCGCGAGTGGAGATTTTAAAGCCATGTGCTTGTGTTTGATCCATTGGCTTGAGGGAAAATGATAATTATACACTATAGGGGAAATCACTCGGTTAATTTGTTAATTATTCATAACTGTTTAGAGGCTACGATGTCAGCTGCCTTCTTGAGATCTTTGAAGAAGTGGTGTAGTGCTGTTGTAGCCTTTATCTAGCCGACAATAACATTACTCTTATCTACGGCTCTAGCCACGTTTTTTCCCATACTGCAACTGATATAACAAAGTCTGCCGGGGGAACACGCTTTCAAAGCCATAGACCTACCAAATGGTAAATGGACTGCACAAATATATTGCGCCTTTATCCAAAGCGCTTTACAATGGCCTTTCACTCACCCGTTCACACACACATTCACACACCAATGGCGGCAGCTGCCATGCAAGGCGCTAGCCTGCTCATTGGGAGCAATTTGGGGTTCAGTGTCTTGCCCAAGGACACTTCGACATGTGGACAGGAGGAGCCGGGGATCGAACCGCCAACCCTGCGATCAGCGGACGACCCGCTCTACCTCCTGAGCCACAGCCGCTACCAAAACAGAATGGCTAGCTAACGTTAGCTGAATTAAGAAACTTTGCTGGCCTTGTGTTTCAATTTGTGTTATTTGACAACGGGTGAGTGAAAGTGTCTTTTTTTTCCCCCTCTCTCGCCATAGCCAATTATATGCTGCCTGTGTTCTTCGATTGCCAGTGTTGGGGAACCTACGAAATCACTGTGCTCGAGGGACCATGACAGCAAAAACAGCTTCTCTTCAGAGTAATATTAGCTTTTTTCTCCCTGTTAGGCCTAAACTATAGCGGTCTTATCGGCTAAACGCGGCAGGTAGACAGCCTTTGTTTGAATATGCGGCTGTATTTTTAATGGTTCATGGATTTACGTCCATTTGTTTATAGCCTATTTAAGCTTATCGGTTAACCGATAATAACCGATTAATGAGGGTTAAGTAATTTGCATCCCTAAATTTGCATCCCTAATTCCAATCACAACACAGTATAATCAGCAATATTCTCCTCCACACATTTCTTTCTGCTTATCGTTTTATTTAATTTATTACTACTTTTGGCTTCTTGGCCAGGCCGTTATTGTAAATGAGAACTTGTTCTCAATCAACTTGCTTGGTTAAAGATTGGTTAAATAAATTAAAAATTAATTACTTTTGTAGTTTTTATATTTTGTGTACGCGTTTAGTGTTACCCCATTTTTATAGCATTTTTGGAAACTACTTTAAACACACTGTTTGAAAAGGGCCGGACCTTTGAAGGTTATTATTTTTATTATTACATTATCATTATTAAAATGAAAACATGGAAAACTGTAAAAGTGAAGCTGTGAAATGCAATCCTGATCAACAACTGCTTCTGAAATGATCCCCAAATAGTGGTTTGTATAAAGAGTAAAGAGTAAATCAGATAAATTTTTCTAAACTGAACAGACTCAATGGGTTCTTTACATAATATTGTAAGACTGGAATTGAGAAATCCTAGAAGCAGCTGAACAACGCCGGAGGTGGACCCTGTAAGGATGTAATAAACCAGAACCTCAATGCCGTAAAACGTCTGCTGGGACCATCTGGCGTAAAGTTTATGACGGTCAAAGAATGTCTCCAGACGTCATGAGCTTGGACTGTCGTAACAACATGCACACAAACAGGGCCATAGTGCCCCCATATGGCGTTATCAGGGCAGGTCAATTCCCTGTCCTTTAACATATTTTCACCCACAACACAATATGGGTATACATTGCTTTTGTCCTCAAAAAGCTTAAAAACATACAGATGTGATTGATACTTTTGCTACATTGTACAGTATACACTGGAACTAGTCTGGGCACTGGAACATACATTATACACTCTTTCCAGAGAGATAATCATGTATTGTTCCGTTTTTGAGTGTTACAGTAGTAAATGCATCCAGTTAACGTACCTGAATTAACAGGGACAACTAGGGTGTAAATGTAATATTCTTAACAGGAATTCTGGTACCTTTGTGGCATTAATATCAATCACATCTGAGAAAACTGTAGAGATGGGGAGTCTCATGGCAACACAAACTTAGACCTACTGATGTTTGATATCATTTTGATGGTCTTGGTGTGAGTGGTGCAATGGTCTACATGTCCTAAATGTGCAACATGAATGGAATGTATATTTCATAACACAGGCGTAAGCTGCCGTTGTGAAATGGTCCTTAGAAAAAACCATTCTGTGAAACCCCATAGAAGCGGGGATAATAGTGCTGACCAGTTTATGGTTTTACGACCGTCTGCAGCCAGATCAAACACAGAGTTTGAGGATTTAAGGAAAAGAAACAAACCCATCAGGGAAGATTGTAACCAGTCTTTCCGCACATCCTACTTCAGGTCATTGTGTGTAGTAAATTGCCAGGTATGACTAAGTATTTTTCTCTGTACTGTATTGGAATTTGGAATGTTCAATCTGTAACTATGTATTGATGATTTAAGTAAGTAACCTACCTGGTAATAAATTAGTTAAACTTGATTTGTGTGGTTTCTCTGAACATTGACGTACTATCTCTGTGCACCGGTATGGGTTGATTAATTTCCTCAGTCATGGTTATCCCCTCAGCTGGTCTAGGGAGGTTGACTATTTAAGCTTAATGTATCACGGAGTATTGCACCTGTAGAACTATGTCTTAAAGTAGATCACCTCCGCCTGGCGGTTATACATGTTGAGAACGGTGGTTGCCAATATTCCTTTAGTCGGTCCCTGAGTCTTAACCATAGTCTATACCTCACGAAGTGGCTTCTTCCGCAACCTCTGAGATAACCGCAGATATCTAGTCAGCTGTGAGTCGTACGCATTAAGGGCCCAATGTAAATCGCGGTGTTAACAGACACATCCAGCTCAGAGAACCGTCTTTAAAGTATGAGAGTCCTTTAACAAATCAAGTGGAAATTGTATATACTAAATTATAATATTAAATGGAGTCAGATAAACGAGTACAGAATCAGCGTTGGTGGCTGATGATTTACGGTAATATACAGAGGCTGTTCTTTGGATAAACTGGGGTCAAGGTAGACCAGACTAAAAGCGGAAGGTAACGTGGTACGAGTACCTTTGATTTGTGGCCCCTTATTAGCTAATCCCGTTAATCTAAAGAGCAGTCTAACCCGGTTGCAAGAATATTAATATTACTTTATTAACTTTCATAACGTTTCCCTTTTCCCACAGCAATAGCGGAATACATCACGCTTAAACCTTCGCTCCGAGCTATTCCCTCATTGGTCTAGCCGCGCGGAGTTTTACAATTTGGTTTGTAACATGATTTTAGTTGATGTTTCCAGATTTTACAATTTGGAGAACTCGAAATGATTTGTGTTGCTAATTCCCAGATTTACAGTATGAACACTGCATTGTGTGATATTGATCGACTGCACATTTTTGGAGACCTCATTGTGCATCATTTCACATGACCTACATTCGCAAACCCTGTGTTTCATTTATACCCTTTGAATTGTACTAGACCAATAGAAATAAATAAAAAAAACAAGACTTTTCCTATGTGATGACAGGACTTTCAGGTCGAAGGGTATGCACACAGCAGGTCACACTATTGCTGTAACAGCATCTCAACATCACTGATAATATCCATTAACACTGACTAACCCTGAAGAAGTGCCTGGGTAGTGTTGAAGCAGGCGGAGAGCCTTTCTGGATCCTCCAGGTCAGGGCTGCAGTCTCCTAGCTGCCCGTAGCACTGGGCCAGAGCAGATCCACCCAGCCTGTATTTACCAGGGCAGACGGGTACATACAGCAGCAGGCCTAAGACAGAGAGAGACACACAGGCATTCCTCCCATTACACTGCAAGAACCATGGTCCACAAGCAGTTTTGACTTTTTGAAACTTCAACGGTGAACATAAGGAAGGAAAGCTGTTATGAAGGTTGTACAGACAGAATAGTGAGGAATCCGGAGGCCAGCCTCACCGTTTCCATCAGGGTTCTCCAGATCAGGGGTGACAGTGGCAGTTATGTCAGGACACACAGCATAGGCAGAGATAACCAGAGACCCTGGGAATACAAGACACAGTTGAAACTCATCAAGAGACAGAGAGCCAGAGAAACCCAAAGCTATCATACACCTACATCTGACATCTGACATCTTGATCACGGTGCATGAAGTAACTGCAAACTGAATTTTTTGAGAGCGTCAGAGCCGCCAGCTTTATTGAAATGTTCAAAAATTCCAGGGAGACAGCTGTGGCCTTCGCACTTACAGGTTAAATGCATGCAATGCAGGCAAGCCAATAGTGTGTTACAGCTCTCACACACCTGCCTAAAATGACAGACACTCACACTCAACATACCTGGTGCTTTGACGGTTTCTTTGCCCACACGGGCAGCCATGCTAAGGGAATCCTTGCCTCCGTCCACAGCCACGCCCAGCTTCCCCATCACCTCACACATGGCCTGGCATGCATCCCACAGACTGGCCCCCTCACCAGGCAGCTTGGCCGCCCACATCCAGTTCCCACTGCACTTCACATCCTGCCACCACAGTTATCAACACCATCAGTCTGTGAGCAGACGCACATCTCAATCTGTGCATATCGCCTCTAGGCCAAACCATCAGAAATCAATGGAGAAAAATCTATAGATTTGTGTACTTTTAAACTGGCAGTACCTTGAGAGCACTGACTCTGGCAAAAACCAAGTTGGTGAGAGCTTCAGCCACAGCCATGCGAGCCCCTGCAGATGGGGACACCAGGCCTTTGATTGGCTGCTCCCCCACTGCAGTCGCCGCCCCCTGGAGGCTGAAGGGAGAAAGGACCACAACAGCCACGTCAGCCAGGGGGGTGTGCAGGGGACCCACACACTGCTGCTGGGCCACCAGTCCTGTCACAGAGCGGTCCACCTGAGACACAGGGCAAGGGAGGAGGTGTACAGTTATCACAGTAGGTATAGCTATGGGTTGGCCTGACTATCCCCCATATAGCAACGTGGAGAGCGATTGTGCAACAACCAGTGCTTTAGTTTTCAAATTAAATTGGAAAACTTTCTGACAGACGTTTCAAACACTCTTAAATCATGTCAGATCCGTGTGGTGAAGCTATATAAGCATAAACAAATATAGCTGACGTAGGGAGAAATTCACTGAGCATTCAATATATATACGTGTGGTTGATTTTTTTTTGTTACTGTATTCATGTGAGCAGCATGCGAGAGACTATTAAAGATGACTTAGCTGAACTGAAACTTTGAATGAAATTGACCTTGTTGGTGAGGTAGCGCTTGCTGGCCACAGACGGCAGCTTCAGCACTCTTTCCAGTGCATCCATGACACACAGACCTGGGGGCAGACTTAAGGGCTGGAGAACTGGGGTCACATGCTCCATTACAAAATCCTGAGAGACAACAAGAGAGGAAAAGAAATGACTCGTACTCTTTAAAGTTTTTTTTTTCTTTTTTCTTTTTCTCTCCAAAGTGCCCGTTTCCAACTTCAATGATCATCTTTTATTTAGCATCTTTCCAGTTCTTGCCATGACAAACAATAGCTATACTTCTACTGGAGGAAATGCAGTAGGCATTCAATGAAGTGCCTTATATTACTGTTATAAATTCATACAGCCATATTGTCTCTTAATGCAATTATTGGAATTGGATGCACGGGTACACTCGAGATTATCCAAAATACAATAAACAATGTCAAACATTCAGCTTATCAAAGTACACAAATAAATCAATGAATCAAACAAATGACGTGTGCTGCCCATGGTCCCGATACAGATGGGGAAAATACCTTAGTCATTCCTAAGAGGTCCCTGGAAATTCACAACACCTTTCAAAATGATTGATATAAGCCCTTTTGGTGATACTGCAGTACCCATCTGTTATGGGTATGCTATATCCTTATACAGTACCATCTGTCAAAATATCCTGCTCAATTTTCTCCTATACTTAAACTATATTCTTTTTCTCTCCTTATAAATGTTTCTCTGATATAGTTTAATGATAGCAGCATCTCTGTTAATTGTTCTAGCCCAATATATTTAGAGACTGATTCGCCATGATTGTTTCAAATTGGGGTTTTCATAGGCTTAAACTGTTTTTCAGCAGTGTAGCACCGATCAAGAAATGATTCAAGTAGAACTGTAAATGAAAACTATGCAGCCCACCACATATAGCTAGAAATGTCAATAATACCTACTTGCATACACCCATAATGAGGCTAGGGATGCACCGATCCACATTTTTTCACTTCCGATCCGATCCCGATACCTGAATTTGGATATCGGCCAATACCAGAGCTCTTTTTGCTTGAATATTATTATTATCATTATTGTTGATTTTATGAGGCTGTAATAAACTCCTCTCTACAGGCAAGTATGACATGTACCCCAAAAGGTAACTTGAGGGAAGTATAAGCTCAGAAAAGCAGGTCAGAAAAGCTTAAAATTGATTATCAATATTTATTAAATTCCATAAAAGTGCAACATCTTTGTAAGGAAATACAGTCTCCAGCAGCCACAAGGGTTTACTTGTCTGACTTGAAATAAAATGTGTAACAAGACAGCGTTTACTAGTGCAAATATATACACTATCAAAAAGCAAAAAATAGCCTACCTGTCATATAAATGTGAACAGCACAAACACAAATCAAGTAGAGACTACTATGCAGCAATGCGGTTTTCAAGTGTCAAATATGAAATAAAGTGTAAACATCTCTACACTGCTCTCCCTCCCAATAAAAGAAAATACATACAATGGGCTGCTTCATCTGATCAGCACAAATTACAAAAGTACACTGGCTCAAGTAGCAGCACATATTTGAAATAAAAGAAAAGTCCAATAAGTGTAAACATCCACACTATCAATACAACAATGTGCATCTGAACAGCACAAATCAAGTACAGTATAGGAGGTTTGGCATTGGCAAAAGGCGACCTGGATTAAACTAAACACCATTCTGTGCAACTGTTCTTCCAAACAAAACAAGTAAATGATCCCCCCAAAACACAGAGAGTGATCAGTGACATTGGGCACACATCCGAGGTCCAAATGTCTGTGGTAAAGCTCAGGGCTGGAACTCCTTTTAACTTGTCAGCTAACTTGGACGACACTTGGTTGTATAGTTTGGGTAGCGCAGTCTCTGATATATATTTTCTGGATGGTAGACTATACCTTGGCTGCAAGTGCTCCATCAGGCTGCGAAACCCCTCGTTTTCCACCACACTTAATGGTTGGTCGTCGAGTATGATAAAGTTGAGCAACTTCTCTGTAATCATTTTGGCTTTTACGTTGTCTGCTGGAAGTTTAGCCTGCTTTTGGAATGACTCCAGGAGTGATTCTTGACGTTTCGTTTCATCTTTCTGCCCCCTGGCTAAATATTCGCCATGCTCTTTTGGGTGGTGCTTTTTCAAATGTTTGATTAGATTAGTAGTATTGTACGTTGCGACAGAGCTTCCACCTCTCGGAACGACGGCTTTGCAAACATTACATGTTGCTGTCTTGCTTTGCGGTGTTTCAAGAGTAAAATAACTCCATACAGCGGACATGTTGTGAAGTTTAGCCTACAGGCTAGCTCACTGCAAACTGTGGAATGGGCTTTCCTGAATGGAGGCGTGTCTCATAACTCCCATTGTGTCTCATGGAGACACGCCTCCTAGAGGAAGTCCCATTCCACAGTTTGCAGCCAGCCAGCAGGCTAGCGTGTAGCAGCAAAATTGAGCCGGCAGGAATCACTTGTGGAATCATTCCAGCAGACAACGTGAAAGCGCGCACACAGCAGGCGGATCGGAAATCTCCGCACATGAATTACGTGAGTATCGGCACCCGATACCGATATTGGATCGGATCGGTCCCATCCCTAAATGAGGCATGGCTGTTTTTGCATCAGGTCTTTAGAGTTATAGGGTATATAGTAGTTACTGAGTTCAATTCAACAAAAGTTGAATATTAACTCAGTTAGACTATCTAGTTAATGAAAGTTACTTAATTTTATAATTAATTGGATTATTTAATCACAAAATTGATGTTTCCATCCTTTATTTTGTGCATCTCCATGTTTTCAACTGCACCTAAACTATGTTTTTGGTCACCTGACTGAATTGATCCAACAGAGGATCCTCAACTGAAACGGCACCTTTGCTTTTCAAATGTGAACTGGAACGACATCTTTTGAAACCAGGTCACTACCAACCAGTTTGAGACGTTCCTGCACTTACTAAGCGCACCAAAAGAGAAAGCCCTTCAAAGTGAAGTAATTTTGTCCATTGGAATATGAAAGTTTAGGCTGATGCAATAAAGCGCGTCACCTTCTGTGGCATCTTTCCCAGTACCCAGTCCAGATCTAAGTCCACTGGACACCGTCTACGGTCACCTTGTTCCCCTGGTGTACTGCGATCATCCACCAGCACAATCTGAAAGGAAAGCCATCCAACCAAACACAATGACAGAGAGAGACAGAAACAAGGCACACTGTGGTTCACTCAAAGTTGAGACAGAATGGCAGATTGCACCAAAGAGAACAGACTATCAATTCTACAGAACTGTCCATTAACAATCAGAAACGCAACCATAGACTGTTACGGATTACAGGTTTACAGAGAGGGACACAGAGAACATGTGCACAGACTGACTGAGGGACACAGAGAACATGTGCACAGACTGACAGAGAGGGACATGGACACACCTTTCCATCCCCAGTTATTTTGCCCACAAAGTCCACAGGACACTTCTCACGACGACACACTTGCTCCAGGAAGTCCCGTTCTGAGGGGCGGAGGAGCAAAGCATTGCTCTCCTGGTACTCTGCCCCCCAGAGCTCCAACACACTCAGGGTGGGGTCACCTGTCTGACAGGAGAGGAGAGGGCACACTCTGCTTGATCGTCACTGGTAATTACATCACATGCATTGTAATGGTAGATTGTATATACAAGTCTCACTCACAATATTCTATGACTTATATATTAACTTCTGACATTTCATATCTTTAAGAGGAAAAGTTTTGATCTGAATTTGTATCTTTAACTGTTGATTATAATGTCTATAGGAGAAAGGGGCTACATTCAGTAACTGCTTACTGAAGAGTACGTCAATGCATCTTTGATTGAGATAGAGTAAGAGATTGAGAGGGATATAACCAGTGTTGGGGAAGCTACTTTGAAAGCATAGCTTTGCAAGCTACCAATTACTTCACACTGGAAGAAGTTGAACTACAGCAAAGCTACCCTACGAAGATATCTAGTTTGGTTAACTAAAGCTACTTAGAAAAAGTAGTTCAAACTACTGATCAAATTGACAATGTACATGTGATACGAAATTATAACAAAATAGAATACAAAAAAGTCACATGCCAGCAAAAAAATGGCCCTCAATTGAGATTATTGCAAAAAAGTGCCCACTTGTTCACAGGTCATACATAAACCAAAAAAATAAAATACCCCACTATTCATGGGAAAGTGCAAGGAATGTCAGCTTTGGTTTTGTATACAATGTCCATCAGTCAGACATCTGCCTTCCAGAAACTAGAGTCCAGGTGGGGTTATTGCACCAAGCAGGATTACTCAGTTAGCCAGGTAACTTCTAAAATAGCATGCAACAACATGAACATCTCTGAACATTTGTTAATAAATGGCAATAATCAATACTTATGACTAATTTACACCTAATATATTAAAGTTTAGTTTTACAAATTCAGATTCAAAACATTAAAAACTATAGCCAAATATTTTTCACAGGTGAGTTTACAATCCAGCTTCCTGGAATACCCCTGAGACCTAAACCTGTCCTAAACAAAACAATCTCATCTGGGCTTTTCACAAGGACAAAATTGCAAGTTGTAGTTTCAGTAGTTAACTACACAAAAAATGGCAAAAAAGTCATTTAACTACTTGAATCGCTATGCAAATATGAATGTAGTTAAACTACCAACAATGGATATAACACACTCATGGTAGAAGTGGTGAGGCCCCCTATGAAGCTCTTTGAGACCCTGAGATGAGTAAATCCAATAAATCATATAGATTTGGTCAGTTTGATAAAATAAGGTACATTTTTGCTGCCCTTTGTGAACAAACAACATTAGACAAGTGAAATATTGGAATATGGTGGCAATTCAGTTTTAAGTTTTGAAATGAAACTAACTTCAGACAAAAAACAAGTAACATAAAAGCTAATATTTATTTAGTGGGGGTTACTTTAGACTTTGACCAGTTTATGTTCTTTTCCCCTCAAGAGGCCCTCAAACATTCTTCCCGACGACACAGTGAGAAAAAGTGCTGACACCAAGTAACTTCAGAAGGAATAACAGAATTAAAAATATCCTGAAACATTAAGCACTGTAGGACATTATGTCTCATTTTTCAATTTATGCAATACATTTGGTAAGTTTGGTTTTGGTTGCAACTTACATGTTAAAACCCAAATTCCACCCGTCAATTTCTCAGCCGTTTTAATACAAATTACCAAGCCATTTGGCAGATCAACTCATCTCATCAATATCTCAACATAAAACAAATATGGGAAAGATTTGTTAAGCCGTTTTCATAAAATTAAGTACATTAAAAAATTTGCATTTAGATTAAGACTTTTTTTCCAATGACCTAGCTCAAATTCTAATCGCTAAAGTAGACATAGCGATATGTCGGGCATGACATGTACTAATGCTTTTGACAGATTAGATTTCTATTTATTGTACAGTTTTTAAATAAACCTTTATAATTCTACGATACCGGAAATTAATTGTGCATTGACTTAACATTGGGGCATAAGTTTGCTAGCAACCGAAGGCTAATCGAAAGTTCTAACTACTGTTACAGCAGTCTCGTGCATCAATGCAAGATTTCTTACTCCTAAGTGCTCGCTCTGTCTGTGAAGCTAGCCTGAGCTGAGCCTCTCATACTGCATCCCAGAAACCAGCTGTAGGCTACTAACGGTTCTGTTTTGAATTTTACATACGTTTTAACATTTTTCTGAATCACAAGAAGTGTGTGCAAATCAACTCGAGAAAGCTTGGTGGATAACGTTATTTTGCTTAAAATATATGTTTCCAGGTGAGTGATCACAGCAGTTAGTGATCACCCACACATGTGACCGAACAGCTCCAAAGTAACTGTAGCTAACGTTAACTTAGCTAGCTAACGTTACCGTTAACGAGTGACAAAGCTAGAAGAGATACAGATAATTACTATCTAACTTTGCTAGCGAGATAAAAACAAATTTATGTCAACTCAGCTACTATCGTTAACGTTACTCCTTTCAGACATGTCCACAATATTATCTGTAATGTTAATGAAGCTACAAGCGCCACACCATGTCAGCTATCAACTAACGTTAGCAAGCCAACATTAATTCAATTAGTAACATTACAAGCCCCACATGGAACTATAACAGTGCCAAGCAACGTAACGTTAAGACAATGAATTCATGTTGACATTACGTTAGTTTGTCTTTAAAATAGCCAGATATTTTGGCAGAATGTAACGTTAGATTGTATAAAAATTGTAACGTTATGTGTCAGCCCTATTCGGACAGGATAAGTTTTACGGGGGGAGGTGGGGTAATGTAGCCTAATTATTACCAGAGGATCTCCGTTATTTTAGTCCCGTTGTAGCGTACAATTCTTTCCAGTGTATAATTTCCCCCCACTTCCGGGTCCACTGCTTGACTGTACTTGTACGTCTCGCTAGCTACTAGCACTGAACTGTGTGGATTATATGCTCTATGCAAGCCAGCAATCTACAAGTGGTTTGATCATTTTGAATGTATTTGTTGAATTAGCCAGTAAATAAACATTATTAGCTAATTCATACACCCGCATTAATGGTATGTAGGGCAGCGCGAATGCTATCTACGGACCACGAATAGGTTCAAAAAGGTAGTTCGGGTGCATCCCAATACTCAAAAAATGTACACTCCTTTCCTCCACTACCAGCTCCTCCCCTCCATGTCCCGGAAACTGATCTTTGTGTCTTAATCTAATGTTGCTAATTATATATTCATTGTTGAATATTAATTAATGTCTCAACGCCAACCACAATGTCAGGTATATTGTATACTGTACATGCAACTACTTGTACTTGAAACGTTTAAAGGTACAGATAGTTTAGCATATTTCCGGGTAGGAGACGAGTGGAGAAAAGAAGGTGGGGAGTGAAGAATATTGTGACGCACCCCTTGAAAATCTACTGTATTTCAAACATGTACTCATCACTGGGCAGATTGGTAAGTGGCCTACGACAGCTGCATTAGGCTAAAGAGGTCCCACTAGAGTAGGTTTAGAGATAGGCGATAGATCTATAATACACATTTGTACATTAAGGGCAGCACAATAGTATATATATTTGTGTACGCAATGCTGATTATTTTACACCATCATAGACGCTACTCTTTATTTGTTGATTAGAACTGGAATCATCCATACAAGGAGTAGCCTATACTAGACATGTGGCCTAGGCTTATACCACCACCCATGAAAATCACTTACGTACACCTAAGTAGTATGAAATATATGAAAAAACATACACTGTTGACATACAGAGTAGTAGTCGATAAGATTTCAGTCACAGCATAACACGTAGGCCGAATTGGCCTGATATGTCATACATAGTGGAGTTCAAAGGGTAGAAATAAAAACAATAGGTCAAAGTATACATTGAATAGCCTAATGCAATCACAACAAAAAATTATACAGCTACTCATATTAGCTTTAGATAGTTTTAGAATACTTCTATAAAAGATGAGAAACATAAACAGATTGAAAAATTTAGATCCACCTTTCAAAAGCTACCTACCAATATTATCACAGCTATCAATATTGGTATAAGAGGAATAGAGAAATAGCCTACACAAAACTGCAGTAGAGAAATACAATGCCTTTTTGTACAGGTCACTATCATGGGTGGCAGCACATACTCTAAGAGTATGAATTAGGCTCTTTGAGAGAAGGTTTGAACCAATCTGCCCAGTGATGAGTACATGGTGTTAGAAAAAAACTGGAAATCCCTGATAGTGTAGAGCAGTGTTTTTCAACCTTTTTTGAGCCAAGGCACATTTTTTATATAAAAAAAATCCTGAGTCACACCACCAACCAAAAGTGTTACTAATTAAGTGAAGTTAATAGGATAAGATAATTTCCCACGGCACACCTGACGATCTCTCACGGCACACTAGTGTGCCGCGGCACAGTGGTTGAAAATCACTGGTGTAGAGAGCCAAACTTCACACTTCAAACTTAGTTTTTTGTTATTAATTATTCACTTTAGTTCCATTAACTGGCTGGCAAAGATAGCTTCTCATCCATGCAGGTGAAGTTAAGACAGAGAAGAATTTCTTACCTTAAACTTGCTGGCATAGATGAGTGCTCCAGCAGGCTCGCTCAGCTCCTTCAGCACATTCCCTGCACACAACAGCAAAATTCACTGAGCTACAGCAATTCTCTCAGCCACGGCTCGATAAATCAGGTCTGACAGCAAGGTTTCCAATCTGAAAAGACAGCCTAACCGGTGACACAGTCACATCTTTAGCAGTTCACCACAGTTGATCTATGTGAAGATGTGAAGATCTATCTGTGTGCTGTTCCAGTGGTGCGCTGACCTTGTGGCTGGCTTACCGTTTCCTCCAGCACCCTGGTCATGAATGCTACAGATTGGGTTCCCCCCAGTCCTCTCCAGACAGGCCCGGAGGGCTCGGTTCATCTTCTGCTCCATCTCTGCATCCCCTCTTTGTACTGCCCCCAGGTCACGAGCACTAGAATTATCACCTTGAACCTGAGAACACACACATGCACAACAAGGCAATCATGACAATGCTCGTAAAAGAAGAAGCAGGCACTCAGCAGTATGATGCACAAATGTGTGCTGCCAATTGCTTCCATCGGTAGTCCGAATTACAGCACATCAATTCAAGAGAAGCTGGTGGATGTTTTACATAAAAGTGATCCAATCAATGATTTCTATTTACAGCCTGCACTCAATAGACACCAATGTTTTTTCTAGTGTTACATTTCCTGTATTCCTATGTTCATCCACTGCCACTTGTCAACATTCTAAATGGAAAGCATTTCTGCTTGAGAAGACACATTATATAGGATTAAAAGCAATTTCCTGATAATTGCATTCAACTATCTAATATTGTGGGTGTAATTATTGAATTGATGATTTTAAAAATGACCGCCTACTTCTGTACCTGTATGGATGAAGCCGCACCCCCGCCAACACCAATCCTGTATACAGGGCCCCCAATCTTCACCACCTCCATCCCTGTGAGTATGATTGTGAGTGAGAAAGACACAATGAGATAAAACACAGGAACTTTTTTATTTTTATGCTTTACAAGATTTGTACATATTTGTACATACTTTACAAGATTTGTGAGTATGTAATATTGTTTTACTTATCACTGGCCATTGAAATGAGGCCTTAATTCAATGTTCCAGGCAGTGCTTATGAGCCTTATGCATGCGTCTCATTAATAAAGTATGAGTATTGCTTTAAAAATGGTGTAAACAGTGTAAAATTGCTGTAGTTCTCCCTAACCTGGCTCTGGATCCTCCTTCTTTACATGTTGGTCCTCAATAGAGCCCAGCCCTCCACTGAACATGATTGGCTTGATCCACTCCCGCCGTTCCCCATTGGCCAGCCGCATACCAAAGGACCGGGCAAACCCTGATCGGCAAGAGAAAGCAACTGAGTCTCCAAATGAAAACCCTGACAGACAGATATAAGACAGCATGCCTCTTATTCTCATCACCATATATAAAGCACTAATCAATGAGCTATGCTGTGATTTTTTGCTGTTGGCATATATAAAAAGAGAAGGAGTACCTACCTGCAAGGACTGGCTCCCCAAATTTGTTTCCATAGTCAGAGGCTCCATCGCTGGCTTCAATTGATACCTGGAGTGGAGCAGCGAAACTGGGGGGATATTCACACCCTTCCTCCTCCCAGGGCAGGGCATAACCTGAGGAGACAAATAAGCTGGTCTGCAGGACAGTGCATGGTTATGAGGAGGGTGAAGAGGACAACAGCGAGTCTACACCTGGTGAGGGCTACTGAACAGGCACAGTGAACCAGTAGAGTGGTGCAGTCTGTCGGTGATTAATAATACCGGAGTTTGTGACAGTTACCATCAATCGTATAAAAAACACCAAAGTATACCCCTGAAACAAAACAACCAGTCAATCACGTATCAGTTTAAGCATACAAACACTGCTTTCTGGGAAATAATAATAATAATAATACTTATTATTTTATTTAGAGTGCCTTTCAGGACACCCAAAGATGGCGGCAAACAGAATCACCACAACAGGTGTAAGAGTCACAAGCAAAGCAATAAAACAATAACAATAGATAACAAAGCAATAAAACACCTAAAACAGTAAAAATATAGAAAAAAGCAATCAGCAGACAGGTCATAATGCAGACAGCAACAAACAAATAGATAATAAATAGACAAAAACAGGGATGATGTTTGGGCCAAATGTCAATTGAAGGCTGAGGTAAAAAAGCGAGTCTTGAGTGGAAATTTAAACATGGTGACAGATTCAACGTTTCTGACAAATGGAGGGGGGGGGAGAGAGTTCCAATAAGGGTTAGATAAGGGTTCACCTTAAATTTGAGTATCATCAGCATACGAGTGGAAATGAAGACCGAAACAAAGAATCTGACCAAGGGTCTAACTCTAAGGGCCTGGTGAAGTTCTTTATACATGGAATCCATCTTATTTTGAAAGATATCTAGAAAGTTGTTGCAGAGTTCCGTAGTGATAGAGAGGTGGGGGTAGGAGCTTATCTACTGTGGAGAAAAGGGCTCTATGATTGCTTTGTTCCTTCAGTATAATGTTGTAGTACGAGGATTTAGCAGCAGTCATCCTTGTAGCTGGTTACATGTTCTTTATAAGCTTCTTTGTGTACCATCTTCTTATAGTCGGTCTCCCAAAGGTCTTTAAGGCTCGTAGCTGAGGGGTGTACCAGGGTGCAGAGGTTGTGAAGAACACGGCCCTAGTTTTGATCGAGGCCAGGTTATCCAGAGGAGAGAAGCGGAGAGCTGCGAGTTATAATGGGAAACAAGTTCAGCCTCTGACGAGTAATGAGGTAGGGCAAGGCTGCTGGCTTGGATCATATCCATAAACACTGAAGGTTTAATACGCTTTGTAGTTCGGTAGGTAATAGTACGCCTGATATTTTTCTTAGGCTTAAGTAGAGGCACGTGAAAAAAAATGGCTGTACGGTCAGATTTTTACAGGTTAAGGCTGGAGAGATCAGTGGGGTCATGCCATTTGTGCAGACAAGGTCAAGTATATGCCCTCTATCATGAGTGAGGAAAATTGACATTCTGCACAGAAATGAAAAAAGTCCAGGAATGACAGAAAGTCCTTGGTGAATCCACAGTCCACCTTGTCGACATGAATGTTGAAATCTCCTAACAGTAACATGAAGGGACACATGGAACATACAGAAGATATAAGGTCAGACATTTTAAAGAGGAATACGGAAGATGGTTTTGGAGGGCCTTTAGATGAGGATAGTTAAAATGGGTTTAGGGCCAAAGATTGTGAAGCACAGACACTTTTGTCTTCAGGCAATTCCTGAGAATCGAGGTCACCTCCATGACCAAAGACACAGGGCTTGCTGGAGTGGACATACCCAGTGGGGGTGGCTTGATTGAGAATGAAAAAGTCATTAATTTGTTGCCAGGTTCCAGTGAAGCAAAGGATGTCAATTCCCTCATCCTGACTAAAATCACAGATAAGCAATGTCTTGTTGGGAGTGAAGAAGGGCAAAAGATATGGGGAGACACAGGGGGAGTTAGGCATTTCAGTACGGATCTCCAAGTTACTCTAGTTTACACCACCAGTACTACCAGGATGTTTGCAGGAACGCCCTCTAGAAGATCTAATAATACAGATGACACCCATAGACAAGGGTGTGCCATAAATCAGGGCTTGGGTTAGGTTGTCCCTAAATAAACCTTCAAAAACAACCGCAATCATCACTGGATTGAAAAGGACTACTATTCCCATTTAAACAAGCCTTACCAGGGATGTGCAAGTTGCCAAAGCAGTATCCTGCAGTACCAGCAATGACGTGACCTCCTCTGCCGGCACTCTGAACATCCCGAATTCGACCACCTGTACCTGTGGTGGCCCCACTGAAAGGAGCCACGCCTAAATGAAGAGAGGAAAGGTGATTGTGGTTTTTATGACTGTGGTTTTTCCCTTATCACTCTATCCAATTCTATCTTTATTCATTGTATTAAAATAAGCAATTTTTCAGAACCACTCAGAATCAAAGAAGAAAAATTGCCAGAAGTTTACAGCTAAATTTTAATAAATACAAGCAGAATATTTTCTCAATACACAGAAATTCCAAAACGTTTAACAGGATTGTTTGTTTTGAAACTGAAGACGGCAATAGACAGGCATTGCATCATGGGTAGATTCCCGCTCTATGATGTCTGTGGTTCACTACAACCCTCTAAGGGATAACAGTTATTAAAAATAGATGAAAGGGCAGATTGATAATTCAATCAATAAAGTTCAATTATTCAATCACTTAGAGTAGGTAGAGCAGCTTAATATTTTTCACAAAGCTACACAGTCTTTAACAAAAACATGGAAAAAAGAGGCCAATTGCTTTCGGCAGTTGCATATTATTGACAAATACAATACAATTTTGGCAACAATCTTCCACACATAAAATGTTGAGTGAGTTCAACTTCAAATCATTTTCAGCAGGCATGATGTTAGACAGTTCTTTCTAGTGCCACTATTAAACAATCTCACTAACTCACAGAAGCCATCTGAAAATACAAAAAATATATATCCTTTAATTTTTGATGTACCTGTGGGAAAGTTGTGGGTCTCTGCAGTGAAGATGACATGTCGGGTGGTCCGTCGAGTCACATAAGAACTAGACTGTGTTGGATTACTGGGATACATGCACTCTACTTCCATGCCCATAATGCCACTGCAAACATGAGACACATACAGAGACACATGCACAAATGCATACACATGAACAGACACAAAACCATTAAGTTAAATACACAAACATGTTCATCAAGTGACTGTCATACGGGTGTAGGATAGTTATAAAATTTAAATTTGGGTTGTCCAATTTCATCCGAAAACAGCCAGTGTGGGCGCAGGTTTTTGGTTTAGGCCAGCACGACAACCCCTAATTAAACTAATCAAGGTCTTCAATTAATTAGGTGTGTTAATGCTGGGCTAAAACAAGAACCTGCACCCACACCGAGATGCATCCAGACACCGGCCCTTTTCAGAGAAGATTGGACACCCCTGATTTAAATAATACACTGGCTCCATCTGCAGGATCGTTCGAATACTACAACCATTCTCTGATTTTCTATTTTCATCTCCTACCTGCTGTTGTCACAGAATTTGATTACATTATTCTGGTTGCTATGGTGCTGGGTCCCCATGATGAGGCTGAAAAGTGTCTCCTCTTGCTCCTGTCCATCAATGGTCATGTGCCCTCGGAAAAACCAATGTCGACTGTGTTCGCTGATAGAGAGAGGGACAATGTCATAATAAATATGGAAGACTAAATATGATAATAAAATGTAATATGTAAACACCTAATTGATAGCACCACCCAAAAGAAAAAAAAAATAATACAGACTGACCTGTTGGATTGTGCAAGATCAAAACACTCGACACTAGTGGGGTTTCTCTTCACCCTCTGAAACAGGGCACTGTAGTAGTCTAGATCCCATGAGTCAAAAGCCAGACCTGCATATAGACACAGTAAAAATATCCACTCAACCAAGTCACAGCTATTCAGTTACATATCAAGGTCAGTAACATAAGGGGTTCATAATTTCAGTCCTATTGTATAACAAAATATCATTCACCATGCATAACACTGCTGTGCAAGTTATGCGACATAACCCTCTGTGGCAGTTACTGCCCAGAGTACTTTGTAGCATCTTATAGTGCAGTGTAATTGCTTTACAATGCCTTATACAGCAAATAACATTTTACTGGCAAATTGGGTGTCCAGAGTAGCAAGGGTGAAAGGCAGACAGTGAGTGCTTAGTGGCAATTCACTGCAGAAACTGAAATGATTAACATGAGTGAGAGATGCAATAACGCCTACTAGGAATATTACAACCAATAACACAAACACTACAACAAATAACACAAACACACATGCCATGTGAAAAGCAAATATATACAAAAACTGCCAAGGTTTAGCCATTCCACCCCTAAGACTAGTGCAGACAACAGAATCTTGCGATCTAATCAAAAACACCCCCCTGTCTTGTGACTTCTGCTGTCATTTTAATCCTGTTAAGGATCATGTGACCACCATCCAATTTTTCTCTTGGGCATAAGGTTCTGTCCACAGAAACAGGATGGAAGGATGAAAAGCAAGAGAACAAGAGAGATAGAAAATGTGTTAATTTAGAAAAAGAACAGTGAGATTGAAAATAGTCAGCTGTTTCTATAGAGCCTGTGAAGTTGTACTCGTGATTGTAGATATGCAGAATAGGTGGAGCACAGAGACGGTAATGACAATAGAAGAAACATTTCCCAGCCCGTCCCTCCTAAGAGACTTTACCTAGCTCATCATTTGCCTTCTCAAGGGCAGCGCGGCCCTCCCCCAGAATATCCACCTCAAACACCTCCTTAGGGCGTGTCTCCACAGCAAAACAAAAAATTGGATGAGGGTATATACACTCAGTCATGCTGTCGTACAAGCTACTGATCAGTTTCTCCATCTTTTCTTCTGTCATCGTCTCACTCACTCCATCTTTGGGCTGCAAGGGACAATAGAAACAACAAATCCCTGTTCAGTACAAATTCTACTAAAATCAGCACAACCATCTCTCTTAAGATTTTCCCTGGCAACAGTGCAGTTCCCATACCATGCATTTTCCCTCAGTAATAAATAGTCTCATGCAACTCAATTTATGTATGCACTTCTCAACACTAAACTAAAGACAGATTTACTATTTAATACTAGTGAAATGCCAGCTATCAATGTAAGGGGACTGCGAAAGCACTTGACTGACCTCATAAAAATTTGATCTTTAAAAACACATGGCATTATTATTTTCCATGTTGTTTTTCTGTGCATAGCCAATAAATTCTAGAGAAGACAGTAAGGCCATCTCCTTCCCCTCATAGCTGAGCAGGGCCAGCACCTTGATGAGGAGTCTGCGGGAGAGCTCCACACGGATCACCTGGCTCAGACCCACACTCTGACAGATGGACACTGCATTGGTGGACCAGGCAGTGGAGAAATTGAGCCTAAAAGAGGATCACACCAACACAGGAAACAGGAAAAATGAGAATGAAAAACAGTTCATGACAAATAGAAAAAAAAGTAATCAAGTCAGGATGATCAAGCCTGCTACTTTTATTACACATTAAGATCCTTGCTTCAGTTCGCCTTTCCCAATGGGAGACTTCATGAGGAGTAAATCAACGCACATGCAATTTACCCAACAGGAACACAATTTCAAACTCCTCTCACCTGGGCCCAATCTCCACCATTCTATCTCCCGGGCCAGCCTTCAGAAAGGGCACCTCCTCCAGCTGTTCTACCTGGAACGGAGGACTGAACAGCCAGCGGAGGACATTCTTCTGTTCTTGGCTGAGAGGAGCATTGGCTGGGACAATGGAGAAGAGAGCGTTAGGAAGTATTCAAACAAGAGAGTTAAACTTTTCCCGTTGCTTTCTATGCAAATTGCCTTTCCCTTCCTATTCATCCTTTGCCATAACCATTTAATACACACCCCTACCCTACCACTCATCCACCTGTTACGCACTCTTAGCAAAACCCAACCCAACCACACATCCTCCTTAGATCCACCTCTGCCCCTCCCTTTCTCCTTCTCCTCCCTCACCACTCAGCTCCACATTGTAGCAGTGTTCAGTGAGGATGAGGATGTCCGGATGGAGCAGTGCAGCCCTCTGCAGGCTCCGCCCTCTCTCCGCCTCTTTTCTGTAGAAGTGCAGCACCGTCATGACCTTCAGACATGGAGTACGGATGATATCAAAAGTTGAGGCTGTTGCAAGGAAAGCACTCCTTATACACCCCCCCGCCGCCCAAAAAAATTATTTTAATCAATAAATAAAATAAAAACCACACACAAAAGAAATATATTGCTGAATGTAGCATATTGTTCTAACGTGTTAGAAGTAGGGATATAAATGAAAATGACACCTCCTGAGTACCAGATGATAATCCTAGATACTATCAATCTGATGTCTACAAATCCATGTGAGCAAAGCTAAGCTACTGCTGGTAACATTTGCATTAGCTTGCCTGCTAGACTAAATTAAGCGAAATCCTCATTGTACACCATACAATTATATGGCCTAAATCGAACAAAGTGCGAAAGTAAAGGGCATTCTCCTAAATTATGAAGCACAGGACAAAAATGCATGGATCAAACAACTACTATGCATAATCATATGATTATGTTCTGGCAGACACAGACATTTTCATCTCAACAGTCATCTTTGACCTTGTTAGTTCAGAGGGATCCCCAGTGTTCAGATCTCCAATGTAATTACTGAGAGGGTCTGTAATATAATTGCTAAATATGCTAAAGTTGCATGTGGTAACAGTTCAAATTTACTAAACATTTCATCAACATTGATCAATCGTTTTGCCTACTGTCAATAATTTTTGTGCAGTAAAAAGCTGCTGCTACACCCCCACAACCACTTATTTACAGTGGAATCGTGACCTCTCACCTTGATAAATCTCTTCAAGGCATCAAAATAATAATAAAAAGGTTTTCATACAATAGTGTGAATTATTAGTCAAAATACTTAATGGTTTTAAAATTGAAAGTGACAAATAAACCGATGTGTGAATGGGACTTACATATTAGCTTCCGGATGGCACCACATTCCAATGCCAGCGAAAGTGGGTGGACACACACAAATTAATTCATACTATAAATAACACTGAAAGCTGGGTTGAGATGTGGGTTAAGTACTAATCTGGCACCCTTTTATTGAGTTTCTGCAACCTAACAAACAACATGTCAGCAAGTCCAGTCAAGCCTGAAATCAATATATAAGAAGCTGTAAACAGGGGACTGGCCTGAAATGTGACAATGAATCAATTGGGAATGTGTGGGAGAGTACCATACGTACTTGTGAAAAATGTTTGCCAGGACTTTCTGCACTATGAATTCATTAGACTCCTTGATTTAACTGCATGCATTCATTTCACTAAACCCCCTAGCATCAGCAAAAGGAAACTAATAAAAAGGTATACAGCACCACATGCAGAAATAGGCCTACACACAAACTCTATAATTCTTCTTCTGGATGGTATGTAATCAATGTATAACATTTTATGTTCTTATGGTTACGATATTGCACCAGGCATCCCTCAAAACAATTTAATGGACTCATTCCAGATAGATATGGATATGGTCCACCCTGGATATGGTCTACTACTCAAGAACACTCGTGACCTGTACATTTACATTGATGCATTTTTTAGCAGATGCTCTGAGCGACTTATATAGCTTACTTTGTTGTTGTTTTTCATACATACAATCTATGTGTACAGTTAATGTTTTATTGCCTTGCTCAAGGGTTTAGTGGCAGTGTCCCTCCTGGATCCTGCACCGCTGCATTTCAAGCTCAGTTCTTTAACCATTATAACCATTATTTTAAACAATCAAACTAGTTGCAATGCATTCTTTCACCGAAGTCACGTTAGGTTACTACCGAGACTTCTTGATATAATATATGACACTTCTAAAGCACTGTTAACTTCACATCACGCCTTACCATCGTCGGCTCTAACGGGGACACAAGCAGAAGAATAGGGGCTATTGGGTCAAGTTGATTATTTGCCTGTTGCATGACAAGGCATGCACCTCATGGATCGCGATTAGGACGTTACAACTACTTGATTTCTAGCTAGATAACGTTAGTTGCTTAATTTCCAAACATTTGCGCAACACTCGTGGCCTCAAACATAACGTTAGACAATTAACGACGTGAGGACAGCTCAGGGGCAAGCAGTTACAATTGAATGCTTTCTTAGTCGGATGCATTTTTTTACTCACCAGTAGGTACTACCTAGCACAAGTTAGTTATGATAACAATTTAAAAACGATATCAGTGCAATTAAAATCTTCACCTCGTAAGAAGTTACTTTATCGCTACAACTGTTCCATACCAACGGCTATTATTTAAAAGTTAGGCCACTTCTCTAACGTTACCCTTGCGAATGTGTGAAAACGCTATGTTAAAGAGGTTAATCTAACGTCTTCTCAAAAAAGGGTTGCATGTTAAACGCGAAATTTAAGAAGATTAAAGCCACTCTTACCATCAGCAGTGTAGGTTACTCTAGTCCAACTCTTGTCAGCCCGATACTGGCTAGATCATTCGGCTACTGCTACTCACTATTGACACACGTGTGCTGGTGCTACCCCACAGCAACTTTCCGCCACTCGCTATCATAGTGCGCATGCACCACTCTAAAGCTTGCCTTTTGACGTAATTTGTCAACCCAATACAGTCTGAATCATCCGTGTGTCCTGTGCAGTGAGGTTGCTCAATGAACGCGGTTAGGGGGGGACAATTCCACATTCCAAATTAGGGTGGTAATTGGACATACACAGTTGGGCGGAATTATTATTATTATTTTTTTGATCCTACAGTTCCGAGTGTAAATTTTAAAAAGACAGACTAATATGGAAAAAAACATTGATCATGCATTGATCATTCTCAATGGGTAATGGGGAAATTTGGGGAGAAATTATCATGAATACATTTAAATCCGGACGGTGTAGAGGGTAGTTATGAAAAATTAATTTTTTCTATAACCAAGGCTCTCAGATTTTCCCAAAATAATAAGATATTAAGAATGTGCCCCAACTGACCCATTGAATAAGCATATTCCAATGCTGAACAAGTAAGATAATGTAATGTAGGAATCTGAGGTGAACTTCCTCAGAGAAGTCAATTTGTGGTCTCCAATGTGACAGTCAGGAAGCATTATCATTACAAATGAAGCCACAATAGGGAAACCAATTCAGTCCTTGACAACTGATTATCTGGAAAATATTTTGACCTATAGAATGGAGGGTAGAGTCAACAGTCTGCACCATACATCTTACCAAAATAAATCTAAAGTCTTAAAATAAAAGATAAATGACCACAAATCACAAATTATATGATAGGTTTCTTTAAAGAAGAATATTGGGTCTCTTGATGTACGCTGTGATTGATCCCCTTTGTAAATTACATTACATTACATTACATTATAGGCATTTAGCAGACGCTCTTATCCAGAGAGCGATACACACAGCATTTTTTTTTTTTTTTTATACATATCCATCATTAATACAGCTGGGATATGTACTGAAGCAATGCAGGTGAAGTACCTTGCTCAAGGGTACAACGGCAGTGTCCGACCCGGGAATCGAACCTGCAACCTTTCGGTTACAAACCCAATAAAATACATTATTTAATTGAGGGCCGAACTAGATTTATCCAGTCTGGATTTTTCCCAAAAAACAACCTGGGGACAGCACTTGTCAATATAACCAATAGAATGTAGAATTTGGTCTAACTTCACTACTGTGAAACACGACCCTCGAGGGTGTACACTAGGCACATTGTTCTTCTTGACAATACAGTGCCTTCAGAAAGTATTCATCCCCTTGAAATTTCACACACTTTATTTGATATAATTTGACATAGGATCAGAAAATGGCATTTAAAAAAATATTTAGCAACACAGCAAAACGAGAAATAATCGATGATATTTCCCTTAGTCATTTGTAATCCTTCTGTTTCATCCCCCTTAACAAAACTGTACAGGTACGGTTCAAGGACCACAAATGCAGTATTTTCTCTAGCGGCAGAACCTTGTTATTACATCGAGGTGACGAGAGCCCCTCAATTTTCCCGTAGTCACTACAAAAATACTCACTAAAATAGTCATAACTTAAAGTATAAAGACAAAACAAAAGGGTGTTTGACTGTCTATTATCAGCAAATTTCAAACTTCGACAGTAAACGTTGTTACATTTTATCTCTAGTAATCTCACTGCTTTGAGATACTAAAGTGCTTAAAGTTAATTTGTGGGCAGTCCAGAGCTTTAAGTGGATACAACTATAACACGTTTTCACGCTGTGATCTTTAATAAAAACCTGGCCTACATAGCCTTGCTAACGCGTTGTATTTTTAAGACATAAATTAGGCTACAATTCGCTATTGAAATAATGTTGAGCCGGTGCGGAAATGATTTTTATCATACTGCAACTATGAATATAACGTAACCCAAGTTTTGAGAATCCCCAAAATGTATCCATAATATTCCTCAAGTAAAAAAAAAAAATTAAAATCTAGCTACTTCGGTGCAGCTGGTCCCGCAGCCATCTTGAGAGATGTAAACATGCTGACCGACTTGCGAAGTCCATTCTATAGGTTTAACCTGCAAAATCAGAACAAGGAAATGCTTGCCACTAATTAAACACAATAAGGACAAAATATTAAGCGGTTCAAGAAACATTGCTTTGGTGAACCCAAGTTCACCATTAACATGTTTCTGAAACAGTGGGTCGGGTAAGAATGTTTTGGTGTTGCTCGCTATGTGACGTTTGCTAGCTCGCTAGCCGTTTCCACGGAGGGTTTGTTATTTTTGTTATGGTGCCTTGACAACATGTGTGGACGAAAGACGACGTATTGCTATATCTTCAAGTATAGCAATAGATACCTTGCTTGCAAATGTTTGCTATATTGTATTGATCGTTACAGAAAACAAGTGATGCTATAGTTAGGTAGTGCAAGCGATATAAGTTTGTCGGTAGCGAAATGAGTTAAATGACGTTAGCTAGCTAACGTTAGCTAACTTACCACACCTGGGACTCAGATAGTACCTATAGCTATCTTTGGGTGGATTCTGTACCCAGCCACCTCGCGTAGCTAGTTGTCTGCTGTCGTATAACGTTAGCTTAAATCAAGTATAACGGTATATACTAGTTAGATAGGTAATTACATAAAAGCTTTAACTTAAGTGTTTAACAGTAGCGTGCCAATGTGAAGTGGGGCTAGTAACGTTAGTACCTAGGTAACGCTACATCTGCTGATAACTGTGTTGCTTGGTACCGTTTGGTGCTTAACTAAAAAGCGAACTACTGCTTGGATTCGCTAGCTAGGTAACATTAACATTAGCTCACTAGGCAAAAACAGCTGCTAGAGACGTGAACAAGCTATCTAACTTAGCGCTAACGTTATCTGGTGAACTAACGTTATCGGTCCAGCTAATATGTGACGTTAATTCATATTTATTTGGGAATGCACAAATGTTTTTCCTAGGGTGCTATATAGTCATTGTTCAGATCTAGTAAATAACACGTCGACCTTTACAGAACCGGCTAGCAAATTTGCGCTAGCTGCGAGTGCGAGGTCATAATTAACGTTACTAAAATTGAGCATTGACTGAATCACTGACACCTAACATGAGCAGTTCATTGTTGCAGCATGTTCGGCTCACGTCAACGGAAGGATGTATAGAATATTGATACTCTACAATATTGGCTTGTAACGTTACGTAGCACGTAACTACATAATATTGTTAGCTCGATTTCACGGTTGGACTGATTTTGTGACGTCCAGTAGCTTGTTTTCTAACGTTAGGTAGCGGCCCTTCAGAGTACTTCAGCCCCCATAATCTTATAATTTATAGAAAGTGGCTAACCATATACAGTATAAGATGATAGTAGAAGTAAGTATCATAAGTATATTCAGAACATAAGTAGTTCATATTAGAATACAGTGACCAATAGTATAAACTTATTTACATTAAGTTGTTTGTTTAATACTTTGGTTGTAAAGGCATATACTTTGTTTTTGTATATTCATGATTAACAGGCGATGTATAGCCTACCCTACATTTTGTTTATATCCTCATTTCCCATTCTCTGGTTCTTTGTCAGGAATGGCTGAGTGTTGGGGGGTCAGGACTCCAATCTGAGGGGGGACAGAGAGGTTGAGAAGGGCACAGTGGTACAGAGCAGTAAATGGTGCTCTAGAAGAGATGGACCAGGACTACGAAAGACGCCTTCTGAGGCAAATCAATCATCAGAATCTGTCAGAACGCCGACTGGCCAAAGTGAGCAGAAACAGGACAGGGGTGAATCATATGCAGCCGCCACTTAATTTTTCAGCAACTAGCTTGTTCCAATACATTTTTAGATACATAAATGATGACATTGAGATGCATTGGATTTGAATTCAGCTGTTTGTAAATCCAGGATAATAATATATTTCAACAGTTGGTTTCTCAAACTATTGATTGTGATTGTATTGCATGGCATATGCCATTATACTGCTGTTGAAGGCCTGTGCAATAGTGTCTTAACATTGAATATTCTTGTTAAATCTCAGTCATTTAATTTCCAATCAGTAATACATCCATTTCACACAAAATTCTTACCTTCTTCCTCCAGTCAGGATGTGCAAGCTCCAGTCCAGTAAGTGTCAAGTCAGGAGACCGCTTCATACCTACCCGTGCTGGCAGCAACTGGAGTGTTAACTTCCACTGTGCAAATGTGAGTCCGATGTAATCAGGTTCACTCTGCCTCTACTTGGGCCTATTCCAGTTAAGACATTTTCACTGTGTCCCAGACCGTTCTGGTACCCATTCTAGTTGAAAATCAGCAATAGTGTATCACAAAATTGTGTGCAGAATTCATTCTCGCATTGCCATTCAAGAGTAAGATGGAAAAGTAGTATTGTTGCCATCATACATTTCTATTAAATCATGGAACCACAGTCTCATTAGCCTCAATGGTCTTTGTTACTTTGCGTTGACCCCTGCCAGGAGAACTGCATATCTCCAAACCAGAACCATAAGGCGAAGGAAGCTGGATCAGACACAGGAAAAGGTATGGCTGTTATTAATGTGGTATGCTTCACTGTATTTCGGGCTGCTCCCCATTCATATCGGTTGACCTATCTAGGGTGACATCAGGCAATAAGAGAGCTCTCGAATGCCACAAACTGTCCTCCTTCTGTCAATCCCTCGAAGGCTACGAGAAGGCATTGAGTCGCATGTTGTTTGTTATGTCAACCAAAGTATTAAAGGGATAAGATCTTTGGGAGACCTGAAAAGTGACCCCTCTTCCCCTGGCTGGCAGATGCTGTGGCGTATGCTGCACTACTGAGGAATGAACTACTGGGGGCAGGCATTGAGGCAGTGGCAGACCCACATGCTGATGGCTGCAGGCATGCCCTTCCAACTGAGGGCACTCACAGTCTCTTCAGGGTGAGAGATGGGCAGGGGCGGGTAACAGACCAGTAAAGGTGGAGAACAGAGAAATTGAGGAGATGAGAGAATTTAGAAGAGGGAACAGCAGGGAGGGACAAAAGGGAAAGATGGGTGAACGTATGTAAACCATTGTCTGTATTTCAATATAAGTGCCTCTCTGTTTCTGCAGTACACCATCTACACAAAGAGAGTGCCTTGTGAAAGTGGGAATGAAGTCTCGCCCTACTCCCTCTCTCCACTCAGCAACAAGAGGTAACATTACTGGTTTCACAGGGCCCTATTCAGACTCTGCAGATTTATGCACCTGCTTAAGCATTTTGTTTTTGTAAAATTTAGGGGTGTTTTCTAAGCAGGTATTAGAAAGAATTAAAAAATAAATTATGCTGGAACAGCATGGAATACACGGTTGGTAAAATGGCTGTAAGTCATCAAGGGTTTGAGGTATCAAACGAGCCTCAAACCATCACTCTGCTGCCAGATATGCAGTAGATATGGATATATCATTTTAAGGGTTGTTTCTCCTGACACATTTTCCTATTGAACTCTATGGAAAAATAAGTGAGGAGAAGAAACCCTTCAAGTTATCCATCCATATCTACTGTATTTCTGGCAGCAAAGTGATGGTTTGAGGCTTGTTTTATACGTCAGACCCTTGATGACTTAGAGCCATTTAGCCAACCATGTTTTTCCATACTGTTCCAGCGTAATTTACAGCTAAATCTAGTCCCACCCCCCAATTCCCATAGTGATCCATTCAAATGCAGAGACGTTATAGTATCGCTTGTAAGAGTACCAGAAAATAAGATATGAAGAGTCTTTTGATGTTGTTGGGTCACAGACATCAGGAAGTCATGGCATGCAAAGGATATGCAATCAAATATAAAAAATTATTTCTTTATTCTATATATATAATTGTGGCACACATGGATTTGTTAAAAATAATTATTTCTTGATGAGGGATTTTTTTTTCTCATAATAAATTTACTTCAATTAAAGGTTGGGTCTTTCTAATTTTTTTAGTGTGAGATTAAGCGAATTCACCAAACGGTGAATTTTTTATAGCCCTTTTTACTCATCTTTACCAGGGATGCCAATAATAGTGGAGGGCACTGTAAGCAAATCCATATTTGGGATTGTTTTCAATAGACCCATTAGAAAAAGAAGTACATAAACTACTCTGTTTATGCATTTATTTACAGCCCATATATATATATATATTTTTTGTTTTGTTTTGACCAACGTGATGGGAGTGCATTTTTATGACTCCTCGTGGAGGGCTTGTGTATCAAAACATTTAAATAATGAAGCTGCAAGCCACCTCAGGAAAGGTGCTACACTCCCCCACTTTGTTTGAATGCACAAAGTGGTGAAATGGCTACAAATTGTTAATGTTTGAGCTTTCATTGTTATGTGTAACACATAACAATGAAAGCTTGTATATTAACATTTGAATCCAACAATTTGACAGGTCATGATAATGATCAGACAAATCGTTTGCTTTACTACCTGTAGCAGTAGCAGATACCGGTTCAAATGTAAAAGCGACAAAAATTAGCAAACATTTTTTTAACCTAATTGTAGTTACAAAACATTCCCTGACTGTGCACTAGATATTCCACCTTTTGTGTGAGTAAAAGGCACATGTGCTTAGGCTAGTGTGAATGCGCTTATCTCTCTAACATGGGACCCACCCTCAAGCTCTGCCAGCTCCCTTTCACTTCTGCACCATTTAAGCACCCAACTGTGAATTTGCTTAAAATGCAGAGGTCTGCAATCTTCAAATGAAGTTGACTTTGCAAAGCATTTATCTCCAGACTGAATAGGCCCCATAATGTGTGCAGTTGCACATTACAATGTCTTCTTATTCACCGTCTCTACTCTGTTTTCTTTTGGTCTACTGTGCTTTTATCTTTCTACATATTTCGACATGTTTCAGTCAAAACTTGAACATAAAATAAGCTTTGAGGGCATTTTATGTTCTAACATATCCACTTGTGTACTCTGATTTCACTGTTTCTGAAATAATTACTCATTATGAAAAAAAATGAATGTTGTGTGTGGGAAGGAGTGCTTGAGTGTAACGATGGAGTGGATGAAAAATGATTTTCTGCTTATCTTTAGTTATTTTTCACTGTGTGTATTTGTAGTCACAAACTCCTGCGCTCTCCTCGCAAACCGGCCCGAAAGATCTCCAAGATCCCATTCAAGGTACTGGATGCACCAGAGCTGCAGGACGATTTTTACCTCAACCTGGTGGACTGGTCAGCAGGAAACCTGCTGAGTGTGGGGCTGGGGGCCTGCGTGTACCTGTGGAGTGCCTGCACCAGCCAGGTGAGAGGGCTGGGGGGAATGGTCAGGGCTGTGTTCCTGACAAATCAGAACCATCAACCCCCCATCTGTAAGTGTGGACTAAGGGCGCCCAATAGCTAAGGTATTCGTGTGGCCAGTAAACTGAGAGGGAGTATTATTGGTGTTATACTTATGGATTTTAAAGTTGCAACGTGTTGAGCTAGTGAACGTTTCGCCACAGCACCGCACATCTGATCATGTGTGTACCCTACACACTTACAGTAGTTTCAGATTATATTGTTTGTATTGTATTGTTTGCTCTTACGGTTATTTTTGTGGCATTTTATCTGTACTATGACAAAGTAAGGTTTTATGGGTCATTTTTAAGTGTCATATACACTTTTATACTGTTTGCATTACATGCACTGAAATATTGGCACTGCTTTTGGGCTTTATACTTTATCGATGCTGTTACTTCACATTCTGTCATCTGTATCTTTGCCCTTGTCCTTGCTGTTCTGTTCTTGTAAACTAAATGTTACAGCCCTCATTGTAACTCAAAAAGATTGCCTGCTAAATGAATAGATAATAATTATTAATAAGTAAAAAGGGAGGGGCAATATTGGCTTTGACAGCTGTGTGGTTGTCCAGGTGACAAGACTGTGTGACCTATCGGTGGATGGAGATTCAGTGACATCGGTGTGCTGGAATGACAGGGTGAGTCTTGAACCTGCTCTACACAGAAGCAAAGTCTCATCCAGCCTGCTGGTGAAACAACCTGCAGTTGAGGCAGAAATGTATTTTTAACATATAATGTATGCACACATATGTACAGTAATTGAACTAATTTCTGTCATATTCCCAGCCTTGTTGGTTTGACTTTCCATAAACATGAAAAATCAATGTCAAAAGCAGGCTAAGCCTAATTACCTTCATGTGAACAGTCTGAGTCAGCTGGTGAACAATTGATGTGTGGTTAAAGAAGAGGAACGTTCATTACGTGACGCATCTGTAAAATGCAAAGTTCACATTGATATTGCTATTAGTCATATTATATCTGATGAAGTCTCTTTGTGTCCATCTGCCTCAGGGAAGTCTGGTGGCAGTGGGGACCCATAAAGGCTATGTCCAAATTTGGGACGCCGCAGGAGGGAGAAAGCTAACCAGCCTAGAGGGTCATTCTGCTCGTGTTGGTAAGTCTCCCTTAGAGGACGGAGTAGAGCAAGGGAGGGTGGAAGAGAAGAGCGAGTAGAAAGATGGAGAGCTAAAAGGAGTAACATTAATCCACTGGAGCTTTAACAGGGGTAGACAATTAGGAAGTAGAGAAGGCTACGGTAAGTCAAATGAGGAAAAAATAAGACAATTGTGTGGTGTTGGGGAGCTTTGTACTTTTCTCAAGTGCCCTGATCACCCTCTCCAAGGTGCCCTGGCCTGGAATGGGGATCAGCTGTCCTCTGGCAGTCGGGATCGGGTGATTCTCCAAAGGGATGTGCGTACACCCCCGCCCGCCGAGAGGCGACTGCAAGGACACAGACAGGAAGTGTGTGGCCTCAAGTGGTCACCTGACCACCAGCACCTTGCCTCGGGAGGAAACGACAACAAGGTGGGTGTTGAATATGTGATTGCACACGCACATATATACAGTGGGGACCAAAAGTTTGGGGGCAGTGAAACAATTTTTGTTGTTTTGGCTCTGTATTCCAGAACATTGGATTTTAAATGGAACAGTGACTATGAGGTTAAAGACTTTTAACCTTTCAACTTTAATTTGAGGGTTTTTACATACATATCGGGTGAACCGTGTAGCAATTGTTGACCTTTTTATACATAGTACCCCCTCATTTTAGGGGACGAAAAGTAATTGGACAAATGAACAAACTTAAATAAAGTCCTCATATTTAATATTTGGTTACATATCCTTTGCATGCCATGACTTTCTGATGTCTGTGACCCAATAACATCAAAAGACTCTTGATATCTTGTTTTCTGATACTCTTATACGAGTTACTATAACCTCTCTGCATTTGAATGGATCTCTAAGGGAATTGGGGGGGGGGGGGGGCTAGGTTAAGCTGTAAATGACACTGGAACAGTATGGAACACATGGTTGTCTAAATGGCTCTAAGTCATCAAGGGTCTGAGGTATCAAACAAGCCTCAAACAATCAGTCTGCTGCCAGATATGCAGTAGATATGGATGGATCACATTAAGGGTTGTTTTTCATCACTCATTTTCCTATTGAACTCTATGGAAAAATAAGTTAGGATAAGAAACCCTTAAAGTATCTACTGGAGCCACACATTATGTTATTACAAAGTATGCACACTTAAATATCTTTACAATAAGGTATGCACTAATAGGGTTCCGTTTTGCTGCCAAGTGGTACTTTATTGTCCAAACTGAGATGCTTTCTTTCCCCAGCTCCTGGTTTGGAACAGCTCCAGTCTCCTCCCAGTGCAACAGTACAGTGACCACTTGGCCGCAGTGAAGGCCATCGCCTGGTCCCCACACCAGCACGGGCTTCTAGCCTCCGGCGGCGGTACAGCAGACCGCTGCCTCAGGTTCTGGAACACCCTGACAGGACAGGCCCTTCAGAGCACAGACACCGGGTCACAAGTGTGCAACCTGGCCTGGTCCAAACACGCCAACGAGCTGGTGAGGCACACACACTAAAGGCACTGACACCTAGCGAAGCACGCCCTGCCAAAGACTATACCCAAACTGAGTGAGCACCACGCTGCTGGTTCTGACATGCTAGCCCTCACAGAGCTTGTTGTGTGTATGTGTGTGTTTTCAGGTCAGTACGCATGGCTACTCTCAGAACCAAATCCTGGTGTGGAAGTATCCGTCCCTGACACAAGTGGCCAAACTGACAGGGCACTCCTACAGAGTGCTTTACTTGGTGAGGGTGCTTTAGCTCCTGCAGGAACTTTAGTTTTGCATGGCAACTCTCCAACACTATTGTACCGGGTTCAAATTTGTTTAGAATTATAATTTTTTTTTACTGCCATCTGCATATCCTCATTTCTTCTCCCTCTGTCAGGCTGTATCTCCAGATGGTGAGGCAATTGTTACAGGAGCTGGAGATGAAACTCTGAGGTTCTGGAACGTCTTCAGTAAAACGCGTTGCACCAAGGTGAGATTCTCTTCACTGTCACTTCACTGTCTAATGGGGCGGGCGGTTCCTTACGGCGATGAAGCATTACTACAACATTGTTGTAATAGTCAGTTTGTAATTACATCATAAATGGATTATGTACGGTTGGTAAAATAATAAACTCTCTGAAAAACATTAGCAAATTGAATCTAATACCCTTTAAACATTTTATTACCCTTTTAAACTAATGACATGGTTGTGAATTGAACTACTTATTGTGAAATCATTTTCACTGTACTTCTCACTCTTATGCATTATTGTTGTAATCAAGAAATGCGTCATTATTATAATTTTGAAAATATCTTAATGCATGTCATTGTTAATTGCTTTGTTCTTGTCCTATAGGAGTCCAAGTCAGTGCTGAACCTTTTTACAAGGATACGATAGTGAGAGATACTGGGGAAGACCAATGAAACACCATCACCCAGTGCAGGGCAGCCGTCAGCGACTGGGAAGCAGAATTTACCCCTTCACAGTACAAGTCACCAACCACTGCTGAATGGCAGCCCCTGAGAACTCTGTGACTTTGAACTTTTATACTAAAGACAGTCAACCATGGACCTCCCTATTTTTAAGTATGCAATGTGCTGTCAATATTAAAACTAGAGCAAGGACTCTGGGAAAATGGAAACTGTGTATGTGGTATTTTTCAGAGTGTGGTACATGTTGTTCTCCTACGCATAATAGTGCAATACCCATCGAGTGAAACCATATTGTGTATCGAGTCGTTTTGAAAAGATGGAGATACATCAAGGTAAAGGACTATAAACAGTATAAATATCATTGCTCCTTTGAAATTGAGTTCAATAACGTGATCCCTCATTAAAGATTATAGAATTGATATGTCAATCTGCCAAACCTAAGACCATGCACACATTGATAAATTAAAAAGACAACACATCTGAGCATGCTGCCTTAGATATATTTAATAAATTAAAACCAGGTACAAAAATCAATGTACATTTCCCCTCGTTCCCTTCACCACCTTACTCTCCGTCTCTGACAAACATTACCCAACTGTGCCCTGACCCTGTGCAAGCACATTCGCTCTATGCTACCGTCAGTCCCTCCTAAAACACATGCTACATGTCCACAGGCACACAAAGGATAAGAGTCAAGGCCTTGCAGAGCTGCGTAGGAACCCAAAGAGTGACGCTCACTTCATGCACTTTGTAAATGCTTTCGGGGTATAATGGCAGAAACAAAGCCTGGTTTTACTGGAAACCGTGCTGTGTGTGTAAATCAAAAGTGCATTCATAGTAGGGACTAGAAGCGGGAAATGAAGATACGCACATTTGAACATTCTTCCTCGTATGGGTACTTCGGTAAATATACACTGCAATTACAGGGCTTTGCGATGGAGTACTGCATGATTAGTGGGGTTAGAACTGCTGATGTGATGGGATACTCTGTCCAGAGTCAGAACACAGCCCTTCAGTCATCGCCTCCCCCTTCGCTCCTGTCTGAGCCAAGACACTTCTATGCAGTTGCACATCGACCTCAAGTCCATAATACAGCGCAGATAAATCAAGGCTCCTCCGTTAAAGCTGCTCCCTTTCAGAGATGATTCGTTTTACAGTTGTGGGAGTGCAGGTTTCAAGTCTTTGTTTTTGTAGTGGTTCAGCTCCCCCACCCCTCCCCCCTCTCCCAGCTCAGTATAGACCATTACATACCAGATCCAATATATTCTACTTTTATATCAAAAATAAAAAAACCTACATCACATGACAATAAACGACAATTTGGCAACAAGGGAAAAGAGGGGGTATGGTTTGGTACGGTCAGATCGTTCTTGCCCTGTAACACAGAAATGTGTCTATTTGTCCTTTTCGCCTTCAGTTAGCAGCGGCGGCGGCAGCAGCAGCAGCAGGACTGTTTTAAAACCCTGTTTATATATACATATATATGCATACATGTATGTATATCTGTATATTTATTATATATATATATATGTGTGTGTGTGTGTGTGTGTGTGTGTTTATACGTGTATATAATTATTTGCTTCTTTCCAAAAATAAAAAGAAAACTAGTACTATTTAACATACGTATGCATATCACAAGGAAACAGCCTAGGAGCCAGGGAAGATCAAGAGTAAGAGTGTGAGACTTTATAGAGCATGCTGCAGGAGAGGCGATGGGGACAGCGAACGGTCTGCTGGAGAAGACCATTTTGGTATTTCGTAACTGATAAAACCCCAAAACAACACAGGAACAGCAGAGAAAGCTCCACCTCTCTGGGACCGGCCGCTGCACTGATCCAGGTAACCACCGTCTGTGCCAGGCTTCCGTAGGGGCAGTTAGTTGATTTTGTGAGGGGGGACTTTGCGACTCCAGTGTTGGGTTTGTTGAGGGCTGCCTGGGCGGCTGATGGGGCGCTTTGGGTTCTGGATTAGGACGGGCACTGAATTCAGTATTCTGCAGCGTACTCGGTGCCGTGCAGCCCTCTGCACAGCAGGGTGAACTCCTTCACAATCTCTTTCACCCGTCGCTTGTTCACTCGCTCCCTGAGAGGGCGAGAGAGAGAGAGGTGTCAATAGAGGAGAGCTGAGAAGAACACGTACAGCGGAATTAACAAGAACACGCTCAGAATAGTCAGGTGTGTGTGTGTGTGTGTGCGTGTGAATATCCGCTCAGAATACGCAGGTGTGTGTATGAGGGTGTCCGCTCAGAATACGCAGGTGTGTGTATGAGGGTGTCCGCTCAGAATACGCAGGTGTGTGTATGAGAGTAGCCGCTCAGGTGTGTGTATTAGAATATTCAGGTGTGCATATGAGAGCACTTGCTCAGGTGTGTATTGTGCAGAGCCTGTTCATCTGCGTTTTTCTGTGGTACCTGAGGATCTGCTGGCTGAAGGTCTCTTTCTGCACCGCGGAGACGCGGGAGGACGGGAAACCGGGGGGCTGCAGCACCTCCTTCAGCCACACCGTCAGCAAAGCGAAGCAGTGCTTATTCATAGAGAACAGCACCTCTGCAAACTGGTCCATCAGACTGCGTGAAGACTGCCCGCCGATGGCCTGGGAAGGAGAGCGAGGGAGAGGTGGGTGACGGCCGCTGGAGCGAAAACATTACCGCCGCCAAACAGTTGGCGTGTGAGGGAGCCTCACCTCCAGCACCGCCTGCAGCAGCAGCTTGCCGTCTTCCTGCACCACCTGGCCCACGCGAGGTATGTCTCCACAGTGTGGGAGAAGCTCCGTCTGCAAGAGGGCACAGCGCTGAGTCAGGGGAGGTGAGAAAAGGCACCGGAACAACCCACACTTAACTGACCCACTACAGCGGGGCCCCCGTGTGTGCTGGGTTCTGTTACAAACATGTTAGCTAAACCTCCCAGTTTTAAATCATCTTCAAATTTAACAAAAGATCTCTTGATCAATTAAGGTTGTTGAAAATGTGCTCAGGTTCATCAAACAATTTCCCTTAAACTTAACACAGATTGGGTTTGTTGCAGTTTGCTTTGGTATTGCTGTGAGGTCTTTCATTTCATTAAGCACACTTAATGGGTTTGGCTGAAAATGAGCATACACTGTGGGGTCCCAGGGCCGAGTGTGGGAACCCCAGGATTAACAACCACCATATCGCCTCTGAACAGGGAACACACCAGCACAATCTGTAGCAAACATCCCTTTGCTTATGGTGGAGAAAACCCTGGATGAAAATTCTGCGCATGTTTACTTACAAAGAAAAGACAAGTGGACTTGACTGTGGGGCCCTCTGGGAACTTGAGTGACAGTACTCCTAAGAGAGTAGTGGAGAAAGGCTGGCTGTGATTCAATGAGCCCATGTTGCCCTCAGCAGTTTAACAACAGACACACGTATCGGCAGTGCACTAACATCGCCCTTTGCCTGCGTAAATCCAGGGGCTTTCCTTCATTCTCAGCTCCACTTACAAACAATTAACATTCTGTGCAGTAATCTCAGAACCTGATGTGTTCTGCTGGAATGTACACTTGTCAGTATGCTTATCAAGGTACTGTGAATAGCACTACACGTTGATTATTGGCATGCATTGTACAGTAGTGGTGAATGCTGCAGTGCAGCGACCCTCATCTCCATGTCTTTGGGCTGTTTGCCTACATCTATAGTCTGTACAGTCATGTTTTCACACTGAACGTACGGCACCAGCTGCTAACGCACAGCTGTACCGGGGCCCAGGTGGGACCGGGGCCCACAGACTACCAGCCCTATTCCTGTCTGTGGCTGGCAGTACACAGCTGATGTGGTGGTGTACGGATCCTGTCGTCAGAGTGCCATGAAGCTTGCATAGGAACACACGACACTTACCGCAATGGAACACCGCTTTCACGTCAAGATTCTCAGACAAGAATAAATCGGGTTTCCGTTTGAGAGCCTATGAAGCAGACAGAACCATTGAACAAGGCATACACCTCCCTCCCCACCCTTCTCAAGGAACCTCTGCCTCTCCCACCCTCACCTTCCTGCCCTCTTTGTCTGTCTGAATCTACCCTTCCAAAGGAAACAACAGAACTCATACAAACTCATCAAATGCAAACAGAGCAGGTAAGAAACAGACTGCAAAATCAAACATCAAAATTTAACTTAAGTAAATTAAAAGTATGATGAATAGTTTTTGTTTTGTTTTCATTTCATTCCAATCATAATTGTTTTCCTGCTTTGATTGAATATGCAACAGAAATCCGTACGGATAAATACACCTGATGCTTTAAGGAAATTATTCAGCATGAAAGGAGAGAGGGGCAAGGGGCAGATGTGAATTTCAGATTTATACAAAGGAGGAAAATGACAACTGAGAATAAAAAAATAAAAACTGAGGGCACCAATTGAATTAATTAACTGAGTCATTAATTAATTTAGGTTTTGATCCAGGGCTGGAATGACTTGAGGGGGGAAAGGGGTTTATGGTTCTAACCGAGGTGGGACTACTGTGATGGCTACTGTCTGTCTGTCTGTCTGTCTGTCCCCATGCTAGTCCACCAACAACCTGAGAACCACCCCAATCTTTCTCCATTACATACTCTTATCACTCAACCAGTGGAATAAACTCAACATGAAGTCCATTTAGCTACACAAAAAAGGTATTTTGTTTTGATACCATATATCCTATTCACCCCCGTGACCTTGGAAAAAACATCAAAAGCTCACATTGAACTATACAATGTGTGATTACCAAGCCCTTCCATCAGTTACACTGTTCTTTGAACATGTGCTAATAAAATAGAGCAATGCAATGCTAATAAAACCGTGCAATGGTAGCATGCCGATCAAAGGTACCAAAACTGTTGAAATGCTGTTGTCCTCAATCAATATAAATGTCTATGCTAGTCTGTGTGACACGTTTGACTTATGATTCCAGTTCCAGATCCAGATCCTGTTTCTCCCACAATCAGCAGGTAACTGAAATAGAGCAGTGGCTCTGGCAAGTATTCCTCCGGAGACTAGTGTGTGTCCTTTCCCTGACACAGCTATAAAGGACTGTGAGTTACATTTATGCCCGTCCAGAAATGTTCAATCTCACCATCAGACCAATATTTTCAATTAATTAAGTGGAAGCTTAGATAAAAGTGTCCGCTCAACTGTGTGGTGATATACAATACAAAAGACTCCAACCCTGGGTCACAGTTTTCCCAGCTCGGTGCAGGCCGTCTGCCCCCGGAAATGTTCTGTGCCATTTCCATATGGAGCCAGAAACTTAGAACCCTGAGTATTGGAGGAAAGACTGTGTCAATCCTCCAATGACACCCCATGACTCAATTCCATGGCCCTGCCAGAATGAGGGTCATCCACAGACCCAAACAAACAGGAGAGTGAGAGAGAAAGGGAAAGAGAGAGAAACCGAAAGTGAATGAAATAAGAAACCAAAAACACACCTGAGCTTGGAGTTGCATAAATGAATCAACAATATCAGGATGATCCCTGGGCCCTAAAATATAATAAAGATGTAACTTAAGAAATAATAATAATATACAAACAGCAACTGAACAGATTTAACAGTCATGTGGAAACAAAAGCAAACAGAAAAGATATCATTGAAATAATTGCACACGTGAGTAAAACAAGGGTAGAAACAGGGCATGTGAAGCTTTGGAAGCAGTCTCAGAAACATAAACAGAAACGGACGGGAAATGAGTCAGTTTGGAAGAACGGAAAAAGAAGTAACGAGAGAAAAAGAACAAACCTAAAAGAACAAAAGTGGGTTTGGAGTGGGAACCCAGGAGGCACCTGTTACTGTGACGTTTTTTTAATTTATTTTTAAAGCTCAAATCGCAACCCCCCCAACCAGGCCCCATCCCCAAAATGTGAATGCCCTGCCCCCAGTAACTGCCTTGGCTTCCTCCTCAAAGGGCAGGATGGCAGGTTGTCCCAGCTCCCCTCCCCGAGCAGTTCCCATGCTCCAAACAAGACTTGATAGAGCCTCTTTCACAGCCACAAGCCTAGAAGGAACCTGCTCAAAAAAAGGTTAAAGTCCCCGTGCAGGTCATTATCTAGGTAGCACTGTATATGAAAAGTTAAAAAATTATTTCATTTATATTTTACTTAATTTTGATAGTGACAAAGATTTAAATTCCACCCTCCACCCACAAAATCAGCTGTAGGAAGATTCAGGAATACTTATGTGTGCACATCTGGATTCAAATGAATTGTTAAGGCAGATGGTCAAATCATTTTCTGCGGAAGGTTATGAAAAACAAATACATTGACCATCTGTGGACACAGTGACCTGAACAATGGCCACAAATAACATTCCAGAGAAGCGGACGCAAGCAGTCTCACTGTAAAGCCTGGGGCACACTACAATAATTCAAAAATCACTGCCTCGTCTACAGTGCATGAAGGTGATGCATGTAAGGCCTGCCTAAGAGCCAAATCAGGAGAGATGTGGTGATGCACCATGAGTTTCCAAATGGAGGATTGTGCACTGTCACTCCACAACTCTGCAACAAACTTGGAGCCGTCGTGCGATGCTGCCCTACAAGGTTATCATACATAATATTGCAATATTGAGCTTTTACATTGGCTGCACATGGATGAATGAGTGATGCTTTCACAAAAGCACCTTATTCAACAGAAAAAAACATTTATAAAAAGTAAAGAGCAACTGAACTCCTCCCAGCTCATTTCTCATTTGAATAGTAAAGCATAATTGCATTCCATTTTAGATTTTTTAAATGTTTTCATTTTTTCTTTCTATGGCATTTCCAGTTTGCATTTAAAAGTGTGAAAAATAAGTTTGAAAAGTAGGTTATATAAATAACCTTATTTTTAATGCAGCACTTAAAATGCTGCTCTAAGTTATTGGCACCTGGTTGTGTAACATGGAATGTGAAAAGGAAATCAACTGTAATTACGGATCGGATTGACAAAAAAATCTATTCCAGCCACATCTAGAGGCTTTTTTTTTTTTGTAGCTAGTGGTTGATTATTATACTTAAAGTTTTTGTTTTTAATGAGTCATTCCCATCTCCTGAAAGATGCAACTTGGGAGGATTTCAAAAGCCTTTAATGTCCATGAGTAGCTTGAAAGGTGATCACTGGAGCAATTACTAGTGTGGCACTCATAGGCTGTGACGCCCTAAACAAGTTTCAAGCTGTGGTACAATTTCACCATGCAAACACTGGAGGGCACGAGACCGTAGTGTGTACCAGGCTTAGACCAGCACTACCTCAGGACCAAACAATTGTGCAGCACAGAGTGAATTCAGCAACAGTTGCACAACAATTCTGATGCTCCAAGACACACCCTGTACTTCTTGCCAGCAAAAGCTTACCGGTGCTGTTGGTTAAACTGAAAATAGTTTGAAATGAGTTAAAAGTTCTCCATATAATTTAAAAATCCCTACACTTTCTAGCCATCAAGTCAAGAATACAAGTTAACCATACATAGCCCTTTCCTTTAAGATGTTTTTTTAGATGTGTTCCTGTTATTCAATTGTCCGTAAATAGGCACACCAAAGCTTGTTATAGTCTACCATCAATTCAGTCAATGCTAAGAATATAAGATCCTCCACACAAGGGGATTGTAGGCTATGGTGCAATTCAGTCAATGATAAGAATATAAGATCCTCCACACAAGGGGATTGTAGGCTATGGTGCAATTCAGTCAATGATAAGAATATAAGATCCTCCACATGAGGGGATTGTAGGCTATGGTGCAATTCAGTCAATGATAAGAATATAAGATCCTCCACACAAGGGGATTGTAGGCTATGGTGCAATTCAGTCAATGATAAGAATATAAGATCCTCCACACAAGGGGATTGTAGGCTATGGTGCAATTCAGTCAATGCTAAGAATATAAGATCCTCCACACAAGGGGATTGTAGGCTATGGTGCAATTCAGTCAATGATAAGAATATAAGATCCTCCACACAAGGGGATTGTAGGCTATAGTGAAATTCAGGTTAATTGAATCAACCTTTTTGATCAGAGTAACAAATGTTTGGAATGCAACACCTAGCATTTTACTACAATGCACCAGTTTTAAAAGTTTAAATCAATCAAACTATCAAACTGCTAGAGTACTGCTTTTCCCTTGTCCTTTACAAATAATGACGATATGATCTTATGTGAATTAACTATGATGTGTAATGATTGTGTATGTTTGAGATGCTCATTATATTAATCACTGTACTGTTGTCTGCATGTATTCTGTTATTTATTGTTACCTGAGACAATAGATTGAATTTAGCTTGATACCTAATTCTGCAACAGCCAATTGGTTGTGCATTGTCCCTGTCAAATAATAAATAAATAAACCACCAAAATGCTTCACTATTTACTTGAAGGAACATGTTAACAAATTACAGTAGGGGCATACAATGTAAAATAACCTTCAAATTTAAAAAATTTAATTGCAAAAATGTTGCGTGTATGCACGCATTTCCCCTGCCCCACAATACTTTGAGAGGGTTTCTCTGGTGCCTGTTGTACAAGTTTATTTTCAAACGTACAGCCAGACTGCTAGTTAAGCAGGCTTGCTCGTTCATCCTAAACCTAGTTTGCCAAAACACTGTGGTAATCATTAACATTTTTCCCGCTGAGAAAAATTCAGTTACGTTTTTATGGCTAGCTAGCTACCATGAGCACATGTGACATTCTACATGTTAGTTAAAATACAGTAGTGAAACAATAGGCAGTCTGGCTAAAATCCAGAAAATATTTACAAGCGGTAATCCCAATCTTCAATCTTATCCCGAAAGGGCTGGTGTGGGTGCAGGCTATTGTTCCAACTAAGCAGTTACACACCCGATTCTACTAATCAACCACTAGAGTCTTTGCTAAGGACCTTGATTAGTAGAAACAGGTGTGTTACTGCTTGGTTGGAAAAAAAGCCTGCACCCACACCAGCCCTTACTGGATAAGACCCCTGACATAGACGATGAAAGTTAATTAGGAACTAGGAACTAGGAACCTCCACCAAGACAGCCCGATTTTCATATTTGATCATTTAAGTTTTTTTTTTCCCCCCTTAGGTCATTAAACCACAATAACACATTACTGTAGCTTATGCTATAGCATTTCATAAAAATAAAAATCACTGCACGGGGTCTTTAATTTTCCATTTTCACATTGTAACCTACTAGTCAACAGAGGTAGGTTGTCAGGCTTTTTTTAACTAATGTTAATGAGGAGTGCGCAGCCTGATTAGAATAATGATGGTCAAACACCACGTCCCCTTCTCTGAGTACAGGAAAGTCAGTTACAAAGTGTTGCATCATACAATGTGTTTCTGAGGTGTCCACATTGTTGTTTTTGCTTTTAATTTGGCAAAAACCAAAAGATTGGCTGGCACAGTTTTAGTTAAAACTCCATTAAACCCCGGGGCTGTTGGATGGCTCATTCGGTTGAGGCTCCACGCTGTGGTGCATGGATGAGCCTCACGGCCTCGGATCAAATCCGGACTGTGCCAGGGCTGACTGTAGCCAGTAGCTCCCATAGGGCAATGTACAATTGGCGCCTGTGTCAATCGGGGTATGGGAAGGTTCAGCCGGACAGTGATCCGTGTTTCACTGCTCATGAGCGACCTCCATTGGCCAAAAAAGGGCGTTCGTAAGACTGCATGTGAAAGCCACATATGAAAGGTTTTCCTCCGACGCCGCTCTGTGCGAGCTTAGCTGCAGTCTGCGATGCAAGAAGTAGCTGTTGGACACCACGTGTTTCAGAGGAGAACCGTGGCTGTCCCAACTCTCCCGAATGCGGCTCGGTTTGCGGGGTTGGTTGCAAACAGTTGGACATTCCAGATTAGGGTTGGAATTGGATATATTCAGCCCTGGGTTGGCCGCCAAATTTATAAAAAACATAAATCCACAAAAACCCTTTTTAAACTTTGGAAATGGCCTTATGTCTTGGAGGACAACGTCATCTCTGCTTTTCAGGGTCCGTTGTACAGGTTGCTGTTGAAAAGATGGAATCATGCAGAAAACGAAAATGCAGCTGCCTCAAATGAGGGTAATTCCGTTCCGTCTCTTCTCAGTTTTCCCTTTACACCCTTTCCCACCTTCAGAAACTGCATACTCATTATATTTATAGTTTAGCCCCAGTTGAAGTCAACACTTCTCCAGAGTACAAGTGCATCAAACATCAAACATGTCTTCAGCAGCCAGACTGTACAATATTCCTTTGACCATTCCAGTATCGTAACCACCTCTTGCCAACCAAAATTTAACAGCAATTTCCCCACAATCATGCTCCCTCCCCCAGACCCCTGCCATACCTTGTTGAAAGATGGACAGGGTGACAGATGTTACCAATTCAAAAAGGGCCTTGATAGGAGGAAAATGATCCGTCTCACTGGCAAATATGTGGACCATCTGGAAGACAAGGTCGAGGACACACAATTTACACCTGGTCAGATGTGTCATATTTTGTCATGGTACTATTGTGTGAAAATACTCACCACTAGCAGAGGCTGTGATGACATGTGGGCTAATAGACAAACTCACCTGACGTGTGAGGTCCAGAGCAGAGGCCTGTGGGATAGTGCTGTACATCTGACCGAGCATTTCGCTTAGCTGGGACACCATTGGGGCAAAATCATGAAGAAGAGTCTTCACTGACTTCTCAAAGATTGCACATACCGCCTGTAAACGAAGGTACAAGGTAAAAATGCTGCAGCTTATCTAGTGAAAAAAAGAAAGTCAGGCAGCAAGAATATGTGACGGCAGGAGCTTGTCCCTAGTCTCACCTCAACCACCTGCGAGTCATTGAGCCACTTGCTGAGAACAGTCTGGATCAGAGCAAAGACCTGTTGGAGCACCACCACCACCTCCAGGACACAGACACAGGAGTTAGCATCAACTAAGGCTATGTGGGGCCAAAACATTCACATTCCCTGTTCCTGGAAATTAGGTGTTCTTTGTTAGGGTTGGACTGAAAACCTACAGAACGGTAGATTTCCAGAAACAGGGTTGGGGACCACTGATCTATAGTATACTCTCTAATGTGTACACTCAAATTGTATTTTACAGTTGGAAAATTTCACAAGGATGCACAATGCAGGAACTAATCATTTAAATTTTCATTGCAGGCATGAAAGACTAACACCAGCTCAGTTCCCTGAGATGTTCCACAGTATCCTGAGGGGACTCACAGGGTTGGGACCCAATTGAGGCAGGGCGGTTTTGACCGTGGGTGTGCCCTCGCCCGACTCCTCCTCTTGTTTTGTGATATCTAGCGTGGTGAACAAGTTGGACAAGAGCCCCAGGATATGAATGATGGCCAGCTTATTGGAGGGGTTGGGCTGAAGAGGGAGAAAAAAATAAATAGCGTGAGAGGGTGTGTGAGAGAGAGGGAGAGACATTGAGGCCAATCACATACTGCCTGTTATCTGCTGAAAATACAAGTATAAAAAGCGAATTATTCTCAGATATCTGAAGACCAAATACCCAATTTTATGTCCTCTCAAACCAAGGGAAAATCCCATTCTTCAAGGAGAGAAGGAGCTGGCACAGCCTGCATATATCCCACAGCAATGCCACCAGCATTTCAGTTTGTGGGTATGGAAAGATAGAGGGATGAGGGGCATTTTAAATGCACTGTTGAGATGTAATTTAATATAGAGCATGTGTTCCTGAAATAGCCATTGTGATCTTTCAGGAGGGATGTATAATACAGACGCCCCAAAACCTTACAAGTGGCCTTGAGGTTAAAAAATAAGAAATGACCCCCCACTATCAGTTCTCCTGGAGTGATTATAAAGTCATTGGCAATAACTATAACATAATTCCTCCACAACAAGTCTGTATTGTAAGGTCAGTATGTATGGAAGACGTGGGAGGTGATATCCTCTGCTCCCTGCTGATAAATATGACACCTTCTGGAATGACACCATGAAATGCCCAGACAAATGTCCATAAATGTGCATAAGCAGTTTACAAAGAGACTGTAAAATCTCTGGCAAAGGGCTGCATAAAGCAGACATTAAGGCTAAATCTAACAGACTATCTTCAGACTTTTCAACATTCATGAAAATATTCTCATAGACAGGTTGTTATGGCAATCCTACAAGGTGGGAGGTAGTGGCAACAACACTGTAATGAAGCACGTTGGTTGAGCAGTTGTCAGAAGAAGGATACAAAGGTTAGCACATTAGTGTTTTTTTATCAAATTTTTCTTTTGTCTCTGAAGTATTTTGAAGCAGAAGATGCACAGCACAGGTTCTTACGGTTTCAGCCTTTGCCATTGTGAAGATCTGAATGTAAAACAGCATGAGACCTGCAAAAATCCCAAATCCCAATGGGTCTCCAGTCTAAGAGAGACCTCAGGGACACGGACTGTGACAAAGGCAGAGGTATTGTAGCAGAGGCTGACTAACTGAGGGACTATGAGGGAGTCTGTCATGTTTCAAAATATTAAAAAAAAGATAAGAATGAAAAGATAATAAAAACATGGTTTATTTCAATATTTTATTTTTGTAAGGAATGTTATTCTTGGTCTGGTGTGACATGATATAGTGCACACCAGTCTGTATTGCATCATGTGTATTTATAATTTACGACGCAATAAATGCTTCTTATATTTACATATTCATTTTCAGCTTAAACATTTATATAATTTTCCATATATTTTGAAAGGGAAGAAACCATAATAACTACAGTAGTGCTCATCAACCCTGGATCTGGAGTGCTGCAAATCAATGAGATTTTTCATTTTTTTTAAATATCATCCAAAAATGTAACCATCCTCTTGTGAACAATTATGAAGGTGGACATTATTATCTTGGTAAAATGAATAAATAAACACACCAGACAACAGCAAACGTACGTGTCTGTGTGCTCCAGCCCTGCGTGACAGGTATATACTGTACAGAAAAATTGCAGCACAACCGTCTCAGAGATTCCCAAACACATTAACGCAATTGATGTACTGCGTTTCTGGTATTGAGCCTAAAATGAACTTCAAATTAAACATGTAAATAGACATAAATTCTCAGATATCAATCAGAAGATGAATATACCAGTTATGCATAAAATGTTAATAGGCCATTTAATAGGAACACATTTAACCGAAGGGTGTTAAATTAACTGGATTACGCTGATTTTCATTGTCTTGCCATCTAATATTGATATGGTAACATTGTGTTCTTCACTTGGCTTCAACAACAGAATTTTCCCCATGGATCCTCCTTTTTGAGGAGAACACAAACATTCAATTAAATTTACACAAGATACATCTGTTACAGTCTGGCTTGTCTTTTTATAAGAAATCAATCCAGAAGGGCTAAGCAGAGGGGCAGATGCCATTTTAGAAGACGGCAAATTAATGTAGGAGGCTGGGACCGTGCCGCTTACAATGATGACACATAAAGTAAAGGCCCATCGTTGAGCGATGAAGGCTTTTTGATATGAAGACTGAAGCTGAATCAGAAGACGGAGCTTGAGCTAGAACCTTCTGGTGGAGGTTTGAGGGCTGATGCCTGATACCTGAGGATCTTAAAACGCCAACCCATCATAAATTGCTAGGGGGTAAAATAAAGTTACGATTGTCGCTCTTCATTTTAGTGCTTAATCCGGTCAAGTTCACACTTAGTACGGTTATGAACGAGAGCGACAACTAGTCGTAACGAGTCCTGTTCAGAACAGGTAGTGACTACCGAAGTTGACTCCAGTTCCTATGCAAATGAGCTTGGTTGTGTGGACAGGAACAGGAGTTGACAACTGGTAGCAAACGCGCAGTGATTAACTGCGCAATGCTCCCTGACTTCCATAGAGCGTGCTCAGGGTGATGTTGAGTACTGTTAAAAGAAGCATTAGTCAACGTTGCTTCATTTGCTACCAGATCAGATGTGAAAACACACATCTTCTCCGGCTTCTCTCTGCAAAAATGAACAAAAACGGAATGGCCGCGTCCATGTTTGTTGACATGAGAGATCACGTTTACACCTGCGCGATAATTGAAATGTGAGATTTACGTTCAGAGCAAATATTGCACTATTACAAACTTACTGACAGTGTTGTAAATACAGGAGCGAGTCCTATTACTCGTTCATACTTGTAAGCGTTATCGGTCTTCTCTGTGTACGGACACACAACATGAGCGACTCCAGCCAATATCTTCGGTTGTCGAGCTCCAAAATGCAAATGTGAACCTGGCCTAAGTGTCATCACACCTTCTGTTCGGATTTAACAATCACTGTAAGTTACAATCCCAGAGAGCGCTTGCATTAAATCAGTTTGTTTAAAACTAGCATGGTTTTAACACAACAGTATAGTAACGTTTTTGTTCCTCCTCCCACAAGATGTCAGTGTCGCCAGCTTTGGCAAGAGAGACATTGTCTTTTTGTCTGCCTTAACCATTTCATGAAGACAAAGATCAGTGCAGTTGAAAAGAAAGAAAAATTAAGAAATATTAACAATACAAATGCCTCAATAGACAGAGCTATTGCTCAGGTACCCAATTCCAGGAAAAAGAAGCCAAAGTTTGCACCCTGAGCTAAACTATAAAATATCTATGCGTGCTGATTTGAATAATCTGAACAGCTGAGACAATCATTAATACATTTTTAACAGAATTATTTAAATGGACTGGTATATTTCTATTATGTGCATGGTACATGATGATTGGTTAGTGTGTGCTGTCATGATTTTGAGTGAGGGGGAGTGCCAATCTGGACCCACTGTGAAATGAGCTAAATCAATGGAACCACATGGAGACAAAACCTGTTTTCAAGGCTCCAGTCCAAAAAGAAAAATTGATTATTTCTCATTTTGCCATGTTGCAAAGTCAAAGTAAAATATATTTCAATGGGATTTTTTCAGTACCTCTGTTATTGTGAAAATGAAATAAGTATTTAGAAGTCTTCACAATTTCATTAAAAATAAAAACCTGAAAAGTATGAAAAAATGTGTTCATACAGGCGCACCTGAGAAGACTCAGAGCTGCAGTTGCTGCCAAAAGCCTCTAGGGGAGGGGTGTACATACTTGTAAATGAGAAATGCATGTTTTTCATTAAAAACAAATGGTGTCATAAATGTGTTGGATTTATTGTATCGGTCAAGGTGAAAAATGCATTTCAATTAAAATTTTATTTAAATTAGCATCAAGATTTTAAGGAGAAACAGGAGACAATGTGAGAACATTCAAGGGGAGTAAAGCCATCTTCCTGGGCTGGCTCTTGATAGGTAGGTAGGATTGTTTTCCCTCTCATGACTGCATGGGTTCTCAAACTCTGTCTTCATAGCTATGCAGCTATAGATTACTCCTGGGGGCTTGTGCATCCCAAGTTGGTGTTGGTGCTCCTGCTGCTCACTTACACTGCTCCCTTGCTGCCGCGCCCCCCGAGTCTCTGCTGTTCTGTTGTCCTCTGCTGCCGCTGTCTGCTGCTCTCCGCCGCCGTCACCGCTTGCCCCTCCCCTCCCCACCTCCGCTGCCCACTGCTCCCGCCGCCATCAGCGCCCGGTTCCCCACCATCATTGCCGCCACATCTGGACTGTCATCTAGCTGCTGCTAATTCTATTAACATGGACATTGGCTGTTTTGACCATGCTGGTCATTAAGATCTAGTCCCTGAGCCGACCAGAGGAGAATGGGTTCCCCCCTTGAGTCTGGTTCCTTCCAAGGTTTCTTCCTATTTACACCAAAGTTTTTCCTTGCCGCTGTTGCCTTGTGGGGCTTGTTCTTGTGGGGTTTTAGGCTGGGGTTTTCTGTGAAGTGTATTGTGACAACTAGTTGTGAAATACGCTATATAAATAAATATTGATTTGATTTGATTTGTGATAGCACTGTACATGGGCAGAAGATGGATTTTATTGTGGTAACAGTTCTGCCACTCAGAGCATACTCTGTGCTTACCGTCTCATCAGCCAACTTCTCCAGCTGCTGGATGTAGGGAGTGATGAGGGAGTGCAGATTCCGCAAGATGTCCTCCACAGGCAGGGCAGAGAGCAGGAAGCCCAGGGCCTGCATCAGCCACATACACTGACTGGTCTGTGTGCAGAGAGAAAGACCATTACACACTGACTGGTCTGTGTGCAGAGAGAGAGACCATTACACACTGACTGGTCTGTGTGCAGAGAGAGAGACTGCTTACACACTGACTGGTCTGTGAGCAGAAAAAGTGTGCTTACACTCTCATTAGTCTTCAGTCAAACTGATTTACCTCTGGTACTGATATATATATATATATATATATATACAGCTCAAAATAATGAAGGGAACAATTAATCATCACAGTATAACACCAAGTCAATTAAACCAAACCGGTCATGCTGGATGATGTTGCAGGCAGCATAACATTCACCACGGCGTCTCCAGACTCTTTCACGTCTGTCACATGTGCTCAGTGTGAACCTGCTCTCATCTGTGAAGAAAACGGGGCGCCAATGGCAAACCAGCAAATTCTGGTGTTCTCTGGCAAATGCCAATTGAACTGCACGGTGCTGGGCTGTGAGCACAGGTCCCACTGCAGGATGTCAGGCCCTCATGCCACCCTCATGAAGTCTGTTTCTGACAGTTTGGTCAGAAACATGCACACAAGTAGCCTGCTGGAGGTCATTTTGTAGGGCTCTGGCAGTGCTCCTCCTGTTCCTCCTTGCACAAAGGAGCAGATACCAGTCCTGCCGCTGGGTTGTTGCCCTTCTACGGCCCTGTCCAGCTCTCCTCGTGTAATGACCCGTCTCCCGGTATCTCTTCCACGCTCTTGAGACTGTGCTGGGAGACACAGCAAACCTGCTTGCGACGGCACGTATGGATGTGCCATCCTGGAGGAGTTGGACTACCTGTGCAACCTGAATGGGCTGCAGGTACCGCCTCATGCTACCAGTAGTGACAAGGGCACTAGCAAGATGCAAAACTAGAGAAAAATCAGTCGGGAAGGATAAGGAGAGAGAAATGGTCTGTGGCCACCACCTGCAAAACCATTTACTTTTTGAGGGTTGTCTTGCTGTTGCCTCTCCTGTCCATCTGTTGTCACTTTCATTTGCACCAAAGCAGGTGAAATTGATTCACAATCGTTTACGCTTCCTAACTGGACAGATCGATATCCCAGAAGTTGAATTGTCTTGGTGTTATACTGTGTTGATTAAGTGTTCCCTTAATTTCTTTGAGCAGTGTATATACGGGATGCCACCTGTTCTCTTACTGATCTTTATATTGACAAGAACTGCATAACCTCTAATCTGCTTAAACTCAGACTGGGAAGTACTATATGTTAAGATTATTTTTGACAGATATAAAGTATATAGATGATGATTGGCTGTGTGTACATGGACTTGAGACTACCTGAGGTAGAGAGGTAGACACTATTAACCTGAGAAGACGTTTGATCACTGACCTTATGGATCTGTTTGATGAGCACCTCCTGTGAAGAGGAATTAATACAAAATATTATAATGATTATAATGGTTTGACATTACATTACATTAGAGACCAGAGAGAATACTATATACAATCACTGTTCCATACATCTTCAGTGTAACATGAACCCACAGCCCGCTGACCTGGGAGACAGCCACAATGTTGTTGGCGTAGGGGGGCAGGTCATATTTGCACTCGCGGCAGATCTTCTTGAGTGTGGAAACACTGGACACAGAGAGGTCAGGGTTCCCCAGGGCCTCTAGTACCAGGGGGAGGACACTGCTCAACATGACCGGGTGATCGGCCAGCCACTCTGCCAGAGAACCTACATAGAGAGATGGAGAGAGAGAGAGAGAGCGAGAGAAGGAGACAGAGAGAGAGAGAGAGAGAGAGAGAACAGGAGGGAAAGGGAGAGAGACAGAGAGAGGGAGAGAGAGGAAAAACTAGAAATGCTGATTTAAATTTTTTAATTCAGCATTCAGAAATGCAGATTTTTTTTTATTGCACTTTATTTGTGTTATTGCTGTTGCTGTCATTGTGTGTGCTCTTAGGTACATTGTGTATGTATGTCCTTTTCTACTGTCTTGGTGTTGACCTCAACCAATTGATGCACTCTGGGCACTCAACAGAATCTGATGAGTGCACCACACAGCCCCACAATATGATTTGGATGAGCAATTGACGAATGAGAAGAAGAGGAGAGGAGAAGGACAGTACCTATAGTGAACATGACTGTGTCTGCAAGCTGAACATTGTTGATGTTAATTCGAGGAATCAAGCCGATGAGCCCAGGTATCACATCGGAGTAGTTGACGTCGATTGTTTCCGCGATGGACTGGAACCCGTACAGCAATGCTTCGGTGTGCTGGATGGATGGACAGACAGACAAACAAACAATCTATGCTTTTGTATTTATGGTTCAGTATCGTTTTCCCTCATGGGCAGGAAAGCCAGTTTATTAAAATACAATGACCTTATGGTAAAGTTTAATCTCATATATTCGGTATGAATTAGGGCTGTCACAATATCAAATTTTCACAATACGATTATCATGGCAAAAACTATGGCGAAAACGATATTATCACGATACCTATATGGGTGTCTGTGTGTGACTTTGGGAGAGGAGACAGAGGGAGAACATGAAAGACATAAGAAAGAAACACAAAAAGCCAGATAGATCTTTTTAGCAGCAAATGTTTTATATGTCGTAGGCTATAGTCGAAACTGGATGATTTACATCACATTACTATTGAATTTTTTTTATGCCGTTATTATGGTCAAATACGATATATCATGGCTGGATTATTTACATGATATTACTACTTTTTTTTCAATATCACGATTATCGCAAAACCGGTATATCACGACACCCCTAGTATGAATCTGCCCAGACATTTAATTATCATCACCCTCAACCCTCATTGAGGGTTCACGAGGTCAAGCTGTGTGTTGAGCAGTCAGACTGACCTGCCAGGACATTGGCTGCTCTGTGTTGGTCAGCAGTCTCCCCAGCTTGTCGTACAGGTTACTGAGGAGCTCGGCTCCCAGCGTCTCATACACATACATCAGGGTATCTGAGATATCCACCCTGCAACACACAACACAATGCAGCTCAGCTGAATTTAAACCTGTACATCAATTATCTGTTTCCAAACCATAGAGTCATTACGCGTAGAGTCACCAAAAACATTTTAATCTGTACATGATCTTTTCAAAGGCGCTCATTTCTGGCAGCTTCCAGTTCATTCTGTGAACCTTAAAAATCCATTCAAATTTGCCAACAAATGCATCCGTCGGAAAATTTGAAATCACCTTGCTCTACCTGACCTCACTTTGTGCACAGAAATACAGCTACAAACACACACAAGCTTCATCCAAACCTGTAGATCCTGAACTGCTCCTTCTCATCAGAGGACCAGGAGGCGTATTCCTCGTCAGTGGGAAACTGGGCCTTGTGCAGCAGGACGTCCACCAGCTGGAAGTACACAGGCCTGTACACCTGCAGGTATACCGCCCGGTTCTCTGCCTCAAATGACATGATGTCATCCTGAAATACAGGGACCAAACAGTCAGAATGTGATAATGAAATGAATTATGCATGGGCTAAAAAGTACCGGGTTTGCACTGAAACAGGACCTGTAAAAGGAATCTGTTCACACACTCTTACACGTGAAAGCAGCAAGAGACTGCAGCATACACAGAGCGTGCATCCGAGTGTCAAAACCATCCACAGTACTGTAGAGACTAATGTAGAGCAAAATCCCGAATGGCTCAAATGTCTGTATTCAAGCGCATCCAGATTTAGGCCTGTATCCAATTAACATTTTTCCTTAACTTTGACCCGCAAGTAAATACAAGCATTACACTTTTTCTTCACAAACTCAGTTAGATTTCTTTTAATGATTGCTTAACTAAAAATACTTTCAAACGGAGGTTCGGAATGCTATAGAGGCGTAGGAATGAAGCTCTCTCGCCCACCATGGCAGCTGAAAACAATTTAGAATATGATATTAATTACATGTAATAGAATTAGGTAGCTGGCAAAAATCCACATTCAAAACCCATTACCTTTATAGCCAGTTACAGTCCTGGCGTATTTGCCACCCTAGGCAGAGTGGTGGGGGTTGTGGAGAACGACTGTGCAATTGCGAACTGGGAAAGGTTGCTGCCGACTATCATGGACGCAACTAGTAGATTTTTATTAGGGGTCCAAGCAGCGAAGCGGTTAGAACCCTCGTGTAATTGTTCAGTTTTACATTTTTGAACATTTTTTTTTCTCCAGGAAACCCATCTCCCAGATGGTACGGTGAAAACTCTTGAAACTTGGTAGACATGTTAGGAATGTGTGAAATTGCAATCTATTAGAACGTGCTCTATAGAGACATCACAATTAACCTAGTTAAAAAAGTTTCCAACTTTGACAATTTATAACTTTCGAACCGTTCGACTTAGACTCATTCAACCAAGCCTACCAAATGCCCCTGCTCACAAGGAACAAATAATATTATTGGGCCAATAAAATGCACCTGACTAGATTTTCCACTATTTCACATTTTCTGAAAAACACACAAAAAAAATCTTCTCATGAACCGTACCCCTGGCTGATGTCAGATTCGGCGTGAACAATCTTTTTTTACTGGTCACAAACAAAATTGAGAAGCAATAGTTGATACGACAAAAAATGGCTGAATAGTGAACCAATCAACAAAACTTGAACCGTGTCGATAGCTTGAAATCCATGGCCGCTATAAAAAATTGGATATTCAGCATTGCCGGCCATTGAAAAGATAATACTTATAAATCTTCTTATAAAGTATGTCTGATGAAGATGACATTTTGAACAAGAACACTTTGTTCAACTGCCTAACTAAAATGATAAGGAAAAGCTTCTGTTCAAAGATGGCGAAATGATAGCCAATTTTATTTAGGTATATGGTATATAAGATGCTAAGTATATAAGATGCTAAGTGACAGCACTAATTCTTGGTCTGTTTATTTCCAGACTTGGTCTTTGGCCTTGAAACATGTGCTGAATCGAAGGACACGTCATTCCAAACATGGCAAAACTTCAATTGTGTCGATTGCTTCAGAAACATGCCTGTTATATAAAAATATATTTAGCATTCTTTGCCATTGTTGTATTCCAAAAAATAATACATAAAAATCTTCTTGTCATGAAGCACATGGCCAATGGACATGACATTTTGAAAATGAACACGTTATTCAGCTGTCTAACTAAATTGCGAAGAAGAAGTTTCTACATTCAAAGATGGCAAAATGACAGCCAAGCATATTTCACGATATGAAAATTAGCATACAAGTCACAGCACTAATTATTGGTCCATGGTTTTGAAACGTTCTGAATTAATGGACACATCATTCTAAACAGATAAACACTTGAATGCTGTGGATAGCTGAAAAGAAAACTGCTGCGCTGAAGAATTTGAATTCACTATTGAAGGCAATTTCTCCATTTTTATAAATAAAACTTAAAAAGCTTCCTGGGATGAAGTGTAATTCCAATCAACATGAAACTTCATTCATACAATCATACAATGGATGCTTCCCTTACTCCATTGGGAAGGAAATGTTTCTATGTTCAACAAGTGTTGGGATGGCAGATTGTAGCGTCATCTTGCAGTACCTGCTTGGATCCCAGAATTGCTGCTTTGCAGCTTTGTTTTATTTATGCTTTCTTCCCCTTTGTTTGGCACCCATCCTGACGAATGGCACCCTAGGCACGCCTATGTTGCCTATGCCTCGGACTGGCTCTGTGGATAGCTGTCTGTAATCGGTTTTTGTCTAACAGCAATAGGATGCATTTCTATTATGTTAACTGTAAAAGGCTAGCGTAGCTCTATTGATGAGTGTGTAATTGACAGTTACCAATCAGTAGCAAAGTCCAGTCATTTATTTGAGCACTGATATAAAGCTAGCTAATGACAAATAATAATCAACTAAATAGCCTTAATTATATTTTTAACAATCTTGCATGCGAACATATTTTTTTGTGTTCTTCTGCCTGGTTCAAACTGGTAACACTGTAGGCTCCTGCCATTAATTTAATACATATAAAAAATGGATTTATACATTTGCCCGACACAGTTGCTGGCAGGGTTTCGCGAGTAGGTTTATTCTACATCACAGAGAAGTGGTTGAGTCAAAGACCTTCTGATCTAAAGTACAGAGTGACGGAGATGAGACACGGTGTCTCTGCTTTCAATTCCACAACACTTCTATACTAAATAGATTTTTTGGATTCTGAATAGCTGTCATATTCCATCACCCGACGGCCTGTCCATCCCTTTCATGGGTCTGCCTCATGATGGTACAGATGTTCAGGCACAAAACTGTAACTGTGCGCTTCTCTGCACTGTCCATTGCCCACCTGGAGTTCTGTACTGAGAGATAAGCTTACATCATCTCTTATGCGCTCATTCAATCCTGCTCGTCACAGGAAGAGGCCACTTAATAGCTGAGCATTCCATTATACATACACACAAATGTAGCCATCCACTGCTTTTAAAATCCTATCAGTCAACTAACGAAAATAATGAAATCAGAAAAGAGTAGTGGAATTAAGAGGACAAAATGGGAGGGTGCGGTTTTTATTTGAATTTGTATTATCTGTACTTGTATTGGAGCTTTGCATGTCATTCCTAAATGGAAGGTTTTAGCAATGCTCTGAGGTATCGGTGGCCATTGTGCTGAATGCTGCAGGCCAGTCAATGTGAGTTGACTCAGGCAGTATTGATTGAGGGTATATAATTACAGTGATGCTGACAGGAAGAAGGGCTGATTTGTGTGTGCTTTACCTAAGCTGCCTCCATTATCCATTATAGCCTCACTTGGTAAATGGCTTCCTGAAGTAACTGGGTGCTCTTTGGAGTGCAAAAAAGCATGGAAACTCTCAAAAACATTAGAAATAAAAACATACTGGATATGGATCTGCTACACTAACTAACATGTATGCTTATATATATATATACACTCCATATGCTCACAGAAATACACACGCACATGCACACAGAGGTACTTCTGGTCTGTATTGGTAGATAAAATATAGAATGGGTCTGTTGTTAAATTCAATAGCCCTGTTCCACAGCAAGATGGGCTGCAACCCAAAATATCACTGAGGAAACACACAACTACAGGTTATATCCACATATTTCCTTATTATATGTGGTTGACTGCTCTTAGGGATACATTTTACATGTAATTAGGGATGTTAATGGTTAACCGACTAACCGTTAAACGACAAAAGGAATTTTAACCGATTCATCTTATCGGTTAAACAGTTCATTTTAAACAAATTGCAGCATAATGTTGGAGATTTGAATCTACATGCATATCAACTGGGGTGTGGGGGAAAACAATTATTAAATCCAACACAAGAGGGTGCCATGATAGAGATATCGGCTAGGTTAGGTTTTGTTTTGTTCACTTTTAGATGCCTAGGTTTTGTTTCCTTAGCTTTCACATGGCTATGTTACTTACGCAACGTTAGCTCTCACAGAGTCGGAGAACAAAATGAAGCGAGCAAAACGGAGTTTGGTAATTGGGACCATTTCTTTAAAAATGATGAAGTGCAAATGACGATTTTGCAGCAGCACTACGACAATGCAGTACCACATACGCAGTAAACATCAACAGACTGCGCACCAGACTTACTCCACAGCATGTTGACATGTTGATATTTTTAAACAAAAATGTGTAGCTGTCGGCTTATGCTGAAAGGGCTGTCTAAAACTGTCTAAGTTTTATTTTTGTTAAATCAGTCTATTTGTTAAAGGCTAATCCATTTTGTTATTTTTTAAAATGGAAAGGACAGTTTCATTTGTATAATTTCATACATTTCATACATGTATTTGTATACATTTCATTGTATATTCACGCCTAGCCTATCTAAGTTTTCTTTTTGTTAATTTATTTTGTTCGTTTATTACAAAGGCTTGTGTGTGTTGATCTATTTTGTTCATTTTTGAGGAGAGAGGAAGTGGATAGTTTAATTTGATAATAAAGTTCACATTTCGTTTCAGACTGAGTGTATTTTTTTAAGTTAATGTTTTTAGTGCCGGAGCGCAGTCTTTCAAATACAACGTCATCAAGTCTGTATTTGGCTAGATATAATTTAGACTGTTTAGGTTAATGATTAATGCACATTATAGCCTATCTACTAGCCTACATGCTCATATATCAAAGACAAACAACAGTCTAAACGAACTGACAAGAAGCAGAAGTGTAGGCTAAGTGTATTGTCCAAATAGCCTTTAGTTCAAGCATGCTATTTTATGCATTTGGCATTTGCGGTAAATATAAGTTGGATTGACATCTCACTTTCCGCTAATTCAAAACCTATACCTGCGCAATACATTTACCCTAAAACAAAGTGCAGACATGTTTATTTTAAAAAAAACGTTCTCACCCACTGCCCTTGCTATAACGTTGGCCTAGTGTTAAAAGTTAAAAAAGAGGACAATAGCTAAATTTGGGACACAACTGAGCAGGAGGTGTAACTCCGACAGATAGAAGAATCTACGTAGCTATGCTGCACGAGTGGTGATTTTAAAGCCATGTGCTTGCGTTTGTCCCATTTGCTTGAGAGAAAATTATAATTGTATGCTATAGGGAAAATCACTCGGTTCATTTGTTTTTCATAACTGTTTAGAGGCTACGATTTCAGCTCCCTTCTTGAGATCTTTGAAGAAGTGGTGTAGCGCTGCTGTAGCCTTTATCTAGCCAAAAATAACGTTACTTTTATCGGCTCCATGTTTTTTCCCATACTGAAACGGATATAACAAAGTATGCCGGTGGAACACGCTTTCAAAGCCGTAGACCTACCAAAACGGAATGGCTAGCTAACGTTAGCTGAATTAAGAAACTTTGCTGCTTGGCCTTGTGTTTCAACGTTATTTGACAACAGGTGAGTGAAAATGTGTCTTCTTTTTTTACCGGCTCCCCGTAGCCAATTATAGGCTGCCTGTGTTGTTCGATTGCCAGTGTTGGGGAAGCTACAACACTGCTCACGGGACCATGACAGCAAAAATAGTAGTAAATATATCTCCTCTATTTGCCATGTACTTTTTCTGGTCTTTCAAGCTCCACTCAGAAAGGACTAAAATCAGACCAATGCACTCATTTCTGAATCATTTCAAAACTACAAGAACACATGTCACACCAATACTGTAGCTCATTATTTTACACAAAGAAATTTATATTATGACTGAATATTTGTGTGACTGCTGTAACAAGCACACTGATTAGCCAAGGTTCAGTTCACTTTAGAACATAATAGATTTATTTATTTTTATTTTTAAACTCATCCAATCTGATCTTTGTAATAGTACCATATACTTAAAAACTGTCACACAGAGTCTCACTAACAAATAACAAAACAATAGCGCTATTAGCTCTGAAGTAATTTATACTTTCATTGAGGGAGATGAACAAGTAACAAGTAACGCCACCCCCAAAAATGGTAGGTTCCCAAGTAATTACTTTGTGACATGACCAATTTCACAGATGAGATCAGAGAAGATGGCCAATTTAAAAGAAGTTATCCAAATATGTCTCACAGGAGGAAGGGGTTAGCGCAGTTACATGATTCCTCTGATTACGACGCTTCAAAGACAACATTTAGAAAATTTAAATCTCCAGCCATGACAATTTTACATTGAGACAGAAAATACTCATGGGGAACTGTGGGCGGCTAGAATACGAGTTTAGCTTTTGAAGCCTGGAATAAAAACAAATGTATTATTAGTCATTTGTTCATTGTTACTCAGCATCTGCTTATTTCAAACTGCAGTGTATATCTGACCCCAATGGTATCAGAGGTACGTTGGATACATTAGAAGGTGGATAATTGCCTACCATGAAAAATAAGCATGGCAACCAAAGCAGTACAGTAAACATTTAAATTAATTTGAAATGTAAGCTTACATAAAGTAAAAAATATAAAAAATAAAAAATACAATATCATAACTTTAAATTTTCTATTGAACATCCTCAATGTAACTTAGTTTTTGTTTAGTGAAAAAATGGTTAGAAGTGTTAATAAACACTGCAACATATTTTAAACATCTGTGATATTTAATCGCAAAACATGACTTATTACATAGGTCATGTAAAGATGTGGGCTCAGTGAATTTTGAAGCACAATGCTGTAATTAAGAAATGTGATTAATTGCAGACATTGCTACCGAGACTGCTATTCTACCGTAAAGATCGATACAAGAATCGGACATACAGGAATGGATTATACCGTAATGCATAAAGAGAAGATAATACGCCTCCTCAAGTAAAAAAGGACACTAGCGCATTTTGTTGTAAAAAATATATCAAATGAGGACAGGTCTATTAGTATACCTACCCAAAAGAAAAAAGATACTGTGCAGTCCAGAAGTATTTGGACAGTGACACATTTTTTGTTGTTTTGGCTCTGTACTCCAGAACATTGGATTTGAAATGGAACAGTGACTATGAGGTTAAAGTGCAGACTTTCAGCTTTAATTTTACATCCATATTGGGTGAACCGTGTAGCAATTGTAGCCATTTTTATACATAGTCCCCCCATTTTAGGGGACCAAAATTAATTTCGGGCTCTAGTTAAGTAAATCATATTTATTATTTTGTTGCATATCCTTTGGCATGCCATGACTTCCTGATGTCTGTGACCCAATAACATCAAAAAACTCTTGATATCTTATTTTCAGGTACCCTTACAAGGGCTATTATAACCCCTCTGCATTTGAATGGATCTCTCTGGGAATTGGAGGGTGGGACTAGATTAAGCTGTAAATTACATGGGAATAGTGTGGAACACATGGTTGGCTGTAAATCATCAAAGGTCTGAGGTTTCAAACAAGACATCAGAAGGTTATGGCATGCCAAAGAATATGCAACCAAATATTAAATATGATGACTTTATTTAGGTTTATGTTAATTTGTCCAATTACTTTTGGTCCCCTAAAATGGGGGGGACTATGTATAAAAATTGCTACACGGTTCACCCGATATGGATGTAAAAACCCTCAAATTAAAGCTGAAAGTCTGCACTTTAACCACTGTTTAGTCACTGTTCCATTTCAAATCCAATGTGCTGGAGTACAGAGCCAAAACAACAAAAAAGGTGTCCAAATACTTCCGGACGGCACAGTATTTTCAGATACTAAATCTTGCTGCTGGTGGACTCTGGTGGCTTACCTGCAGGGTGTACCAAAAGGTGAGCGTGAGAGAGCTGGTAGTTTCGTTGACTGGGTAGTGTCCAGGAATGCCCGTGCAGAACATGATCATGTTCACGAGGGCCAAAAAACCCTGCCAGTGCTCCACTTGCTCCAGGAGGGCCCTGCAGCACAGTGAAAAAACAACAATTCTCACAGGTAAAACACAAACAAACAGTGAGACAGACAAACACTAAAAGGTAAGAGTGTCACTACCTTCAGCTGCGATAAATACAACTGTGTACCTGGAGTGGTTCTCCCCAAGTGCCACGGCGATGCGGCAGATTCCGTGTGAAGTCTCCATGTCTCCATTTTGCACAGCCTCCCTCAGCTGGTCCTGTAGCTGCAGTACTTGTGGAACCAGCTTCAGCAGTGTGTTGACGTACCTGGATGACGCACAAAAAGCGTGCAGATAAATTCAGTCACTGCCCACCCCCAAACGTGTGTTTGTAACTATTCTGGAGTTCCCCTAGGCATGGTTGTTAGTCCGTTCTTTGTTTTCTCTACATTAGTTTCAGAGGTCCTTGCGCTGTCAGTTCCCACCTTCACATTTCTGAAATTCCATAATTGCACCATGTGTTATGTTAAAAATATATATATATATTTTTAGTATTTTAATCTCCATACCTTCTACACTTCCGCAATACCATCTGCTTTGTTTGTTGAACAAAATCTGACACTATCCATGCACTCTTTTTTTTTTGTTATTCCTTCACTCAGCTCCCACCATCGGCTCAATATTCTGTCAATTATTTTTGCTCTGCCTTCCTGCTGTCTCAGCTGTTCTGCTACAATCTAATATATCACAACCGCCCTCAGCCTAAAGACTTTTTTTTTTTTACAGATATCCATCCTTTCATCCCCCTGCCTCAAGTGCTACATCTATTATTCTGTGTTCATTTTATTCTATCCAAATGACCTCTACACAGATGAGAAATGAGCTGCCCCTCTACAGCAATCTTAAGCTTGGCCTCCAAAGCTGAATAACCCCAAACCGTCTGGTTCTCATAGTACTCTTCAGGAGGACTATCTTTCCTCAGACTGCTCAACAATTTAGGCAATGAGAACCATGATTAAATCAATGTTTTGGTTTCGATCACATCAAGCAGCCTCTCAAACTATTTTTTATGAAATAGTTTTTATGTAAACGTGTAAATTACAAGTGGAGGCATATTGCAGGCAGAGGGCATGCTTGACATTCAAGCAATGAACCATTCATCATTACAATGTCAATAGGACACATCATGAATAACAACACTCATTCTGACACTGGTACGACAAGGTTGAAATGTTTGCAGTCCAGTTTGCATTGGACTATGACAATGGCTTGATTTCTCCTTCCTGCGGGTGCATGACCTGCATTACCAAAGCTAGCTATTAAAAATTAATGAGGTTTCTGAGTGCAGCGATTGCCACAGTGTTCACACAACCTGAGAGCTAGCTGGGAAAACCTACAGGCTTGTGAAGGGATGCAGAGAAGTAAGCTGGAGATGATTAAGAGGTGCATGCCTGCAGAAGAGGGGTGTGGTCTGAATATTTGGGGATTTATATGTGGCTTTCAGCGCAGGGAAGGCCAGCCGTGTAGCGCATATATGAAGTTCGACATCCTCCCATTTCCCAGAAACACAGCTTGTGTGCTTCAGACAAACAGCGCCCTGCTTCCCCCTTCCCCCACCCTGCAATTACACTGAGACACTGGGAGGCAGACGAAAAGAGTTGCCAGGCAACAAGATGCAATTGGTCCAATTGCATCCTTGCAAATGACTTGATTGTAATGTACTTAAACAGCAAGAGTGAAGGAGACTGAGGTGGGTAAAAGATAAGCAGGGTAAGTCAAAGAGGCAGAGAAGGATAGAAGTAGAAAGTAAAGACAAAAAAAAGAGATCAACAACATTTTATGTGTGAGAAAAACTAAGACCATTCCTCTGGGAACTGAAAAATGGATAACCTCCCCCCAACCCCCATTACCACCCAGTCAGCCCTGTGTTTCTAACAGGGCAGCGCATGTTATTTCAGCACTGCTTCAGGAGCTGATCACTGCTCGGGAAGAAAGAAGCGCTCGCCGCTTGTGCAAGCGCTCCGTCGGGAATCGTCAGTGCCAGTCACCCTGGAAACTGTGCGTCATGGGACGCCTCACCCGCAGACACTTTCACCCCCATCTGCTCTGTAGAGGCTGCTGTTAACCTTGCCGCCTATCACTGCCACCCTTCCACACATCTGTATTTCAAAGCCTCTCTTATTTTACAGAATTCACAGCAGAAATTCTTCATTGTGGGGAAAGAGTAACGGTAGAGTACTGTAGGATAAAACGGAAATATTGTCCAGTTCACAGATGTGTTCTTGAACATGTACTGCTCACTCATATCACAGCTGCACTAATGTCACTGCAAACCACCTCTCCTAATTTACACGCCATCTGAATCAAAATTACCCAGAGCTGCGAGAACATACAGCTACATTAGACGCAATATTAATTTGAGTTCACCAGGGAAAATATCACTAATCCTTATACATTATTTATTAGTATTACTTATTAATTAATTTGGCAGACATCTTCCCAAAGCAACAGATCAGCACTTTATCCATTAATACTTCAATCAGCCCAATCTTTTGGTGCGTAGAGAGGCAGCCATTCTGTGTACGTTCTCCCTCTCTACATCTCTCTCTTTCTCTCTCCCTCCCTCACTCGCTCGCTCTCTCTCTCTCTCTCTCCTGCAGAGGGGGAGGGGGAGATAAGAGCCCATCACGTCTGTACCAACCAGAGCGTAAGACATCGTTCCCTTCTACTGTCGCTATGGAAACGCCAGCCAGCCTTGATATGCCCCCCTCTCCCTCCCCTCCTGGCCACCATCTCTCCCTCCATCCCTTTCTCTTGCCCCCAGTCCAAACCCTTGTGTTGTATCTCTCCCTTATATCACTCTTTCTGCCTCACTCTTCCAGTCACTTCTTGCTCTACCCAACCTCTCTGTCCTTGTTCACTCTCCATCTCACCCTTCCTCTCTCTCCAGCCAGCCCTGTCCTTTCTGCTCACCTGTACTCTCAACAGCACACTGTTAGGAATGTGCTTGGCTGTATCTCTGAGTTTCTCCTGGTGATGCATTTGTCAATGATGGAAATGCTTCTCCAGCCAAATCACACGTCTATCAATATATATAAAAATGTCTCACTGCCTGAACCCGTATAACAATGTTTCCATTACTCCTCACTGTAAAAATCTATTGTCATTCTTTCTGCCACTGGTTTCCTTTTTATCTTTGACACTGTCAAGCGATCTTATTTTAGCTATTATTCTGCCATTTTTAAATTCCACTTCTTTCAATCTGCACAAAAATGTCTTGCTGTCTGAATGGATTTAACTATGTTTTCATTGCCCCTCACTGTAAAAATCTATCATCTTTGTGTCTGCCACTGGTTTAATTTTTATCTTTGGCACCGTCAAGTGATCTTTAGTTTTGTTATTATTCTGCCATTTAAAAAAAAGAAAAAAGAAGACGTATTCTGTGAGTTTTTTTTTTGGCACAATTATATCACGAAAGGTCACATGACATCAGGCTGGATAAGAATCACCTCTGGGAGTCAGGCTGGGAGATGGCATTAACGATGGCCTCCACGGCGGTGTCGAAGAGCTCTGGGTCGGCCAGCGCGGCGAAGCTGTCCTCCACCAGGCCCTCGCTCTCGCTCAGCGGCACGTCCAGCAGCACCCAGCTGGAGAGGCACTTGAGGACGCGCGCCTTCACCAGGCCCGGCGAGTCGGCCTGCCGGAGGAGCTGCTGGAGAAGGGGGAAGACGGAGGCCCACTCCCGCCCCAGGGCCCCCCGCACCTGGCCCTTGCGGTACTGGGGCAGCCGGCTGGTTTGGAACTCCTCGGGCAGCACGGTGAGGAGCTCCAGAAGCGCCAGGCAGCGGGCGCGCCCGTCCACCCCGCCGCCTTCTTCCTGGAACATGCGCACCATCTCCGTCACGGCGCCCGGCCACGCCTCGGGCATCATGTTGAGGGCCAGAGAGGCCAGCGCCACACACAGCCGGGTCAGCACCATCTTGGAGCCCGACGCGAAGCATGCAATTTGGGAGAACAGCTGCGTCTTCAGCGAGTCGTACTGCTCGGCCGGGATGTCTCCCCAGTAGCGGGAGATCTTGGTGTGAAGAGCGCTGGCCCCAAAGTACTGGATCTCAGGGACCTTCCCAAAGAGAAAGCACAACAACAGCCTTCATCATTTGTTTCCCTTTTGACAGTTTAAATTACTACTGTCTAGCACTGCAAACCGCTTCCATTCAAATGTAAATTGTACTCGGTTCTCAACGAGATCGCCCTTTATGAGTTAAATTTTCCCTTGATATCTTACCAAACACGCAGCTTTTGTCCAAAACGACGTACAATAAGTGCATAAGAATGCAACACTGAGATTGGGAATGAAGGGTTTCTCACCTTGTCTGGGCTGAGCAGAGCCCAGCAGAACTGCCAGGCCTGTGGAGACACCTGGGCTTGCATGAGCCACTTCTGGGCCAGGTTCTTATTGTCAATGTTGGGGTCATAATACAGCTGGTGAAGAGCCTGCAAAGAAGCGGTGACAGAAAAGGGTCAAACAACATTTAAAACAGACAAAGGGACAGGACGATAAGAGGGACACTGTGAATGTGCAAAATCATTACTATATACGTATATTTCAGGCTTCCATTAGGGAAACATTTTATGCCAACCATGACTTCCCACTTCCCTCCCATCAGACTGAATTCAGTGGATAAATTAAAATACACACATAAGCGGTTCCTTGGAGAAATGGAGTGAATGCAGAAACAAACTTCAAAAACGGACAGCAGAGAGAGAGAGAGAGAGAGAGCAGTCACTTCTGCAGACTACTGTAGTGAGAATGGCCTACAAAAAATAAAAAATATTAGAAAACTATTGCATGAGTAGTTGTTTTTATCCCTATTACCATAGAGGAATCACTATTTACTTGTAAACACTGAGGCATACGGCTCTGTTTCGAGTGGGAGATCCAGTGTTTATGTTCATTGTTTTCTTACTCTGCCTATTGAACCGAATGCTGATTTTGTGGCTCTGAGGACTGTGACAGTGATCAGAGCAAAGAAAATGAAAGGTGGGTTGAGAGTATCCAGCACACAGTTACCATCTGCTAAGCCGTGTCAGGTGACAGCTAACAAGCTCTGATAATGACGTGCAGCTGACGAAGGGACCATGTAGTGTTTTTGTGACTGTGTGTGTGTGAGTGTGTGTGTGTGTGTGTGTGTGAGTGTGTGTGTGAGTGTGTGTGTGTGTGGGGGGGGGACAAGCAGTCAAGCAGACACTGCATCCTGTACCATGGACTCCAATTTCTATCTGGAATAACCAATACTGTTACTACCTGATGAACAACTGCATCAGACAGCGGCAACAAACAGACACTAAACAGGAAAATAAATCTAGCCGCCAGCATGGAGACTCCATCCAGGGTTTACTGCTGAATCTGCAGGCTCTCTGGATGGGCACATGCCAAAGCCCTTTTGCTAATATAAGTTGATTTGAAAGGCACAGGCTAAATGCAAAAACATAATAATAAAATAAATGCTTCCTAACAGACAGACTTCCTTATAAACCATCCCCCATAGATATAGAACCATAGATGTGACATGTGTCATAGTTATTGGCACCACTTTTGAGACCACACCCACATTACCCAGGTAAGATGGTGGCCAGTAACCATGGTTTTATATCTATGAGCCAATCATCAGCTATCTGGCTTCTGAGACCCGATTATGACATCACAGTGGGTTAGAAAATACATGACACTTTGCCATAGGTTCCTATTATAGCAGTACCCAGGTAAGATGGCTGCCAAATTGTTCCACTTCAGAATTCCAAATTACTAGTACATTACATGATATGTCACATCTATGGTTCTATATCTATTATCTATGCCCTCCCCATGTCTCTTTATATCAGCCCTTCAGTCCTCAGGTCTGATACAAGGTTTCAAAGCCTGACCTTGAAACTCAGCAGGCATCTTAATTGATGCAACACGCCCAAAAGCCGTCTGGCCATCCTCAAGCTGTTCCATTTGAAATTGCGTCATCGCACGATGTGCCAAAGCTGTTTTCTGTGAGCTACTTTTTTTTTTTTGGTTGCAAGAACAGTTTCAAAATATAAAAATGCTATATAAAATTTTGCCAGAGAACATACAATACACTTGAAGACAGAATTTCATTCAATGGCAGATTGTATCAAGCATATTAATATCTCAAAGTCTTACTGGAGGTCTGAAACAGCGCTATGAGCAAATTATAATAATCTTCTTCTTTTTTTTGTTGCAAATTACAGTTTTTGCTACTGTGACATTCATCAAAAAAAGAGCTCCAGGTGCATGCAGAGGAGTTAATGAAATTTCTCATCTTCATTTGTTTAACAGGCTCACAGTTTTCCAATTAAAATGGGCTGTGGATCACTGACAGGCTCCTTCTTCTTAAAGAGGAGCTGTCAATACTGACCTCCCCACCTGCCTGGCAATGATGTCACTGTTATATTTACACCAGACTCTGGTGATGCTTGCAAAGCTGAGAGCCTGTGTCACAGCTTCATTCTTTACAAAACAAACTCAGGAACATGGATCTACAGCCATCACCAACTGTGACCATAACATCCACTAAGACACATTTGTATTCAACTAAACCAAAACAGACTTGTCATAACACAAAGCTGTTATTTCTTATTTAAGATCTGTATTTATTTATTTTGAAAGAGATGGTAAGGCCATTACATTGTTATTAAAATCACCATATCCTTGCATTTTAGATGGGATTTCTTCCCCATCTTTATCATTTTATCGGGTTATATTTATCAGTCTATACAAATCCCTCTGGCAACTTGTTTTGATGATCATCCTGTCAATTGATTTAATTATTGAAAGTACAGTATGTAATACATGGCAGAGGGAGAATGGCAGACCGATATCAGTGTCTGAGGGAAACTGAAACAGTGTTTGCAATGCAGGAAGGCAGAGTAAAAGGAGGGGATATATATAGATATTGATTATGAATGAAAACTGTGTGTGTGTGTATGTGTGTGTGTGTGTGTGTGTGTGTGTGTGTGTGTGTGTGTTGCCAATAACAACTGATTCCTAGGACTCTATGAGGGTTTTGCATGCATACAGATGTATAGATTTTCAGAGTAATATTAATACTTTTTTTAAACTCTGAAACAGATACACCGAAATTCTCTACACCTGAAAGGCCACTAATTTACTGAGTACGGTAGCGTTAATATAATATCAATATTGTGTTTACATCATATGAAGAAACTTATAGAAAATGTATAGTAACATTTAACAAAGTAACAAAGGAAGGATGCACAATGTACTGAAAACAGAGATGGCAATAATTTTGACACCTATCTTTTTGGTAACTAAAACTGTTACTTGTTAAAAATCTTTTGCAGCCCTGTGGGAGCGCCAATTGGCGGCTGCTCCCGGGTGGGGGGAGGGGCTCGGAGAGAATCGCTGCGCACAGAACTCCCTCAAGGAGTTGCGCCCTGAAGAAGACGTGGCGCCCTCCTTCCTACTACCGGCTGACAGGGTTGGATAGCGGCGATTCTCTAGCGGTTGCTACACGGGGGAAACTGAATTAGAATATGGGTTCAATTGGCTACTAAATTGGGGAAAAAATAGGGAAAACTAATTTTTTTAAATAAAATTTAAAAAAATATATTCTTTTGCAATTTGCACACACGTATACAGACGGGTGACAAATTAAAAGAAAAACCAACATAAAGTGTTTTAGTAAGGTATTGGGCCACCTGCCAGAACAGCTTCAATAAGCCTTGGCATACATTCTACCTCTAACCTAGCATAGATTCTGGTCTCTGTGACTCTACTGGAGGTATGGAACACCATTCTTCCAAAAGATATTCCCTCATTTGGAGTTTTGATGGTGGTGATGGAGAGTGCCGTCTAACCCGCCGTCCAAAATCTCCCATAGGTGTTCAATTGGGTTGAGATCTGGTGACTGTGCAGGCCATAGCATATGATTCACATCATTTTCATACTCATCAAACCATTAATTCAGTGACCCCTTGTGCCCTGTGTATGGGGGCATTGTCATCCTGGAAGAGACCACTCCCATCAGGATAGAAATGTTTCATCATAGGATAATGGTTATCACTCAGAATAACTTTGTATTGATTTGCAAGGACCCTTCCCTCTAACATGGTGGACCCAAACCATGCCAGGAAAATTACCCCCACAGCATAACAGAGCCACCAGACCCCCTGACTGTAGGGGTTTTTCCTTTAATTTGACACCCCGTCTGTATGAACATCGTTGAATCCTATAATAATTTCTTCCAATATAGTTTTTTAATGTTATCCAATTGACATCATCTATTGCCGTCATAGTCACGTTTATGGTGTCATAAACCATGTTAACTTTGTTAACACTTAATTTCAAAAGTTGCATCTTAATATAGTTTTCCTACATTTTTGAGCACACAATATAGCTCATTATTTGTGTAATTTTACACAGTTACAGTCACCAATGATCCCTTGGTACCCTGGATAAAGATGAGCACATCTTTATCCAGGGTACCAAGGGATCATTGGTGACTGTAACTGTATGCATAAATTCTCTCTCTCTCTTTCTCTCGCTCACTCTCTAGCCACTTTGTCATTTGAATTCGGCAGCGTGAGGAATCTGTCACGGCAGTGCTGCCTGTCTGGCTTGATGCTCATTTCTGGTGAGTGCTTATTTTTGATGCACAGCTATATGGAAATTCTAGCTCTGTAATAAAATGTTTGCATTTCATTTTGGTCTCCTATTTTTTTTTAAACTGAAAGTCCAGAAGGGCCATATTTCTTTCCTTGAGACATTTTGTAAGGGTGTTAGATATAATTTCAAATGCTCATGCTTTGCCATGCTGGTTTTCTTAAAGAGACAGTGCACTCGTTTGCCCAAAGCAGGTAGTATGTTGATGATGTTCATACAGTGTTTATACAGATTAGGGATGTGCGCGTTTAGTCGACTAGACGATTAAACGTTGCTATCCTCGCTAGTCGGCACCAGAAATACCAGTCGGTTAAACTTATTATTTTATTAATGTACACATTTAAATTACATATTGACATAATTTGCACTGAAATGTCATGTTTTCCTGGTTAAATGTTGCTTTATAAAAAAACGAGCATCCGTTACTAATGTTAACAACGCCGGATTAAAAAAAAAAAAATTTTAAAGAAGGAAAAAAACAAAACGCATTAGCCTGTTCGCCCTGCACGTTAAACCAGCGAGGTGGAAAGAGTAAGTAAGCCGATCGCGTTGTTGAATAGCGCAATAAAACTAATCTAATGTCACGTCGATCAGTAGGCCTAATTGTTATTTTTTTGTGGGCCTATTATTGGTAGCTTTTCTGATGACCGATTATTATTTTTTACTGTATTTGCTATGCGATCGCGTTCACCCAATGAAAATACCGTTGTAATAATCAGGCACGTTTCCTAAAAACGTTTTGTTATGTTGAATATTGTTTTCAATAAATGTTATTTGTTAACTTTTATTTAGTGAGTTGTCATGTTTTGTAGGATCATGTGCAATGTTCATAATGCAAGGCAAAAAGTGCCACACATTTCAGCGGCATTTAAAATAGGATTTGGTTATTGAAGAATGTGATTAACGGTTTCAAATGGCTCTTATAATATACGCAATATTTTTTCGGACAATGTTTAACCTTATAGATTAAATTGTGCTCAATTTTTCTGAGTGTTTTCTTACTTTTAGACTAGTCGACTAGTCTAAGTTTAAACTTCCGTTTAAACGTCAGGGAAATTAGTCGTTAGGAACATCCCTAATACAGATGTTCATAATACCCTCAAATTAAAGCTGACAGTCTACACTTCAACATCATCGTCATTGTATCCTTTCAAACTCAAAAGTGCTAGAGTACAGAACCAAAATAACAAAAAATGTGCCACTGTCCAATGAATTATGGTGTTCACTGTATATATATATATATTAAAGCTGTTGCTGTCTGACTGTGCCACACCTCAGGGCTTTCTGTAACTTGTTTCTAATGTTCACAATGCCATGGATGCATCCTTGTGAAATTCCAGGTTGTATGTAGTTCTCCACTGTACTGGCATCATTAGTTCAGCAAATACAAGAGTCTCTGGAACAGCAGGCGGGAGGCAGGAACACCAATTTCTGGCCCAAAGACAAAAAAAAACAAGCCTGCTTTCCCTCGTTAACAGTGACCGTGTTTCTATCAAGGCAATTTGTTAATATTCTTTTCCTGCCCACAAAAAAGACTGATTCTGTACAAAGTCTGAAAAACAACAAGACGGACATTCAATCAGAGAAGAGAGAGAAACAAAGGGTCAGATTTTCATCGTTCCAACACAACCAGTGCACGCAGTGTGTCTACGGTGTCTATGGCTGGTGCATGTGGGTGGGAACATGCAAAATACCATTTTCAAGCACAGAACACTGGAATAAGGTAGAAATAGGCTGGAAATCAGTTAAGAACAAGAAACTGTGATTTCCTGACTGCCTGGCAAAAAGTTACATCTACCAGGGTGTTGCTTCTTTCGCCACATAGAATGCACACTCCAACAGCTCTAGGTGTGAGCATGGTGTGAGCATGGTGTGTGAATGTGAGCGACACGGCCCTCTCAGTTAGCTTAACACAGTCTAGTTCTTCTGCTTTCTTATTTTCCCACAACCTATGCTTCCCAACATTTTGCCAAAATTACCGGCAAATTGTTAATACTATAAATAAGGAACAACATTTCCAATACTTTACACTTCAATGTTACACAAAGAGAATAATTTGTTTTATATTACAGAACTTCCCTTTCTGCAAACAAGGATGTGCATTATGTTGTAGCCAATATTGCAACATTTGCATCTCAATATTGTGTTTAGGATAAATGATTACAAATTAATTTGTCAGTTCAGGTTTTCTGGTTGGTTGACTATAGTTGTTGAAAGGTCGGATCCATTCTTAGTCTGCACAGCATCCAATTTAGAAATGTTAACCAATTCACTGACCAAGTACTAATTCACTTTGCAGAAAATCTATTTGCTTGCGTGTCCTGTTGTTAAATTTAAACACAAGGTATCAATAGCAGTTTTATGTTATTTGAACATTCCATTACAGAATAGCTCAATAGTCCATGTGATGCTCATTTTTAAGGTTGTATGCCGTGACAGCAAATTTAAATGAATGCGTCTTGCTTAAATGTTTTGCATATTTAATAGCCTATGAAAAATTTGATCTGTAAGTTTTACTTTTTGAAAAACAAGGTGCTGCTGTTCAATGATCACTGTTCCCACTGATCCAATAATTTCCTTTTATTTAACAAGCAACGCCTACTGTTCAGGGTCTACCAGCACCGCTGAGGAACAGAGCACCTTATCTCTCCTCCGCTCCCCCTGCATCAATGCCTCCTTAGCCAGGTGGAAAAAAATACCAACAGCAGCATCTGCATTCACAGCCACACCTCGAAACGAGACACCACCTCCCATCCGCACCTCCCATCCGCACCTCCCTCTGGCCAAAGCCTTGCATCAATTAGATTGATCTGGAACGGGGCTATTTTTGAAATCCAAGAAATTATACTCGTGAAATCCAAAACTATACTCGTGCAGCATTTTCTTACAATCAGCACTGGGCCACGTTGTTGATGTATAGCAAGCAAGATAATGTCATTAGTGAAATGCATTCATCTCAAACATTTTACATCAATGGATATGTCATCGGATTAAGCTACTTAACTCGCTATACATGATGCATGAATAGCAATCGCAGGAATGATTTTTCTTACAATTTACTCCAGCATACATTAGTGTTAGACGTCAATTAATATTGTACAACATGGATTATGGATTAGGCCTACGATAAATTATCTTTTTAGATTAAATCCACTCATTATTATATTTATAGGTAATGTAACAATAGTATATTCTGGAGTGGTATTTGACTTAATGTCTAATTTTTGGACCCTTTACAATCCAACCCACTAAATGTCCCCAAATTACTCTGTCAATGGATGTGTTAATGTATAGCAATGAGGATTAGATAAACTCGAAAAATAACTGAATAACACTCAAGATATACGTATGCGTATATCTTATATTGCGGGCGCAGCATGTACCGTTCCAAAGCAGTTCTCTTTTAGCGATCCAACAGGGCTCAAGAGAGCACTGGAGTCTGCTGACGAACAAAGCAATAATTATACAAAACAAAAAACTCAAATGAAACGGCAAAGTTCCAAACAAGAGGTGTTATCCTTTCCTCAGGACTTATTTGAGCCGATGACACAGCTGCTACAAATAGAAGAGCACTTTCTCTCCCGCCCTCCTGCCGACAGCTCCACCCTGCCTCTGCATAATATCTCAACTGCCACATACTGCCACTGAACATCCGTCTCACGCGTGCTACACCTCATTGCTCCTTAGTAAGGTCTAAATTACATCCATTTCCTTACAGCTTCCATCTCTCCCTCACAGTCTTTCCTCCATTTGAGCGCTCTGGTGCGTAGTGCCCCCCCTCCCCCCAAAAGGTCTTTATCATGATGTCAGAACCTCCATCTGGACAGAGCAGGGGAGAGACACATTTAGCACAGTGAGCTCTCTGAAAAATGAAGCCAAGAAAGAACAACCTGACACTAAAGCTGCATTCACCTTAATTGAGCAATCAATTCATCGTCAAGTCAATGTTAGAAAAGGGTCATCTTTCTTTCTACGCATTTTTCTATTTTTGAAATATTTTAACCCTGATGATTTTATTCAAAAGGTAAAGCGTCTTTCAAAAATAAAAACAAAAACAGAAAATGTACAAAGCATGAAGATAAAACCAAGACTTGAATGGAGAGATCAACACTGAAATAGAAATGACTGAATCTCAAATAGAACTGAAATAGGACTAAAGGTAGCGTCGTGAACAGCAAAATAAAAGTAAAAAACAACACATTCCAATACTAATAAGGTGGTAAATCACAAACAACAAGTGAATGTTACCGACTTTACATTTACTTCTTCTGACACAAAGCTCCAGTGAAATGTTACTGTATCAACTGAATCAGATCAAAATAACTTTCTTTTATCAGCCAGGGAGGTTCCTATGTGGTGACAGGACAGTCAAATAAAAACATAGCAAACGATGCTAATTACAGGTATTCTAATAATACCATTACAGCCAGTGATATACAGTGCAAGGTGTGCAGTCAAAAAACCTGGCTCATTAAAACCCATATAGCCAAAGTGGTAATAATTCATATTATGACAGAAATTAAATATGATTAAAAGTTGGTAACCTTTTGAAACTATTAAAAGTAAAAAATATTTAAATAACTTGGAATAAAATCATACTTATTTAATGAATAGGGTGATTGAATTACCCAGTTGTGCATTAAACTAGAGGCTTGCATAAAACTAGAGAGAACTCTCTTAGTCTCAACAAAGATCAAATTCTGCAGGCTGAAGAAAGGTAAAATATCATAGGTCAGATGTGAAGATATTGTGTATGGTCATGGCAGGCTGATGTAGATACACTAAAATGCCCATCAAAAGCCAATTAAAATAGCCTAATATGTGCATAAGTTCTGTATCAGTGGATGAGCAATAGGCAGAGGAGATGGATTAGAATATGGTTCCTTTCAAAGACACAAATCTTCAACTGTGAAACTCATCCGCCATAATAACAATAGAAGTCAACTCTCTGACTTTCTCCCTTGTTCATTCACTTATTCTCTCGGTCACTGTGATTGGCTTCAAAACTGTCTTTGTCACACGGAGGCAGGGAAAATGCCTGCCTCCTGTATCTAACACAACAATTCTCAATATCCTGTTGTCCTCAACACTAAGACTCACACAGCACACTTAAAAAGAGGCATTGTATTGCTGGAATGGCAGCAGGGATGGACACCCCCTTCTGCTGTTGCTCTCCCTCGCTCCATCTCTCCCCCTCTCTTACACACACACACACACACACACACACACACACACACACACACACAACCCCTGTGGTGGTGAACGTTATCGTTGTTGATGTGATCCGTGATCGCCGCCCCCACGGGTTCAGCACCGCATGTGAACCGCGGAATTAATTATATTTAACACATATATGAATTATTACTTTTTTTTACTGCCTTTTTTTTTTTTTAAAAAATAATTAAATCTCGATCGATGCAGCAGAAACAGAAAAAAAGAGACGTTTTGTGTTGTGTTTTATAACTATGGCTATTGCGCTAAGCCCCCCCGCCCCTCCTCTTGACAGGGGAGAGAGTTTGAGAGCACTGTAGCCATGTTTTCATAATTTTAACACATTAAAACACATTAAATTTTTTTTAACTTTACAAAATTAATCTCAAATCCCAACAAACAAAACAAGGCCAGCCAAAAAATGCACAAATGAAATATGTTAAAAAAAAAAAAAAAAAAAAAAAATTTTTTTTTTACAACTTAGCTCTGGTTTATAGCGTAGCCTTAGCGCTTCGTCTTTACTAGTCTTTACTTTCATTAGTCCTTCTTCGCGCAATCAAAAAATTATGTGTTGGAGCCCGTATTAATTTTTATATTGTTATTCATATGGGGAAGGCAAGGCAAATATTAGTAACACCACTGTTCTATTGTATTAATTATTAATAATATATAATTATAACAAGCCTTGTTGGTACATGACCTGCCTTAGTGATGTTGCGCTAATGCTATGGTTAGTTTACACAAGCTTACCTCAATGTTAATAAAGCCAAATTTCACGTTAATTTAATTTTAATTTTCATTCAATTATTTACTTCACTTTCTAAAACTATAAAACTATTTATGATTTATTTTTGATTGATTTTGATTAATTTTTTAATTTATTTTTTATATTTATTTTTTACATTGTTTAAGATTTATGTTTACATTTGTTTTTTTAAATTTTAAGTTTTTATTTAAGAAATATTTGTTAAAGTTTTTTTTTTTATTTTTTTTGATATAAATGTCTTTTTTTTTTTTTTTTTTTTTTTTTTAAAAATTAAAAAATCCGTCCGAAAAAACCGAAAAACCGAATGAAAATCCGTTACAACCCACACACACACACACACACACAACACACACTGCAGTATTAACTTAAGGACATAACTGAGCCTGCCTGCCTCTCCACCATTCATCATTGCCTTACATAGCATCGCATACAGAAATCTATCAGTGAAATGTATCACTGTATTGAAATACTGTAGAGGAATCTCTCGTACCATGACCATAGGTTTTCATTCTATCCGTAACCCTGTCATAGTCTATAGAAACTGCTACTATCTGGTTTCTACAAGTAGCTCCTCAACTGTGCACAGAAACTGATTGGAGTTTGAATGATGAAAAAAATACTGTAAAGATGCCTTAGTAAAGTAGTACGATCTGCTTATAACAAAAAGAAGGTGGACAAGAATCCAAAATTACACTAAGGGCAACAACACAATACAAACCCAGACGTTAATGAAAAGCCTCTCACCTTGTTTCATACCTTTGCCTACTCTCTCAACTCCCTCCCTTCTCCCTTTAATCCCCCCCCTTCTCTCTCTTTCCCTCTCCCTCTCCTGTCATCCATGTTCTTTCGGGAAAAGCAATTTCTACCACACTAATTTCCTGTCTCTCCTGGCTGGATGTAATCATGACTGTGGCATCTGCCCCTCCCTTCAGCACTGTGACCATAGATCTAGAACAGTTCTATATCTACGACTGTGACACTGTCTCTCTCCTCAGCCCCTGCTGTCCTCCTCCATCACATCAGCTCAGCTCCACTGCAGCACCTTAACACACCTGCCCCCTACTCAGTCCCAGAGAGCCAGGCTACCCCGGCAACGGCACCTCCACACCCTTCAACAACAGCACACTACACCACACCACAGCAATATCACACACAGTCTAAACAACATAATAACACCTAATAAAGTAACATCAGACATGGGCAGACACACACTACTGCACACAAAACTCACAATACACACACACACCTTACTGGATTAAAGATAAATGATAACAACACAAAACAAAACTATTGACTGTAGCCTGGAGATGGTAGGAATGGGAACTCTATTACCTGGTCATCAAAAGAAAAATGGAATGCTTAAGAAATTACTATCCCTATTTGGCACCATTACCATTTAACACAACAGGCCTACACAAATAGTACCGTAACACACCCACATTGAACACATGAAAGCAGACTACAACCCCCCACAAACTGAATCATTAATGCTAAGCACATATTTAATCAAGAGGATATCAACACAATATCAAGTCCCTATTAAGATTCCTTGTTTCGCACTACGCTCAAAACATACAGATTATTCTAACAAAAAAACGTTTAGTTTTAGGTTATTCCAGACTGATAGGCTATGATCTTGAACTATATTGAAAATTTTGACAAAGGGGAGGAAAATTAGAATTTTTTTTGCAACAGATGAAGTCTAAATACGATTTACTAATAGCCCATTAGACTTGTTGACATGCAGGGAACTTGCAGTTCTTTTTAACTCTTATCATTTGAAGAAACAGCCCCTATTATTTAAAAACAGCTCATTTACTAGTACTGCTCCCCTAAATGAGCTCCCAGTTACAAACACAAGCAATGGCAACACTGCGAAACCAAGCGCCTGGCAGGTAATGGGGGCGATCCGAGGGGCTTGGTCGCTACATCGCCATCATATCTCAGTGTGACGGGTGCGAGCGGCATTTCAGAGACAATAGGAGACAGGAGGGGCATGAGCAGAGTCATGCTGCAGCTGGCTTAGGCAGCAGACGTCACTGCGACCACCACAGCACCGGTGCATTACGCACTCTCCTGCCCTCCAGAACAGGAAGGACACCGCACTGCCGCTCAGGCCTGGACAGCCCACTCACCTCGCCTTACTGCAGTCCAGAGACAGTCCTCCAGTCACCTCTACCAAAGCTCACAGCACTAACCACTCGTTAAACACTTCATTACTGTCCAACTTCTGAAACTTCACACCGTTTGCTTAAAAGTACTTGCATGAGTGTTGGCACAACCAACAGCTGTCCAAACAAAACAAAGGACGATACAAAAAAAAGAATCATCTAAATTATGTAATTTTGCACTGTTAACTCAAACAAGACTCTCATTTAGGAGGACACTATGTACTAATGGCCCTCCATAGAAAATGGAGTACCACTCCCTTCAACCGCTTTTGATAAAACAGTACTACAAAGCTGAGAGGAGGATCTAAGTAATTCACACTGCTCCCTGGGTTACGAGATAATTAACTGTTTAGAAGTCAAATGAGACCAAGACTATTCAAATAAAATGGCACATGATGCAAGCAATAATGATTCATGCCACCAAAATCTTCAGCAGCTACAACTGACAGACAAAAATCAGCAACTTAGGCCAAAAGCCAATGCTTTAACTACGTTGCACAGAAAGGGCAAGAACCTGCGAAATGAATTTGACCCAAATGAATACCCTGCCATTCGTGGGGATAGTCAATTGTACAATTAAAATATTGAACATTTACAAATATTGTATTAATTTCAACCCTGTGTCTCTGGTTTGACTAAACGTTTGCCGACGAGTGTGGCAAATTGAAATGATAACGTCATGAAAATCTGCCTGACCGGGATAACTACAACAAACAAACGGAGAATGTCGTTGGTGTTATGATGGCTCGCGAATTATAATCCAAAAAGTCACAAACATTTAACCAGATATCGTCACTTCTTTCACAAAAGTGCCATACCCTGCATGAGTAAAACACCATGGCAAGAATGAGAGTGCAATAACTGCACAATGTCAGTGACATCAATCCGGTCAAAACAAGACATCCTTTTTAACAACTCGTGCATGCTCGTTGCAGTTTACTCTGATTAACGTTAGCTAATCAATCTGGCTGAATTGGTTGCTTACCTTTTCCACGTTCTCCACTGTAAAGTCCAGTGAGTCTGGTGTCTGCGTTATCCTGCCCGGTGTTTCCATATCGAGTGTGTTGGGACTGTCACTGAGCGACAAACACGAAGCTAACGTTACCTCAGGGAACCTGTCAGAGACGTCTAATGATACTTTGATCCGTCTTTCCGTTGACTTGCCTTCCTTCTTCAACCTACACTCGCTTCGTGAGCAAGCTAGCTAGCTTGCTAGGTAGCTAGCCAGCGACGTGTTGAGCCAAATTGTATGTAGCTAGCCTGCTAGCTAACTATCGTCGATCACAAAGCCAATCCTGATACAGGCTTGCTAGCTACAGAGCTAGCCACAGACCACAGACACTGTATCCACACCCACATGTATACGTTCCTTTTTGGATTAATACTAGAACAAGCCTATGGTAAATGCTCGATATGTTTTCGTATAATATTCTGTCGGGGGCTGCGACGATGATACCCCTGCCTCCCTTCCTTCACTCGTTCACTGCAGCCTCTTGCTGGGAGTTGCAGTGATGCCGCTCGCGGTTCGTCCAATCACCGCCTGGCTCGCCAAGAGACACAACCAATCACCGCCTGGCTCGCCAAGAGACACAACCAATCACCGCCTGGCTCGCAACAGAGACACAACAGCGACCAAGAAACGAAAGCAAACATATAAGGCAAACGCGAGTCAAGATTATACAGCCAAATAGCAATATCAGTTTCACTTATTTAAATTCCCTTGTGATTGATTCGCAAGATGCTTGTACCCAACATCTTGAAATATTTTCTGTATATCGTAACGTGAGCGATTTCCCTTTCTCAATATTGACTCACCGGCGTTTCAACGTAACAGGGGAGGGTCGCTAGCTAGCATGCTAGCTAACGTTACATCTGTGACAGCTCATGTAGGGGTCCTCATAAAAATAAGTAAAACATTTTAATTAAATATACATGAACACGATATTAATATTTGTATTATAAAATAGTCTCCTGAAAATATTCACGAGGAATACGGCAATAATGCATATATCATATTACGAATTATTAAACGTATCTTTTAAAACATATACTATTAGCTATATAATGCGGTTCTATTGTGCATATTTTTTCACTTCCTAAGCAATTTAATGAGTATTTGTGCATGTAACATTTGGCTTACTTTTTTCGTAAATAAATTTTTTTAGGAAGGCGTGCTTATTGAGGCTATTTAGAGGACCATCGTATTGCACCATGGAACGTGAAGTTTTTTTTTTTGAGCGGAAAAATATCGAAAGCGTAAGAGCGGCTCCTTGTGGTAGGCTGGTTGCCTAATAAATGAAGTAGGGTAGGGTTATACATCGTCTTTCTAAACATACTTCACAACTGTAGTCTCAGACGTAATCTTCGGTGTTAATGTGTTATTATGGGTTATTCGTTCTAGAATGTCACCCAACTACATTGCTATCAGTTGTTCTTGGAATGTCAATTGAGGCTTAGGTTTGCATATGGTTGTCAAGACAATATTTCGCAGTAGGCTAAGACTAGGTTACTCTGGGAGGCTATCGATTGAAATATGGGCACGATGATTTTGCTTTTTATATATAATATAACAGTAGCCAGTGTAACGTTACACAATAATGAATTTTCATGTCAGATCTGAGGTAAAAATAGTGACATTTACCAACTAAAAAAGCTAAGCAGATGAGTTGATCACACTGTAGGCCGGTCTGTCACACGCCAATAATTTAGGCTACAGTCGGGAACTTTTACACTGTAGCCTACTGTCTGTTAAATTTTCTGACCTCCTTGGTTCATAGGCTACATTTTTGTATAAATACATATAACTGTTACACCATTCAAAATCATCATTTAATAATTAGATCGCTTCTTTATGTTTGTAGCCGAAGTAGACTATTCATCACACAGACCCTCATGAATCGAAATTTTCTGGTGTTTCGTTGTATGAACAGCCCTTTATCCTGTTCGTAAAATGTATTTTTTTCTTTTTTGAAAGAAATCAAAAAGAACTAAAAGGTGGTATCGACGGCAATGGCCACCGGGAAATGATTTTCAAGGCGTGTCGGTCACATCGAAAACGTAATTCACTGTACAGTGTGAGACTGCACCCATACCCTGCACCTCCTCCAGAACGCACAGATTGGGCAGTGGAGGAGGTATAGAGCGAGGAGCAGGAGAGGCAAAGCAGAACATTCAGTTACTGATCGACGAGCGTGGAAAGGAAAAGGGGAAAGACGATGTCGTCATAATCAATGTAGCTACATATACTTCGAACAACGGGTTTGCGAGGCTTTATTTTGGTCATTGATCTTCGAGGCGCCCTCCTCGGCGCCGGGTGAAACACGTGGCACTTTGTATTCCCTCTGACTTAATAGCTTTGCTTACCGGAACGTAGCTGGTTGCTGAGCACTCCGCTCACCCCCTGTATGTAGCCTATTTCTCGTCGTCCGAAGTTATTTATAGTTGGCTCTGAGCACCATTGAAATCCAAGTCAAACGTCATCCTTCGCAGGAACAGAAGAGGGGAAAATAAGGCATCAGTGGCTATTTTTCGAATTAAACTTGACAAAAAAAGCTATGGAAATTAGAGTGAATTTAGGGCTGTGCGCATTGGTGTTCTTGACCTGCTGTTCTCACATCAGAGGTAAGGCTGCTTGCAACATGACATTAAGTTAAAATGTGTTGAACATGGTGAAAGAAAGGGATTTTCACAATTTTTGACCAAGGGGTAACTTTGGTGACGTTTGCTTCAGCAAACGATGATAATATGTGCGACACTTGTAGGCTATAATCTAAAAATAAATGGAAGAAAAGTTTTGCTTCACGAAAGCATTAGACGTCTTCTGTTTTGTGTCATATCACGTTTAAGTATGTTTTCTAAAAGTTGTAATTATGAAATAGTAAGGTATGAGTCTGTCATCGATCTTTCTATCTGCCGCGCAAATCCAGTAGGCTACAGCCTACACATTACAGAAAGTGTTAACTGAAAATAAGTGTTGTAAGGTTGGAAACCATAGATATCCATCTTTCTTCACCACCCTTCTTTCTGCAACTTTCTATGCTATATCATGTTTGTTTAGTTTTGTTATTATTACAAATAACGACTAGCTAGTTCTTGTGAAATATGCTTTCAACAGATCAGAAAAGGGAACTGACTAGGTCAGGTGTGACTGAGGCTGTTACCTCACCTACAAATACACTGCCTTTTTATCAACTCTAAAAAGTATTTTGAACAACAATAGATTTACACAACTTTTAAATTCTAAAATGTCTGAAAAGGAATATGTACTTAGAATTTGGCTTCAGGCACAACAATCCATTCATAGGAGCCAATTGTGCTTTTGTGGAGATCGAGGCCTGGGGCAATAAATGTTCATCATTCAAAAATGATTGGTACAGTGGAATTCATTAATTAAAGTGTAATTTCCAAACCTATATTTAAAGGAAAGAGCTTTGCTTCATGTCGGTTTTTTATAGAATAATTCTGTATTTATATGATAGCTTGCTTTTTACCTAAATTAAAACAATATGACTGTTTGTTTAGCTGATCAGGGTGTTAAACTTAACATATTAATTGACAGCAGCATAAATCAAAGTCGATAACCTAACCGCAAAACAATCAGTGTTTACAGCATAGCACTTGCATATGGCCAATGATAGAGTATCAGTTCTCATGGATTATCCTGTGCCTTGGGCATTTGGAGCCTACATTTTTACCACAGCTGTGGGTCCTCCTCAGTGGCTGTGTGAAAACATCAGTCAGACCGGTGAACAGTTTTTTTTTTTTTTTTACATGTACACTCTTTCTGGGAAGCAACTTGTTTGGAGATTAATGAAGACCAGCACCACAGACGCAGTGTTGGGGATTAGTATGATTGCTGTCTGGAGTATGTTTCAGTTCTGCTGAAAAATGGAGAGTAGTATTAATGCCAATTATATTTTCAATATATGCACAGATTGTTGATAAGACCTGAAGACCAAATGAAGCTATGACAGTAGTGGGTGAATTTAAATGAATAATTGACAAAAAATATGACAAGTTACATGCACCCTGTCCCCACTGTCTTCTTTTGAACTCAGAACACGTATTCTCAAGAATACATTGAAAATGTATTCTCAAGCAAACTGAATATCAGTGCTTATGCTCTTTTGTGATTATGTTCTCATACTGTTACATTTAAAATCTTGCTTTCTGACTCGTTTATGGCGGATGTGCTTTAGTGAAAATGCTTGTATATTCAAAGTAGGTCAGTGCTTACTGCCTGGCCTCTTGAGACTAATCACAAGACAGGTATGTGTGGAGTCCTGATTGTTGTACTGTAGGCTACATCCTGTGTTTCTAATATGCATGTTGTTGTGCGTGTAGGCTTTGTCAAAGTGCCTTGATATTTTATTCACATTCACTTTGTAATATGTCACAAAGCCACTAACAAAAAACATTGATCTACATCATGGCAGGTGAATATTTTCATTAATCCTGTACTGCTGGAGCACAATCGCTTTCAAAAAGGGGACATTTTGAGAATCAGAGACAGTAACAAACTATGGTTTCACATGCCATAAAGAAATAATACAGTCCTACTGCATGTTATCTGTGCTATCTCTGTTAATGTATAGCTTTTCAGATTTATCTGAAAATATGTTTTATGCTAACTTGGGCACAATGTTTTCTCTCCATTTAATGAAACTGAATGAAAATATTTAATTGAAATCACCTCTACCCTGGACTTTTCAATTACAAACTAAAATGAAATTTGTGGCATGGGGAAGAAATTAAGAATACCATTAATGATTATATATATATCATTGATAATGTGTAGGCAAGGATAGTTTGGCAATTTCTTTCAAAACGAAGGGATGAACACAAGACCATTGGTCATAACAAGGTTGACTGCCTTTTCCCATTTGAAAAATATGTATTCAGGCTTGTAGAAAAATGTTGGTTATACCCTTGAGCATGTTAACTTGAATTGTTTCAGTAAGTATCATTACTTGTACATTTAGAATATGTTAAAGAGCAATGTTTATTTCCCGGGGTTAGGGCATAAGCCGGCCTACTGTAAATAATCTAGTATAACAGGTAGACAAAAACACAATAATTTCACTTTAAACTGTGTTGTATCTGATGAGAACTCTGGGCCACACCCTTTAGTCCTTTTCTGTATTGTCTGGTTCTGAACAGTTAGATTTCCCCTAAGGCACAATAATGTTTCGTCGACAGGTAAATCCATCGGGGGTGGGGGGAAATTGGCATAAGAAGCTGTCCGCAGGGGATCGTAGGTCTGTGCTTATCAGATGTGAACGTCCAGGTGGCCTTGTTTTTCTGTTAATACGCTGCTGTCTTCATGCTTACGTCACAGTTCTGCCTGCCACACTGATGCAATCGAATAAATAATAGGCTCCCCCTACGTCTCTATCTTCTTGGATCTTGCTGAATCTAATTGCTCTTGCTCGTCTTCTCTCACCTTTCTGAAACCATCCCCCACTCCCACTTCTTTTTCCCGCATCTGTTAGCACACCTCTTCTTTCTCACTTCTGCAAAACCCTCGTTCTCTAACGATTCATTTCCCCCTTCCTTGCTCAATCTTTCCACATGTTCAGATCTCTCTAATTCACTTACCCCCCCGCACGTTCATTTCTTATGACTGCACCTCTCTTTCGAAACATGCAGCCGATTCTCTTCTGATTCAGCTTACTTCCTGTTGCTCCGAACACAAGACTCATGTAACAATATCTTTCTTCCACCTGTAAACATTTACAGTTAATGATGACAGTTTGTTTGAAGAACCAGGAGCTTGCTATGACCAACTATTCAATAAAAAATAATTATATTATATTCAAAATAATATATATTTATGTATGATATTAGTAATTATATTATAAATAATTAATATAATAATTAATTATATATCAATTATATTATAATAATATAATTAATTGGACAGTGACACATTTTTGTTACTTTGGTTCTGTACTCTAGCACTTTGAGTTTGAAAGGATACAATGAGGTTGAAGTGCCGACTGTCAGCTTTAATATGAGGGTATTTTCATCCATTTAGAAATTGTAGAACCGTTTAGAAATTATAGAACCTTTTGTACATAGTGAATGGCTCTCTATGGGAATTGGGGGGTGGGACTAGATTTTGCTGTAAATTACACTAGAACAGTATGGAACACGTGGTTTGCTAAATGGCTCTAAGTCATCAAGGGTCTGACGTATCAAACAAGCCTTAAACCATCACTCTGCTGCCAGATATGCAGTAAATATGGATGGATAACTTGAAGGGTTTCTTCTCCTGACTTATTTTTCCATAGAGTTCAATATGAAGATTTGTCAGGAGAAACAACCCTTAAAGTGATCCATCTATATCTACTGCATATCTGGCAGCAGAGTGATGATTTGAGGCTAGTTTGAAACCTCAACCTTTTGATATTGTTGGGTCACGGACATCAGGAAGTCATGGCATGCCCGAAAATGGCGGGGGAGCTATGTACAAAAGGTTCTATAATTTCTAAACAGTTAATCTGATATGGATGAAAATACCCTCCAATTAAAGCGGACAGTCTGCACAACCTCATTGTCATCGTATCCTTTCAAACTCAAAGTTCTAGAGTACAGAACCAAAATAACAAAAAATTTGTCACTGTCCAATGAATTATGGTGCTCACTGTATATATTAATAAAATATATGTTAATATAATTAATTTTAAATGATATATTAATAATAATAAATATAAATACATGCATATAACATGAAATTCATTAATATAATTAAATATTCAATTAATTATCTAATTTAATTAATTTGAATAATAAAGGCCACAGTCTAATTCTTTTTGTATCAGTGATGAACAAACATAATTAATGCGGTTTTTGTTTTAATGCAAATGTTGATTTATGAATTTGTGTGCAACAAGCATGTGGGTGTTTTGGATCTAAGTAATAGTATTATGTATTGCAATAAATATTACCCAGTGAGCACATTTTATTACTCGAGTAACGTAACGGTAATAATAAAACTATCACATTGTATGTTAGGAATATCAGGTCTTCTGTGTATTATAGTTGATACAGTCCAACATAATGTAGACCCGCACTGAACCCCCTAAGGCATGGATACTCAACTCCAAATCCGGCCTGGTTTTCTCTTCTCCCAGGTAATCAACTGATTGGCCAGACTGTCTTCACACCTGACTCCAGGTTAAAGGGAGGGTGGAAAACCAGCAGTGATTTGAATAATATGGGCCTAAGGCACCCTTGTGTCAAGTACTGCACATTTTGTTTTAGTCAAAATCTAGTCAAAATTACTTGTATTATGGGCTGCATACTGTGACATTTCTATGTGAGATAGAATTTCTGAAGAGTAAACAGTACCAGTGAAATCTTTCGAAAAGATTCCGAAGTGGTATTTACTTAAGGAGAGCTGAGATACATGGGCACATCCATGCATAGGTGCAGTGGCTGCCTGCTGATTACATACCCTAGAGCACATTGCCTTTGGGGCTTGGCTTAGGTGACTCCAGTTCCAAGGAGGCAAACACTGTCAAAAAGCATGTTTGGTGAGGTTTGGAAAATGATAACGTCAGTAGGTAAATCACCATTATGGAAAACCTTGAACAATATTGTTTGCCCTATTGCTCTTGTAGCATACCCGTGTGCACATTTATACCCGTGTGCCGAACACAGTTGACACAGGAATAATTTCTGGGAACTGTCATAACCACGAATAGATTATGTTACAGGTCAGTGGTTAATGGGAAGATCTCTGGCGTTCATCTGTGACACCTTGCAGACACTTTCTGAAGTTATGTGCTTTGCTCCAATTAGCCCCCCCCCCTTTCCCTTGCTCCTGTATGCAGTACCTCAATGTTTTCATAAAGTTGGTTACTTGAGGAGATGAATAGTGAGGGTGGACACACAGGCTGCATCTTGAATTGGCGCCTCCGCCTTGTCTTTGCCCATGCAGTTTGCGCCTGTTAATGTGCCGTAGATAGGCTGTCCCAAGGTTTTGGGGTTTATTACCAGACATGTGTGGGGTCAGGGTAGTCACTGCCAAGTGCCAACATTGTGAGAATCCAAGAACAATAAAATAATGCATTTGTGTATGATTGTTCATTAGCCTTAATTGTCGCCGTGCATTATCTTCATAATGTAACTTTTTATGTTTGCCGTCACTCGCCCTTGAGCACGATGCATGTACTCATGCCAGCACGTTCCAATTTTTGTAGTCTCACTAATGAGGAAGAAAAGAGCACACGGCACCGCTGCTTTTACTGTGTCTCCTGGCTTTTGTCATTTGATCGCACGGATGATATTAATGCATGTGTCCCAGTAGAACCAATGCTGTGAGAAAAGCCAGGGGAAAGGCTCAGAAAGTCCTACCCAGTGACTATCCAACCACGTACCTCACCGCTGATCTACTGCATGTTGCAGAGAATTATACTGTACATAACTGTAATATTATACCAAACCATTAGTGAAATGGCTCATGTGGCTTCAAATTGTGAAAAGGTACAACATGCAGACATTTTCTGATGAATTGTTGGTGACAGAGGGGATTACAGCAAGAAGTAATGTAAACTCATGAATGTAAATCTCACATTCTGTATCACACATTCAATTCTGACAAATGAGCTTGTAGATGTTCTGTTGTAGCTCCAAACTTCTTGATATTTCTTTCTCAATATACTGCCTCTTTTCAAAATTTACATGGGAAGTAATAAATAAGCATAACATTTACATTGTTATATTTGTCAAGTTATTCCATGCTGAAAAGCTAGGCTGTCTATTCCAGTCTTCCAGAAGAAGAAATATTTTCATTTCAAAAAGTGCATGTGTCTTTGTTCGAATTTCCACGTCTTATAAATTGAGGCAACATTGTTGTTGCAAAAGGATATGTGACCAAATAGTAAAAATTATGACTTTATTCTATAGTATGTTAAACTGTCCAATATTTTTTGATACCTGAAAATGGGGGGGACTATGTACAAAAGGTTCTATAATTTCTAAACAGTTCATCCGATATGGATGAAAATACCCTCAAAACTGATAGTCTGCACTTCAACCTTATTGTCATTGTATCTTTTCAAACTCAAAGTGCAAGAGTACAGAACCAAAATAACAAAAAATGTGACACTGTCCAATTAATTATGGTGCTCTTTGTGTATTTACCTGTATATGTACACTACATGGCCAAAAGTATATGGACACCTGCTCATCCAACATCTCATTCCAAAATCATGGGCATTAATACAGAGTTGGTCCCATTTGCTGCTATAACAGCCTCCAATCTCCTGAGACGGCTTTCCACTAGATGCTGGAACATTCCGCTGCGTGGATTTGTTTCCATTCAGTCAGAAGAACATGAGTGAGCTCAGGCACTGACGTGGGGCTATTTGGCCTGGCTCGCAGTCGGCTTTCCAATTGAACCCAATGCTGTTTGATGGGGTTGAGGTCAGGGTTCTGTGCAGGCCAGTCAAGTTCTTCCATACCAATCTCGACAAACCATTTCCGTATGGACCTCTATTTCTGTTGCCACAAAGTTGGAAATCCAGAATTATCTAGAATATCATTGTATGCTGTAGTGTTAAGATTGGCCTTCATTTGCCTTCCGATTTAATGAAGCTATACAAAATGTAAACTTTATACTATGAATATACACATGAATATCTTGCGAACTATGGCCCCTTGAAGTACCGAGGGGTAGCTCAAATGCTGGCTCTTTTTACTTTGCATAAAATTCAAAATAGATCTGATCACAACTTGAATGTATTTTTGAACCCTGAAAATTTCAGGTAAGAAGCTATGAGGACTCAAAAATGACTGAAAAATGTGAAATAAAAAGAGGCAGAATTTGAGCTACCCCTAGGTACTTCAATGGGCCATAACTCACAAGATATTCACAGCATAAAGTTTACATTTTGCATAGCTTCATTAAATAGATTATTATTCATGTACAAAAAAATCAGGTGATTTTGATAGGGTCAGATGGGAACTTTTCCCAGAATTGATTGATTTTATATGGAATGAGCTATATATATATATATATATATACACAGTATATTACCCCATTCCCCAAAAATACATAATCAAGAAAGAGGATAAAAACCCCCCTCCATTCCAACTGCCATAGCCTGAATGCAAACAGTTGTCCTCTTTATGCCCCTTCCCCCTACACCACTCTACCTGAGATTTCTTTAATAGCACCCCGATTTGTGGCAAACAGAGGCATTATTGTTAACTCTCCCTTGTTTTGCTATTCTGTGGAGCTCTGCTCCTATCCCAGTTTTCTGTATAGCCACTGTTTGAGTGGGATATTCCTTGAACATAGACACTTGCAAAAGAGTCATTTCCACAGGCTGAACTGCAGAATCACCTCCTTAAATACACAACTAACCCAAGCAGGAGCTCTTTGTTTTATTAACTGAAATGACCACTGTTATAAGACAGTAAAATGACATACAGTGGTGAATTACACAATAGTATTGTGAAAGGGCATCTAGACCTCAGGGGAAGGCAATGCCTGTTTTGAAGGCACTAAGGTCTACTTCTTGTTCCAATTTGAAAAACGTGCATATAAATACGAGTGGGTACACACATCCCACGTGTATCTTTTTCAGGACAATTCATTAAATCTTTTTTAAAAGAGAGAGGGAGAAATGGTTTGGATTGCAGATACATTTTGGAGGAGAGTTCAGGGGGAAGACGTGGTACCTGCCCTGTCCTGACCCAGACGGAGAGCCCTCATAGATACTTACTCCTGTATGTGCTATAATGAGCAACCCGTGTCTTCAGCACCTCTGTCCCTGACTCACTCCCTCTTACGTCTCTGTACACATTCGCTGGGCTGACAGCCAGGGCCCATAAATAACACTGGAGTTGTTTATCTGCTGTGTCTGTCACTGAGCTGAGACTGGGCTCACAGTGATGCTCAGGCCCCCGTGTTTACAAAACATTTCTGCTTTTTCCCACCTGTTCTCCATGCCAAAAACTAAGTCTCCCAAAATTATTTATCCCTAGTAGAGCAACAAGAGGTGTGTGATTTCCATTTTGGTTTTCCTGTTGTTTTTAATAGTCTAATTAACCACAGGACCACACCTTGTTTTCCTGAAAAATGATAGTGTCACGGGTTGGCTATGAACTTGTTTCAACGTCGTTGTGAAGTTTCAGATAACGTTTTTTAAATTATCAGATAATTTGTTCTGGATTATTTGTCATATTTATTTTTAACAAATGAAAGGACAAGTTGAAGGCTACATTTCGTAACATTGCCTTAATCTTCCATTCAGGTCAGAACACCTCTGAGCCTCACATCTCTACCCCAGCGCTCAACCTGAGTGTAGTCACCACCCCCGTCACAGTTGCCCCCATCCACAACCCGGCGGTCCCCATCTCCAGCAACTCCTCTCACCCGGACAGCATTGTGAACAGCACAATCCCAGAGAAGACCACAGCCAACAGCAGCAGCAACAGCACTGTCACGCTCTCTCCATTAATCACCCCATCACCCACTCCTCAGGACAATAAAGCCCCACCTAATCAAACAGCTACTGATCTTCCTGGTAAGTGTGACGATTACTGTGGTGTCATGAGAAGTGTTGTGATTTTTGGTGAATTTCAGATTGTACAGTATGCGTTTTAAAGAGGAAAATCACTAATCTCCAGCTGTGCCCTTTATCAGTTGATGACGTTGGTCTCAGGTCTGCCTCTTTCCTTTGTATATGCTCATTACAGGTGTACATTACAGGAATGCTCATTGCTCTCCTTGCTGAATGTCTAGAATAAACGACATACACCTTACCACTCACTAAGAGCATTTCAAGAGGTTTACATTGAAAGAACCACAAGAATGGTGTGTGGGACTGAGGTCAGTGTCATCGCTTTGTCTGCCGTGTTCATCATGGAGTCTAGCCCATCACTGACAGAACAGCCACAGGTCTGACTGCTTGTACCTGGTGTTCTGTTTCAGAGTGTGTGTACACTCGACTTGGACATGCGGAATGCCGTTCATTGAGCAACACTGCTAATTCCCAGTCCATGCCAAGGTTCGCACTGAGCTATTTTTAATAACCACTTCATGTGTCTCAGCTTGCATTTCAAGGGTCAAAGCACAGGCTCGATGGGAGCATTAAGCAGTACTTTTGTCTTCCTATACATCAAGAGACCTTGTGCATGAGTGGTGCCCTTGAAGGCCGAATAGTGTGGGCAGAAGGCAAGGTGCTGCAAGGATTGCTAAATATGCTGAAGTTAGTGAGTCAGTGAGCATCAACAATGTGTCCCAGCTTGTATAGGCATTACTGAGGTGAGTGAAGAGGGAGACACAAATTAAGAAGCTGGAAGCAAATAAAGACTGGATAGATGTTGTCGGAAAAACGAGAAGCCATAGGAAGCAGACCAGGCATAGAAACAAGGGAGAGAGGCAGTGCAATTAAATGAGGTGTGAATTCTGACAAGGGAGTGCGAAGAGTCTGCCAACATTTGGTGGAGACACGTGCACATCTCTCACAGATATATTTATCAGAGCTGTTAAAAAACACCTACTGCTTCCTGTTTGTGTCCTGCCCCCACCCCCATCTCACCCCCGCACAACAGCGGTTCTTGTTCGCGCCACCTCCGTGCCCTTCCCCCCACCCCTGGCACTTGCACACACCCACCATGCCTATATGCAAAGTCCCACAGGATGTTAAACCAGAAATATCGAATGACGCCAGTGAAAACCTCAAAATGGCTGCTGCTGTTGCAGACAGGTCTGTTATGAATATCCTCAGTACAGCAGGGCTTGTAGATCCTTGTCCATTCCGTCCACTGGGTTCCAGTAGCCTGGGTTAATTGGAGTGAACTGGGGTTGTTCTGACCAGTCAGTCAGGGTGGGAGCTTGTGCTCTGCAGTGCCAGCAGGGCTGGTTTGTTGTGGTCAGGCAGAATTGTAACACGTAGGCTTCAATGCTGGAGTTAGGAATTATGACTCATACTGCAGCAGAGAAACCTGGTATCGTTCGTTCGTTCATTTATTTAACTTGACATATTTAGTCAACAAGTACATCAGTGTTATTCTTAGGACACTTTCAAACTGAATATCTTTTCAAAATGCCAACAGTCTCAACTGTAATGTTGCCTTGAAAGGAAACCTTTGAAATACATTCTTTACATTTGCATTACACTTCAATACATACATTTTCATTCTTGCCAAGCAAATAATTCTCACAAACATATTAATTAAAAAGATTCAATACAAGAAAAATACACTTTATTTCTACTGTATAGCAACTTTATTTTATAAAGAACTGTGCTTGTTATTTTTAGCCCAAAGTGCTCCATAAAAAACATTAAAGAGCCTCTAACCGAAAGTAGCTACAGTTGGTGCCTCTGATATGCAGAGGCAGACTTTTCCATTGTCTAGGTCGGAAAAGGAAGCTTCACCAGCTCTTTTGCCGTGAAAATTTGGGATACCGTGTAGTCGAGCCAAGCACATTTGAGCCAAGCTTCAATTTTCTCAAATTCAGCAATACATTCAGATGCCAAGCCATTTAGGGCTGTAAGAATATGTACAATTATTTTAAAATAAATTCTTAAACAAACAGGCAGCCAGTGCACAGATGAAATTACAGAGGTAATGTGAGCTCTTTTTCTTGTTTTGGTCAATAGTCTTGCAGCCGCCCTTCTTTAGACATTCTGCTAGATGGCTGATGGCACTGTTATCAATGGTTTGATATTTACTGCATTTGGAAATATGTTTTATTTTTTACTTCTATTCTCAGTTTACAATTTGTTATAGTTTTAACAATTTGTTGTTCTTCTAATAGAACACAGGGAGGTAGATTTCAAAGAAATTAAGTTTATACCACCATGAGAAATTAATTTTCTATTTTGAACCTGAAAATATTGTTGGAAATAGTACAAATTCAAAATAAAACCCAGATAGAACAATATTATGTGCCCTGTCTTTTAAAATGTGTTTAAACTGCTTAAATTGCTTTGTTATATGTACTATATGTTGGTTATTTTTAGACAAATACCTGTTGGATTCTGTAAACATTTTTGGAGAAAGTAATTTCCTTCCCAATAAGAATGACCATAATTAAATACATTTAGCATCCCTAAGATTCTATACGAAACAAGCAATTCAGGAAAACCTAGGACATGACATTCATGTTGTTCTTCCTTTAAGAACAAGCTGACCCTTCTCTTCCACATAGAAATATTAAGTGAAGTCTATAAATGACACATAGGAACAGCAGCATATAAAGGCACAGACAGTCAAATAAAAAGGTGGTTTATAATTCTTGTAGTTATTTTTTGAAGTAATTTTCTGTGGATTTTCTTTTATTTTTATAATTCAAATCACAAAACCCACATAAATGTATTTTTAAAGAATAAGTAGGTAATTTTGTATATAAATCAGCACAGTTGGAATCTTGAGAGAACTAAATTAAATTAACTTTTGATTTGTTTTGAAATGATAATATAGTAGTCACCTTAAAAACAAGAAAAGAGTACTCCTGCCTTTTATATCTGAATAAGTCCAGTGAGAAACTACATTAAGGACAAAAATAAATGCACAAACCTAAAGCACAATTAACTAGCATGTGATTTGTTGCTGTGTTGATGAAATCATTAACCATGAATCCCAGATTCAGGAATTTTCTACGCAGCCTGCTATGCAACCCTTGTGAACCTTTGTTGTATGTGTGAAATAAATGTGTGATTACCAGGTGTATATATAATAATCTTCATCATCATCACCAAATAGTAACATACTACTATTACTACAACTACTTATACTACTACTACTACTACTAATAATAATAAATATGTAATAACAATAATTACATACAGTTATATGGGGCCCTCATGGATCTCAGAGCACATAACAGTCAGAGTGGGATGACTCACTTCATCTCCAGCAGTGTGTAGTCAGCGCCCACTCAGGCAATCTGTGGCAGCCATTTTGTGCCAGACAACTCGGCACACAACTATTGATCAGGACAGAGGTGGAAATCCAGGGGACATAAAGTAAAAGTCCTACTGTGTGTTTCTTCCACCCATAGACTCAGCCAGCTGATTCCACTAATTAGTTCTACCTTCTCACTGAAGAATTATGTTAATTAGCAAATCCAGGTGATTAGAGCAAAATACTGGGGAGGACTTTTACTTTATGTCCCCTGGATTTCCACCTCTGGATCAGGATGAGGATAAACTTGTCTGTTAAGCTGAGTCAATAAATATCTTATGGTGTTACATTGTACAGTACATCTGCTTTTATGAACTAATGTAAATAAATACTAATTAAATCTCGATGTCCTTACTGCCAGTGAATAACTTTTAAGCGGCATAACTATCAGTTAAAGTTCTGCCAACAAAGTGGCATCAATCAAAATTAATTGTTGTTCTGCTGAGACATGTAGAATAAACTTGTGAACCAAGAACATAAATAACCATTTCTGACTTTTAACCCCACCCTCTTGCTTCTAGTCACCACAGTAAGTGTCAGACCTTCTGCCCCAGCAAACAGCACCAACAGTGGAGAGCTCAATTCAACCTCTGGGGCGAACACCCAGCCGACCGCAAACAGCCTCAACATCTCCAGCCCCCTCCCTGTCAACACCACTCCCACTACTAGTGTGGCCCACTCCAGCACTCATCCACCCACCACCACCACCATTGGCCCGGGGACCGCCAGCACTGCGCCAGCCGAGCGACACCAGGACACCCCTTCTGAGCTCAATGTGGGAGACGAGGGTGAGCAGTCTTACTGTGTGTGTGTGTGTGTGTGTGTGTGTGTGTGTGTGTGTGTGTGTGTGTGTGTGTGTGTGTGTGTGTGTGTGTGTGTGTGTTCAAGAGGATATAAGTAAATTTCCATTTTTGTTTCTTTTTGCTTTTAGTGGTTCCAATTATTGTCTTCGCTGAGAACGGGAATACATGTACATTTTTTACTTTTTTGGCTGGTTTGCACAAATTCAAAGGAACTTGTTTTCTTAGAACAAAGAACAAAATTGCCTTTGTTGTGCTGCCAGTTCAGTGTGTCAGAGCAGTCACAGTTCCCAGCAGCTCTGGGTATTTATTGTCTCTGTACCAGCTTGACATTTCACCCTGTGTTAGAGCAATGTAGATAACACAAACCTGTTCATTCACACGTGGCATAAAATACATTTTTGCCTCCAGTTAATTTCTAAATTGGTTGTGTATGTATTTGTGCTGTGGGCAGTGCATACATAATCCATACGAGTGCGTGTAGGTTCCTGTTTTTTGATTTCTCATTAACACAGCTAGAAATGAATGGTTATCCCTTTGTCATTATTGTGATAAGCCTCTTCTTTCTCCTTGCCGTGCTAGATGTGCCCTCCGTCTCACATAATCCTGGGGCTCACCTGGATCCTCTTCTGGTGGGCCTGGTGTCGGCGTTCATCGTGAGCGCCGCAGTCGTGTCACTCCTCTTTTTTCTCAAATTCCGGAAGAGGAACGATGGTCCAGAATTCCGTAGACTCCAGGATTTACCTATGGTGAGCGGAAATACCCACACCGTTCTACTTTTATTTATGTTTTTAACCAGGGGGAATTCAAAGTGGGGAAAAAAGTAACATTGTCCCTTGTTTCTTTACAGGATGACATGATGGAGGACACTCCGCTCTCCATGTTCAGCTACTGACAGGCTCTCGCAACGCCTCTCTCTTCCATTCCCTGCTAAACCATTGCTTTATGTTGTATTCCATGTTCAGCCAGAGGGGGCTCAGAAAGCAGCCCTTCATCTTGTGGATTGGAGGCTCCGATAGGATTCAAGCACTTTATTTTCTATCAGATGGTGTGTAGTCTGGATATCTCAAATGGTCAATAATAATTGAGCCTACACAGCCCTCTGCCCCACGCACTCCCATAAAGTGCTGCTGCTCTGGTGATGGTCACTGTCACACTGCCCTCTGGTGGAATTTGTGAGTACAAGGGGGAGAAACAGTTGGTGGAATACAGCTATGCAGTTTCATATTTTATGTGGGGAAGGACTGAAGAAAAGAGAAGATGGACAGATTGTGAGCTGAAGATGCTGGCCAAATGTTGGCGAAGTCTGTCCATGTCAAGTGTGCTGCACTTCTAGTGAATATTTAATGTTTTATTTCCTCCCCAAAGGATATTTCCCCTCCTCAGAATTGCACAGTGGATAGGGATCACATTTATCATACATGTCCAGTTAGCCTGTGTCACTAGATCGGACGTGGCATTACGCACACAATTCTGAATAACTAATGCTAACTAAATGGTAGCATCCAAATTCTCTAACCTGAAATAATTTAAAACGTTTAGGGAACAGTAGGCTGGCAGTGCTGTTCGGATTGCATCATGCAAAGACCCTTTTATGTGCAGATTTGATTCCAGCAATATTTTTTACATTTTGTGATTATTTTAAATTGAGAGGTGACTTTTATTCATTACAATCCACTGGTAACGTGGAACCATTTGCGTCATTTTCTATTTCTGTCCAACATTTCATCCACTAACATTTGAAACGGGTGACAGAATGTGCTTCTTGCTGGTTGTGGCTGATAACACCTCTAGCCAATCAGTTTAAAAGTGCATAGGAATTTTGGGATTGGAGGGCAGAAGCATTGCAGGGTAGCACTCTGCACAATGTGAAAGGGCCTCTTCTAGCACTGCTGTTTTATCTGAGTTTGACTGTTCTTTTACTATCTTTTACTTCCTTTTTGGAAGTGTAATTCCCTTATTACTGAAAACAACTGCTATGATTGTGTCCTTATTTGTGGAAATGTCTTTTTTAAATTCTCACAGAGCTCAAATTTGAAAGTAAAAGTTTTTTTTTCTTCTCTGTGGCTGATTAAGCATGTATTAACATTAAAATACCAATGCCCAATAGATCTCTCCGTACTGTGCGTGGGGAAATGGAGCCTGTTACAGTGAGTTCTGTACAGCCTGTTCTGTATGTAAAGCTCCAGAGTTGTGTTGTGACACGCCTGAGGCACTCCTAACTCTGCCAGGAGCACAGTCAACTGTACTGTCAATCATGTCCTGAACAAAAGACTAATATGGCAGCACAGACCGGGGACTTGGCTAAATGTCTTTAAACATCCGTCCTTCGATTTCACCTGTTAACATATGTGGTATCACCCAAGTGCATTGTTTTCCTCTACCTGTGTAAAGGGGAACTGTTGTCAGAACTCAAAACTGCTGGAAAACCCAGCTGGAAAAAGACCACAAAAATACTTAGTTTCCCAAGTTGATTTGTCCACAAATTTATTCCATTCAATTCAATGTCAACCTGTTTAGTTGGAGAAGGATGTTGTACTGCGTTGATTTCTGCAGCACTCCGAAGCACAAAGTTAATGCGAGTAATGTGCCTCTTTAAGCCCCATCTAAGGCTTCAGAATGTAGTCACGCAAAAACATTAACCAGGACTGCCAAATCAAAGCAAAAGAGAAATCCGGACATTAGAGATACTTTGAGTGAGAGGTAGTCCCTTCCATTTTCATAACATTCTGTGATGGACTAACACCTTTACGTGTAGCCAGAATTCCATTGTGCTGTAGGGTTTTTGTTGGGGAAATCCAGTGCAGTCCAAGTGGGTTCGGCATGCTCGCGCGTGCATAGGCTGTATCTCAAGATGAAAAGCCATGGAAACTGGGCCATTGACGGCTGCCAATATTGTTTTGTGGGTGAGCGCCCTTTAAGCAAGCGCGGATCCTTCACTGCACTCGCCCAGCCACAGCTGACGTAATTGGAAAAAGGAAAGACCTCCAGTGGAGAATTGAGTTAAAAGCCATATGTTCATAGAATATAATTCAGGGATGGAAATAGACTCGGATTGCAAAGCAGATCAAGCATACATGTCAGTAGACATGCTGAAACATCTATCTAAAACGGAGAAACCAAACACAGGATTATAATCATGGTGTATTGTATCATGTATAATCATGAAACATTTTTAGATGAGAAGTTCTATGCATCAAGAGTCATATTTGCATCCCCTTGTAATATGTTGTTCTGGATATAAGTGCCAAAAATTGTGTACTGTATTGTAATACAGGGTTTACTGTAAGCAGTGAATTAAAAAATGTTTGTTTTTTTTAAATAGAAAATGTTTAAAACAGCACTCGAGTATGAAATCTTATTTGTATTTTAAGATTCATAAGAAAATGGGAAGTAACAGAAGATTCATTTTGGTTGATGGCAATTCTTCCTTAAAGAAATTAAAGAAAAGGAACGCCATTTAAAAATACCTGACACACAACATAAATCAATGGTAGGCTTTATTGCATGAACTCAACATGTACTTTTCAAGCCTTACAACCAAAATAAAAGCTGTAGTATTTTTGTACACTAATCCAATCTGAAAAATAACTACAACACAGGAGATGCCCCTCCAGTATAGCAGCATGTGTGTCTGTGCGTTCCTCTGTGGGGCTGTTCCCCTCCATAGGGGGCGTCTGGATGCAGATCTGAGGCGCGTCTACACAACACTAATTGGGGTGAATAATCAGCACTGCCGGAGTGCTCCTGAAATATTTAACAGCTTTGGGGTAACACTAATGTAAGCTGACATGTAGGAACACTGTTCGTTTGTACTCTGAATGTAGCTAGGGTGCCATTTCCTATCCATGCTCACTCTAAATGGGATAAGGACTCTAGAAGTTACATATGGGTACCGGAAAGGATAAAAAGCCCAAAATGTCCTCAAGTACCACCATGCATTGTTTTTACATCTTTTGCCTTTTGTGCAAGATCCCTTCCAATGGCATCTAACCCAGAGCACATAATACCACACAACCAAGTACCAAAACAACGGCGCATAATACCACAGTTCATATGAGCATGCTTGCAACACATTATCCGCAAAGACATGCCAAGATGTCCATATTTATATGCACGTATACAGAACAGCAAGAGAGAGCTGAATGGGATTTTGACTGGGAAATATGAGTGCATTTTCACATAGAGACCATTTTAAAGAACATTCCACATGATAAACTAAAATAACTCTTTATCCCATTTCACCACTTGTTTTTGACATGAAATGGTGTCCAAACATGGTGCGCAGGGACCCATAAACCAATACGGTGGCAGCAGGTTAAAAGCAGTATCATGCAAGTTAGCTCACTGGAAAATATGTGTTAGCATTTGTGATTCAGGGCGAAACCGAATGATTTTAGGCTTAGTCTAACTGCTGTACTCCACACATGGATTTCATTTGGGTTTTTACATTCTCTGGATAAAGACGGTTATATTTATGTTCTCAAAAAACAGCATAAGACATGACATACACCCAGAGGAAAATACTGTTATTCCACCATGCTGTTTCAGTACTGATCCAAAATACTTACACTCTAGTACCTGAGACCAGAGTACAAATACAACTCGTTAGTTTATTCCATAAGCTTACACAATACTAACGTATTCCAAGAACCCCACTTCCTGACAGATTCAGTTGAGGTGATTAACAGTTATCTCCATTCCTCCATATCTAGTAAGAGGGATGCCAGAGACGTTTCCTGTTTGACTGGCAGTCCCCTTACTAGATAATGAGAAATGGAGGTTACTTTTAATCACCTCAACTGAATCGGTCAGGAAGTGGGGTGATTAACAGTAACCTCCATATCTAGTAAGGAGGCTGCCAGAGAGGTTTCCTGTTTGACTGGCAGAGGTCAGAGGTCACTGAGGCTGAGTTCTGCAGGGCTGTATGATAGAGCTTCCAGGTCCCCCTCCAGATCTATACTGTCCTCATCCCCCTTGTCCTCCAGTCTGTGGCCTGCTTCATCACTGTCACTGTCATTCAGTTGGGAACTGGAGTTTTGTCGTTTGCCTAAAAGGGATATAAAAAACGTTTTACACATATTATTATGTTTGCTTTCAATGTAAATTGTTCTGAAATTTTGCAAACACATGCAGACAAAGGATAACTTAATTTGCAAAAAAAAAAAACATTTGCTCAAACATAGGAGAAAAGTAAAATGACAAAGTAAAAGTACACTTAGACTTGCATTAGAATATATTTTAATGGACGGGTACAACGGAAATTCTGAAAGAAAATTAATTCTAGCAGTTGCCCAAGGCCAGTCAAAAGAATACCAAATACGGGAAACTAGAAAATTGGAGGCTAGGGTACATCTGTCCTCTGTGTGTGTGCACACTGTAGAACCCTGTAGGCATTCTGCACAACTATTAATGAAAATAAACGAAACTGGAAATCCAAAGCGAAGGTTTACAATTTGTTGATATCTGGCATATGTAGCACTGAGCGTGGCTTAGTTTACATGCGCAGTCTAATACCATAGCGATGTTGTTAAGCTGTAGAAATGCCAGCTTTTGCTGTATGTAGAGCATTGTGTGGGTGCTTACAGAGAGAGTGGGAGATGTTCCATTTGAGTCTGTGAGATCAAAGCCATCTTCTGGCCTTACCTCCCAACCTGATCTCTACACCCTTAAATGTTATCAATCCTCAAAGGTCACTTTGGTGAAGGCTATCCTTCAAATTGTGCCTGGGGGCCAGGTCCAGTACTAACACTGGACCAGATCAGCCTTAGGTGCCATTTGTGCAATAGGACGTTTTGGGCAGTTGCAGAGAGTTAAGGGAAATGCCTAATTTATTTTATTTTACCAATGCGTTTGTTTTAAAAATATACAAATCTTTAAATGGAAGGTTCCTCCCACACTTACCCCAGTAACCAACCATTTTGGAAAGATCAACAAGTGCTATTTTTACTAATGGAGAAATTTCGTATCAATGTGTCCTACTATGAGTGGAAAGCAGCAGCCATTTCCTACATACTACAAACACATTTGCTCATCAGACATTTTGATAACCAGCCAGTGTTTTCTCAACAGGGAATTATTTAGATAAATGGCCATTTTTTACATTAGTAGTTTATAGTGGTTAAAAACATGACTGTGTCCTAGCTATTAATACCTACTGATGTCTCCCTTTTTTCATTTCACTCCCCCTCTACTGAAATGGGCTTTTTATTCCATCCTTCTTTCTTTTTCCTTCCCATTTCAACGAATCTACAGATGTGACCACATCAAACGCTATCTGACTGACTTTATTGTACACACACACCTGCACATCAACCGCCGCGGCTGAAGCTTAGCACACAAAAGCCCTCTCTCGGTTCGTGTCATTTCAAGCTCATCTTCCCCCCTCCCCACTCACTCTCTTTCTGTTTTAAGTGAGCGCCCTGTTCTCTGCTGGGGTCTGGGATCCAGTCCTGGCAGCGGGCAAATGTAGAAGGCGGGGCGCAGACAGCTGCAGCCGTGCTTATGCGTCCATTTTGCTTTCTTTTTGAAGACGGTTTTGATCTCCCGCTGAGTCATCCGGGCAGATTAGGATCTCTAAACCACTTCAGAACCGGGAGGCTGGGAACGGGGCCTCCCGCATTTCTGTTTTCTGCCTTTGGTGTCCCTGAGTCAGCCTGCTTACAGTGCAGATGTCTCAGTGTCTTGAGGTACGCTGGCGCTGAGGCAAAGCTTTACAAAGAGAGGCTCACCTGGCTCTCCCTCAGCCGCCCAGGACAGGTCATCTGAGCTGACCTCCCCCAGGCTGGGGGTGGGGCTGAAATCCTCCTCCGAATCGGAGCCATACGTCTCCCCGTGGCGCTCACCGCCTCGCCTTACAGCTGGAGAGAGTGGGAAAGCCACACACCAGCAATTATCAAATTAGCCTCCATTAGCTGCACTCCTGCATTTTACTGTATGACTGCACACTATGAGCACTTTCATTCCTTTGTCGGGCAAAGGTTACGAATCCATTAGAGGCATCAGACACATTTCTACAAAAGTAATCTACAAAATTCTACTCACAGATAGAGGTCAAGAGTCAATAAGCCAAATGCATCCATTATTTGTGCCTTTATGCACAGTTAGTGTCATGTAGTTCAGTAATAATGGCAACATTTCATTTTCACGTTAGTACCTCTTAGTTTCTGACCTTTGCCACAGATATCCTTTGTACAATAATCCTTACTTGAATTACATACCATATGTAGTAATTCAATTTCACGCTAATGTAAATGTATTATATTAAACATCACTTATTCTGGAGCACTCACGTATATTTATTCACGTTAGGGGAGGAAAATTCCCCGAACAATGTTTTATTGTAATAATGAGGTGCAGGCTCTAATTCCGTTGAATTAGAAAAGTATGTTATATGGGGTTCACCTTGTATTGCAAAATCACTCATAGTTTGTCAAGCAGTATAAATCCCACAGCATCACTGAGCCTTTTTAGCACACAGGCCCTGGAGGTTGGGTCACAACCTCCTCCTGACGAATTCTCATGCCTCACCTGCTTTTTGTGTCGTCAACACAGGTGTGGGGTGTCCGTCTCTCAGAATTAATTCCCTCACCTCGTCCTTGAGCTCCGACACACTCAGCCTGCAGGCCAAACACACACACGGTAGTTCTTCATGCCTCTGCCTTAGATAATGACTGTTCTATTTCACAGGAGCAGGCAGGCAGGCAGTGATATCTCATGAGAAACTGGCTGAGTAGCTCAGCTGTGCAGAACAAACTGCTGTGAGAAAGCACAACCTTGCAAAGTCAGCCGCCGGCGCAGTACCCCCCATCTCAAACAAGTGAGTCAGTAACAAGCACAGTACAGCTCAGGCTTGGCTCTCTTCCCTGTGGTTAGGCCATGACTGCTGACCTGAGCTGACGTATGTCCTCCTGCGTGCTCAGGTTCTGGGAGATGGTTTTCGTGAGGTCCAAACTGTGTGTCCTGTAGGAGTCAGTCAGACTCTCCAGGGTCTGTGTACAATATGAGCCTCTCAGTTTTTTACAGTCTGCACAGAGATTACCTTCCTGTATAGTGAACTAAAGAAATGTATTCCAACATAGGAGAACATTTTCAATATTAAGAACATGTACTCACGATTAATGTACAAGGTAAATACAATATTCCATGTTCAAAACGCCAATCATTAAAGTACATTAATTTAAAGCTTTTTTTCAGCCCTTGTAAATGGGTAAATGACAGCAGATCAGAAGTGTGTGTGATACCTTGCTGCTGCGCTCGTACTGCCTCCTCACCTCCCTGGACTCTGACTGCTGATGGAACGCTGCTTCCTCCTGCCTCCCTGCATAAGGACAAAGACCACTGCTCACTTGTACGAACACACGACCACCGCACACTCGCAGGGACCTACACACACCGGGGACAGGGGCCACAGATGAGGGGGAACATCCAAAAGCCCAGCACAGTACACCTGGTCCAGCCTTAATGTCACATTCCCCATCTCTGACTGAGTAGCAGTCCCTTTCATCACTGTGTGAGTCCCGCCCATTAAACATGCATACAGCTGGGGGTCAGAGCTCAAAAGCTCAAAGCTTTTCTTCTGGGGTTTCTCTGAGTGCTCAGGAACGAGTCCAGGCAGCACAGGCCTCAACTGCCCGCCTGAGGGAACAGCGCCACTGTCTGCAGTGATGACAATAGGACCTATTCTCATAGAAATGCTATACAGTACTATATAACATAGGAGTCTATACCAATAAAACAATACATAAGTATAATTATGTCAAATAATATAATGTATATACATTTGCGTTAAATGGACAACATTTGCATTTGCAATTATGGGCAACTGCTGCCGCGTTCATGCGTGAACCCCAATGTCGATTTGGAGAATGTGTAGACATTCACGGTTTTCCTCCGAAACACATGGTGTCACCAGCTGCTTCTTCTCACATCTCAGACTACAGCTAAGCTCGCATAGAGTGGAGTCTGAGGAAGACCTTTTATACCGGGCTTTAACATGCAGTTCAAGGGCGCCCTATTGACCAGCAGGGGTCAAAGATTGCTAAGAAACGCGCCCCCGAACCCACTGAACCCTTCCGTATTCTGAGTAATATCCAATTGTGCATCGCCCGATGGAGCTACCGGCCAGTCAGCACAGTCCAGATTCGATCCGAGACCATGGGGCTCATCAATGCACCACAGTGTGGTCTCTTACCATTAAATGTGTATTTTTATATTATAATAAACTTACTATGTACAAAAAAGTCTTCTGATGATTGCTGGAGTGTTTTGACACAATGTTGTTGGGGGAGGGGGGAAGCTGTTGACTACATTTTTATGACATTTCAATGTGCATTTAAAGATAGATTTAGCAATTCAACAATTAAATTGTATTATAATGGAGAGCTAACAGTGAACTAATGTAATTAATGTGGTGCAATAAAAGATACAGTGGCTGAGATATGGCTGCATGCAAGGAAGAGCATAATCAGGCCTCTAATGGTGCTCCCATCTCATTACTCCTTCCGTGCCATGTACTCTATGCTCTTATTCCATAGTCCACGAGAAACCACTTTCATTTTACAACATGTTAAACCATTATAAACCAAATTATATTTAACTAAAAGGTATAATTCACAAATGTACACTCTTCTTATAATAGCTATTAAATAAATCATATTTCAACAGTATTTCTTCATATAATATGCTGCATACTCATACAATTAACTTTTTTCTTTTCTAAAATTGCTTAAAATATCTGCTTTATATGTTACTTTTGTGTGCAGAGATCCGACGGTTTGACCAGTAAGCTTAACTCACTCAGCTGTTGTTTGAGCTGATCCACCTCTCTCCTCAGCTGTTCAATTTCCTCCCTCTGCATTTTGCTACTGAAACTGCAAGCACAGAACAACAGTCCCAAACAAAATGATTACAAAAATGTCAACAGCCAAAAACCTTCACCTCCCCATCACCAGTTACATCACAACGTCTGATCTCCCACCTAACAGCCCCATACTGCCCAGGACTTGACAACAGTACCGGCCCCCAGGGTCTAGGGCAGTAGGCCCTGGGTGAGTCGTTTCCTCTGCCATCATTACCCCTGTATGATTGTGACGTCTTTGCTGATGTGATGAGAAAGTAGGATAGTGAAGTGGCGCAGGCCTCACCTCTCCTCCTGGTGGGTGAGTGATACGGCTTGCGTAATGTGTCCCCTCAGGCTGCTCAGCTCCCTACCCACCTCCCTCTTCCAGTGCTCCATCTTACGTTCCACTCCTGGACCTCCTACCCTCTCTCGCTCCCTGTCCTCCTCGCGCTCACGCAACCGCCGCAGTTCCTCTGAGAATGCACATCAGATGCCAACAGCTTCACAACCATCTGTGTCATTTCTGTCATGAGCTCCAGCCTCCTCACATGTCACAGGGCTTATGGAAGGGTTTCAGTGACTATATTCCCATACAGCCTGATATACTGCTATTAGTCAGAAATTTGGAATATGCAATAACTCAAAATAATAGTGTCAATTACATTTGTTCTTTGGGATACTGTGTTTGGAATTAATCAATAATCAGAATGTAGGCATTTGGAATAGAAAATACTGTACTAGTCCCTGTTAGTCATGTAAATGTATTATTTGAAATTCAATCCATGGGGAATACTTGGTTTGATGGAACATATGTCACGTGCATAGTTGATATACAAGAATAGCAGGTTTTCAGACAATGACAGATTGTCAGTCAACTTTCAACCAATAATCTTTGCAACAAACATTTTTCTGCTAATGTCTGGTTATTAAAGCTTGTGGCATTGTATTGAAAGATTTAATAGCACAATACAATTTTATTCAAGTGCCATGCGTCTCTCATTCAAGCTCCCTGCTGTTCAAGATGTATTATAGAATTTACTTATTTTGTAGTTGTCTGGGTATTAAAAAAATATATATTCAAATATGTTTTTAAAATGTAAAAATATTGAACCTGTGACACATTTTCCTGATCCATTTGTTTGAAGTCAAGAGATCTCCAGAAGCTGCACAATGTACGTGCAAACTTGTTCATTTGGAAAATGTTTACTCGTAAACAGGAACTATAAATTGAACAATTCATAGTGTGTTCACATAAAATTAATATTCACAATTTAAACGGCAAATGCTCCAAAGTCTCAAATATTCCCTGTACGTAGTCACTGAGCTCTGTCAAGTAATTCTGCCTATTAATACATTCATGAATTATTTTCATTTCTGTACAACACTAAGCGTGCTTCATTTCTCAAGCACTATGTCTGACAAATCACAGCACTGCAGCGGTGTGCTCTTGCACAGCCCAGGCAGGTACAGTATGTGGATTTGTGTCAGCCCAAGTGCCTGTTATCAGTGGAAAAACACTGCTCACTCAAACAAGAACCTTACCTTGTAAGGCCTGTAGATGGAGCTGCAGGGAGTGCCGCTCACTCTCCATGGAGCGCAAGGTCTTGGTAAGGGACTCTATGGCCTAAAACAACATAAAAGAGGGCAAATTTTACAATTTCCAATAGTTTTACAGTGACAGTAAAGCCACAGGACGTTAAGAGCCTGCCTCTGCATGCAAGCACAAACAAAAACACACAGGAGGCAGTACTGTGAGCAGTACACAGCCTCACCTGGTTTTGGCTTTGGAGCTGGGCCTGGATCCTGGCCAAGTCCTCCCACTGTGGTGGTGGATTGAGTGAGAGGAAGGGCTGGGGTGGAGGAGGAGGCTGAAAATCTGTCATATGAGACATGTCTCTCTCCGGAATACTATCTTCAGAGAGCAGGAGAGAAGAAAGATTAATTAAATAGTTTTACAGTCTTAATACAGGATGAGCTGGAAAAAAAAACACTTGTTCATGTCTACATTTAACTAAATCAGCAAACTATTCCCAATGCACTATTCAATTCATAATGCCTGGTGTATTAATGTTGATGCTAAAAAAATATTTATCCAGTAATTATCCACCCTATCAGTCTCCTGGAGGTGAAAACTTATTTTTGTATATTTTTTTAACCCCAAACCTTCAAGAAAATGGCAAACCACAGAAGACACATCATACCTTTTGGATATTTTCCTGGTGTAGCCAGTTGTCTCTGAGGAAACAAAATACCAATGAGAGCCACACACAATACCCGGGCAAATCTTGTCATCACACAATTATTGCAGACCATTCTTACGTTACCCTAACATCAACGGCATGCGTGTTGTGTTATGGGGACCTCTAGTGTTTTCTTAATTCGGACTTGCCTGCGGAAAGGCGCTTGTCGAACACACACATCCCCGAATACATACATAATGACCATACAAACCTCATTTTATTTTTGATAAATAAATGATGTAGCTAGGCCTTTTTCAGCAAAAAAGCATAAAGGATTTATACTGGACACACACCTAACATATGCTAAGACCACATCGTGACCTGTTGTCTCAGCAGCCTCTATATTTTGATACTACTACTTACAGCACATAGTAGTGCTGTTTATACATGTAGCAACTGTTTGTTGTAAAGAAATTGATTTTATGAAAATGGGTCTTAAGTCATGATACAGTATTTGCATTACTTTAAAACCATCTTGGAAGTTTCAGGTTTGATACTCACCCGAATTTTGGCCACACTGCCTTCTGCAGCAGACAGTATAGAACTTAGCTCACTGTCCCAGTTCATTTCTGGTGAAACATACACAGACATGCAGACACATACACATTTATATTAGGGTTCGTCATTGAAACCTGAAATAACGTTTGCCTTTTATCACTCTGTTGTTTCTGTTGGTATTTTATTTTATCAATTTCTTTATCCCGTTTTTATTTTTGTTTTGTAAATGCAAATGCTCTTCTGTGGAGCACTTTGGGCTATAAAAATTGTATGAAAAGTGCTATATAAATAAAGTTATTATTATTATAACTAATTGCAATTTAAAAACACTTTAATCAGGGTACTTTGTCAAAAAACGAACCTACTTAAATGTAATAACAAATCACAGTAACGTTGGTCTTAACATTAGTGGGCGAACTAACGTTCACTAACATTACATCAATTCCGTGTGATTGCTTTAAGACACCAAGAAATTAACCGGCTCATTTAGCAAAGCAAACAAATTTGATAACGTTAACGTTAATTCACTGAATACGTTACATAATAAGTTATAACGTTACTGAAGCTGGCTAACGTTAAGGGCATAATTCGCAGTTAACTAACTGGCTAACGCTTGCTAGCCAGCTCATTTATCTTTGATGCGTTAATGTTGGTGTGGAAAGAAAAAAAATGCACTGTTAAGCTAACTGTTCAGTGCTCACATAACGTTCATATAAAACTAACTGACTAAGTTAGCTAGCTACCTAACTAAGCTGTGAATGTGAGTGCAAAACTGGCTAAATACCACTTAGCACTACTTACGGTATGTATCTCGTACCAATTTTAAACACTGGAGCCCCAAACAGTCACGTAAATACGTTGGACGCGTGTTAAATTGTAGTCTGGGTGTTGTAGTCAATGAAACTAAAACCCCCTCGCAGACAAACAACCGTGCGCGCGCGTTTTATGCAGATTCATTTTCTGAATCCATATTTCTAATGCGTAACAGAAGTTCTAGAGCAACCAAGTACTGGTACATTTTACTCCCGACGTTTTACAGAGGAGGTGAAATGTTTATTCTCAGTTCATGTTTATTTTGAGTACAATAATTCCACCAACTACATGTCCCGTAATGCAGTGCAGCAAGTATGTTCAAGTGTCATGGCTGGTCCTTGTAGTAACGTGGAGATTGTTCAGAGTGCCTTATGTGATACTCTAACCCCGTTGGGTTTTGAAGTTTACCCTTTCAAGGTAGCTGGATATTCATTGTGACATCTGATAGTATAGGGCTTTTCAGCTTACATCTGTGCTGTGGATAACATTTGCATACAACGAGCAAGGTTAGGAGGCTACTCATGTATTATATAGCTAGCTAAATAATACCTGACTCTTGTATAACACACGGTAGTCGGCTAACTAGTTGTCGTCTGACTCAAGCAAACCTGCTAGCGGGTTAGATAGACAGTTGTTACTTAGTCATTAGAAGAAACAAGGAGAACAAATATTCGTGCATTGTATTTATTTTTCTTTCTTTTTCCTTCTCGCTTTCTGTCTGTTCTTCCTCAGACCTCACCATGTCATTTAATGTTATTAATGATGATGTTCGATGCCTCAGTGTCAAGACCGTAGTAGCTATTAAAATATTGTTGCCTAGGATGCCCAGTGATTTTTGAATCGGATGATATTAACAACTTTGATATTTTCATATAACTTAAATCACTTAAGATGATAAACATGTGTGTTGTGTTGGCAGATCGGTTGGTACAATGCAGTGCTGTCCTCTTCGCTCCACCTTCCATACTCTGAGGATACGCTGGCAGTAGTGGTGTTGAGCACTCCGTCCATGTTTGAGCGAGTCTTCCGACCATTCCTCAAAAGTGGCAGCTGCGTTGGAGTCAATGATCCCATTGACCAGTGTATCAGACACTGTATAACTAGCTCTGTCTCTCAGGTACAGTAACATTGTGCAACCACAAGAATTATTATTGTCTTCCTGAATTTATCATCGATGGTTTGTAAAGGACAGGCCAATGCTAAGGATAGTCCTTACCTGCAGTTAATTCACCAGCCTACACCTTCATGCCATCAGTGCATTATTAGCTAGTACGTGCATCCATGCCTTGGCACTGTCAGGTTAACATGGACCTTCAAGGTTGCAAGACAAATTTAGCTTAATTAAATGATCAACACATTGAAACAGTAGGTGATAACACACACACATTTTGTAACAATAGAGATTATGATTTTGGGAAGTATTAGGATGATGCTGCTGTTAATTTTTGTCCATGCAATCTTTTCCCCACTTAGTGTTTCCCAGATCAGGAGGTGAATATCAGCTATGACTATGAGATGCTGCCAAGTCGTAAGCCTAAGTTCCTCGCACAGACCGCTGCGCATGTGGCCGGAGCAGCATACTATTACCAACGGACAGATATTACTGTTGATCGTTGGGGAGAGAAGGTGAGTAGTAGGTGAATAGTCAGATGACGAGGGAGACTGAGAGAAAGCTGTCGCAGGTCTCCACCTTCGCGACCCATATTTCACAATCCCAGTTTACGCGGATGAGTTCAATATTTTTGTACAAAGTCATTAGCTGTAAACTGAGGAGAGATGGTTCTGGTCAGCAGAAGTATCATACACTCCTCTAAGCATGAGACCTCTCTCCCTTCATCCAGTACTGGCTTTTGCTATTCATCTGCTTTCTCTGGTGTTCCTACAGTTTTTTTTACTATCCTTGCTACAGAAGATGTTTGGGGTATGCATCCACCCCAAGCTAGGCGGATGGTTTGCCATAAGAGCTCTGCTGGTGTTCCCGGGAGTGGTGGTGGGTGAGGAGCTACAGCAGAGGCCTCCGCCCGACTGTGTTCCCTCCCAGGAGTCCAGAGTGGAGCTCCTGGAGAGGTTCAACCTCTGCTGGCAGGACTGGACCTACAGGGATATTGTTCTCCCAGCTGAACGCTACTCCCAGGATCAGCAGACGTACTTCTCCACACCCCCAGGCCAGCGGATGGCTCTGCTCAGACAGTGGGGGCTTTTCGCAGTGGCGGGCAATGGCACAAAAGCCAAAGAGCCAAGGAGTGGAGGTGGGAACAATGAGAGCTGATACCTTGGGGAGGTCAATTGTACATAGAACATGCTGGAAACACCATGGTCAAACACTGAAAATTCTACCAAGGAGATAATAACAATGAATGTAGGTATGTACATTGTGTGTGTTTGTGATCTAATGAAGAACAAATGACACAAAGGCACGTCTTCACACACACACACACACACGGTCCAAACTATTTGGGTGATGCCTTTTCCTTTGCCAGATATAATCTCACAGAATTTATTATAGTGCATCATAATGAGTGTATACTATTTGATTAAAAAGTGGACAAAGCCACAAACATTCAGGGAAGATGGGCTGAAAAATGTCACCTGGGTATAGCCAGGGTTATGTCTCAGCTTTTTTTGTTACTGAATACAATGTGGAGAAGTCAGCAGTGTTTGCTATAAAAAGGAGATGACAAAATAAAACCGGTTGCATAAGGGTCCAAGGATAGTGTGTCACTGAAAAGTCTCAGAAATTTGGCATAGAGCAAAATAATGAATGTTCTAAGGAGATCCTGATTACTGCTGACGTGATTATTGTATAGTATCATAAAGTGACTTATATACAGTAAATATACCATTCCGATCAATAAAGGATAGCAATTCCTAAAATTGGTGTATTTTCACATCACTTCGAAAGTTGCAAACATTTAAGTTTGGAGCCATCTGATCCATTCATATCTCGATGGCTCTGCTGTAAATAACAGAGAACCACTGTTGCTAAGGTATATATACTCAGCAGATAAGACCACCACTAATAACACACACTGTACTTTCTATAGGAACAGGTCAGATCCCAATTAAATATTTTTGTCCACATGGCTGTAACAGGGATATACTCACTATGGGATATAGGCCATTAAGGACAGGAGAGCTGAGTAGGCCTCATTAATTTCACAGTACAGTATAAACACAGAGAACACAGCAAGTGCAACCACAAATCATAATCAAAGCAAAGTGTATGTTAGGGAAGATCTATTAAACTCTATCAAGGCCTATTTCTATGAGAAATACCATCTATGTCTTATTTAGGGCTTTGCATTATATTTAGAATCCACGGAACAATTATGTGAAAATGAGTTGTTTCTGTGAGCATCTGAACACTTTCACTTGGTCTTGTTTATTAACCCTTTGAGACACAGAAATATTAGCAAAACCTTAAGTGTATTGACATAAATGAGTCATAAATCATCAAACTAAGATAAAATTGGGCTCACAGGGTCAAAGGTCAGTTCTGAGGAGGTTTCTTCCAGTAACCACTGTGCAATAAGGGGCGCCGACAGGATTATACAGCATGTCTCTACAAACAATTATTTTCATCAATTCATTGTCCAAACAATTAACTATTTAATCAATTCATTTTCCAAACAATCAATTATTTCATCAATTCATTTTCCAAACAATTATCTCAACTAATTTTCCAAACAATATTTAATCAATTCATCGTCCAATAAATGTACTAATTCATCAATACATTTTTCCAAACAATTGATAATTTTGTAGTATGCAAAAAAGCAATTCTTGCTCTGGCTGATGCACAACCCCACGTTGCACTCAGCACACGTCCATTTTGTGTGATGGGGTTCCGTCTTATTGCTACATTCAGCACAGCGCCTTGAGCTGCTTCGCAGTGGGAGATGAGCAGCATCAGATTAGCGTTTTTCAGCAGGTATGTAAAGCTTGTTGTGCCTGACCTGTGTCTGGCTTCTTCTTCTCTCATCAGACAGTCTCCTTTCTTGATTGAAGCCCATTTTCTGGCCTTTTGTCTTGACCAAGCCGGTCACCACAGAACAACAGAATTCCTTCAGTCTCATTGTGTCATTTGGGATTTGCTGTTTGAATAAGATGTGCGCATTCACAACAGTGGCATCAACAAAATGTCAGAGATGCTTGTGCCACCACTTTCTGCTCTTCCGGTCAATGGCATATAGAGCCTTCAGCATGTCTACTTTGTCGACACAGCCCATATGTTTGTTGTAATCAACAGCCACTTTTGGGCAGGGCATTTGAATTAGAGTTCCATCCTTCTCTTCTCAGTTTTTGATAATTTTCTCTCAGTTTTGTTTGAATCTTGTACAGCTTGTCATGGTCTGGGCGTCCTCTCTCTGGCATAAGAGTGTTGTTATTTAGATGTAGATTGCCAAGAATCCAGCTGAATTCCATCAGAGGAAATGTATGAGCATCTCAGCTGTGCATGGGAGGACCAGTGATCACGATATGCTGGTGTCTCCTTAATCTCCATGAGGATGTTGATGGCCATGAACACCTTCATCTCTTCAGTGGAAACAAACTGAAAAGTTTTTACAGCTTGAGTGGCATACAGATGAGTTTGAAATGTAGTATGCTAAAAGAGTTGGTAATCAAACAAACATGAAAAAGTCCACCGGACTCTCCAATTCATCAGTGGCAATTGGGCCTGGAATTTCAAGACAAGAATGGTAACAGCATCTCTCTCTCACTGCCATTCCTTCTCTGACCTTTTAACTTCTGCTTCCTCATCAGTGACCTGATCTCCACCACTGTCTTGATTGTCAGCAGTTACCTGGTCTCCCTCATCCTTTTTCTGATCTTCATCACTGCTCTCACTCTCACTGCGCTCATCCTCACTACATGATAAACCATCTGAATGTGTTCTACTTGTAGTCTCGCTACCTCCTCAACACTAAGCTTTTGTCTGGCCATGATGTCCTGCAAATAGGTGTAGAATTAGTATGTGTAAAGCTAAAATAACACCTCAAGTATCAAATATACTGCCAAATCCCTCATTTTGCATTAAAAAAGGAAGTGTCAAAATGGTGCCCTAGATGCACAGTGGTTACTGTGCAAAACCACCAGTTTTTTTCCCTGAAGTCCTGTTTTATCCATAAATGCAGTGGTCACTGTGAGAAACCACCTGTTTTTGCTTTATAAAATTGGCAGATGTTAATTTTTAACATTATATTTGATACATTATAATACTATAACATGTTATTTATGAAACTAAATATTAAAATACATTTAAAAACCAACCTGGATCACATGGGGAACAGTTTTTGAAGAGCTCCCTCAGCAAGCATGTGTACTCAAATTCAGACAGGAACTACAAGTATTGCATCAATTCTTAGGTGCTACTTCTTTTACCCTCCCCTAAAGTTAGGGGAACATTTTTATAAAATGCATTGGTTCCCTCTATAAACAATAATACCAATTGAGAGAGAAAATAATAGGTGGTTTATCTCAGTAACCACCGTGGCTCAAAGGGTTAAGAGAGCTTAGATGGCCATTATACACTGAAGATAATTTTTTATGCTTATGATTTTGCTCTGTTCACACATTGATTCATATCTCTTCAGAAGACTCCTTCAAGAAATATAGCCAAGTGTCCAAATGACACTTTTACTATCAAAATCCATGATCTATTTAGCCTCCATAAAGCATTTTTAAATTAACTGCTAAATGTGGTACGCTAAAATATGTGCCTGCTGGTGTATGTGTACATTGGTTCATAGCCTGGTTGATGAGTGGATTGAAGCCAAAATATGCACTAAATGATGGCAATGCTTCATTTACCATTATACATTGCAGTGCCATTGCTCATACAACTTTGTCTCCAGAGTATACGGTTCAAGATATGACGTGCATAAAACATTTGGATAGACAAAAAGGTCAGGTTGCCCAGACTTACAGGAAGAAATGACCTCAGTCTGACTATATAACATTGCATGGGAACGCTATAATGTGTTCTAGCAATGATTTAGGAGACTGTTATCCTGTGTAGCTGAGTGCGGCTGGCAGCATGGACTGCCAGTAAAGCACATGAGAGAAATTACACCTACTATTACGTGCTATACTGTACCTAAGAGTGAACCTAAGAGTGAAAATATGTAATATGGTGCTCCTTTCAAAGAAAAAACTGCATTGAAGTGAAAATGTCATGTTTTATGTTTGCTGATTGATGGCATTTTAGAACCTGTAAGATGCATTATATACTTGTATTTTTTGTTAGTGTATATGCACTGTCTAAATTATGCTATAATTAAGTAGAATGAAAGCTTGATATAAGATATTTTTTTAGAATGGACAAATGGTGCATTTTGTTCATGTTTCAATATAGGCTATAGGCCATGTCCACAATTTATTTGGATGTACAATATACTGTACATGCAGACGGATGACAAATGAAAGGAAAAACCAACATAAAGTGTCTTAGTAAGGTGTTGGGCCACCACTAGCCACCAGAACAGCTTCAATGCGTCTTGCGCCTCACTGTAGGGGCTTTTCCTTTAATTTGTCTCGCGTCTGTATATACATATGATAGAGATAGATTTTGACATAGTAGCCTGTTACAGTGTATAATGTTATGTACATTGCATTATGTTCATTTGGCTGACACTCATCTAAAGTGCAAACTTTATATACAATAAAAACCTTATATACTCCGATATACAATAAGTGCAAACCGAAGGTCATTGAAACTACAAACAGGTCAGATAGAGTACGGTTCTATTATAAAGTTAAACAGCTATCTATAGACATGAACATCGAGTCTATTTCACACAATAAGCTATGGCTAAGTCTTAAGGCTCACTCAGTAAGACAGGATAAGCTACAACATCGCGATCAAGACACAGTGCTAGAGGATCAAGAAACAGGATACAAGTGCTACATGAAAAGTGGTGCTAGATTGGTGGGTCATTCAAGGTAGAGTCTGAAGAGGTGTGTCAGACCATGACGGAATAGGGCGTTAGCTCCACCACTGGGGAGCTAAGGTGGAGAAGCTCTGCAGTTGGGACCAGCGAGAGCCATTCACACGGGTGGCTGATGATATAATGTAATGTTAAGTAGCCAGTTTGTTTACAAAGAAGAATAATAGGCAAATTGTACATTTCACTCTTGAAGCTTTGCATCAATAATAAAATAAATTTATGTTGGAAGTAGAATTATTATAAATTATTAACCTCTACATTTTGTGGAGTGTCTATCTCCATTGTTCTTTCCTTGGTTGGGCCACGGTTGTACACATACACAAATTAAGGTGTGTCGCAGAGGCACAATAGATGGGCTATTGTTTGGCATCTGGGCATTTATTCAAACCAGTCATCCTTGCATTCCCTCTAAAGTTCAGTGATTTTCTTTTGGATATATTCACTCAGGTGCCACATTTTAATTATTGAACATTATACATTTGATTAGATAAGCGCAGGTAATAAAGCACATTAAGGCTAATTTCCATGTGTTATCTGAGAGCAAGCTGTTGCCTTGTATCTCTGTGCTGAGTCCATTCATTTGCTACCTACAGCTGAAATGTGCCTGACTATGCAAAGCACCAGATGGAACATGATAATTTGGCCGAAACAGGACCTCTGTGAGAAGAATTTGTTAGATAGCTTGAGATCTACTTTGGGGGCAGAACTCTCTTGATTATTTATTAAATTCCAGCTGGTCTTCTAAATTCCAAAGTTACTCAAACCATATCAGAGAAAAATGAGAAAAATCCACTGAGACTGCCATTGGAACAAACTTCCAAAAGAGTTGAGTATTGCATAATCATTGACTATCTTTTGACACAGACTGAACACCCAGCTCTGCATCTTCAATCTCCTCTTATCCCCACCCCATAGCACTCATCTTTAGCATATTAAAGATAGCATATTTAGTACTAATTTAGCATACTGTATTTCTATAGTGTTGTTATATTTTTATGGTTTCACATTTCTCTTCATTGGACCTTAGTGGATTTAGTGATTTCTACTCGCTTGTCTATAAATGGTATTAGCCACTATTGCTCATATAAATGAATGCAATTATGTTTGTCTTATAGGCCTACTGTAAGCTGGTCTGGTTTCTATGATTATCTATCTATGATTGCCCATTCTAAAGTATGCGTGTATTCTGCATCACACAACCTATAAGCACGGGTATGTCATTTTCTCGTATGTTTTTTTGTTTTGTTATAATTTGCTGTGATGTAATTTCGAACAGCAGACTCAGAGACTGCATAAATAGTTTAGGTGATTTAAATGTATCCACAAGGTGGCGCCGTATCCATTCACTGCCGTTGCTGTAAGTTAATTCTCAAATACGAATTCAGAATTCAGAATTCAGTGCATGCTGAAAGTCAAAAGGCGTTGTCTTCAGGATGTAGTCTGAAAAAGGGTTTAAACTTGTGCTGAATATTGCGTGCACGTCCTATGCCTGTTAGCAGCTACTGTGTGAAAATGCAGGGGAAAAAAGAGGGCCCTAGTAAAATCATCCCAGGTTAGTTACTCATCAGATATATTAAAATAATTATAGGTAGCAAGATACACGGGTTGGTGTATTTATGTATGTAATATTTGTTATACATGTATTATTTATAATATGATAATGATAATTGTATCTGATAAGCAGCATGGTTTTAAAATTGAGTTTCAATTTAAGCATTGTATCAGCTGGTTATCAATCTAAACTGAAACAATTTAATTTAATTTCAATAATGTTATTTTCATGGTATTTTCACCTGTTTGCTGGTTGCATGTGTGTTTGCTGCAGTATAGAGACATTGAAGGTCATAGTACTGCATGATGTCATAATAACAAAATTAGATTCACACACTTGCCATTACATCTTCCCCCCTCATCATTAAGACACCCAGTTTACAGTGCACAACAAACTGTGATAATTCCCGATGGGCAGTCATATCTTCCCACATGGCGGCTCCCATGTTGGGCGCCTCTGTGTGTATTTTCCACCTCTCCGTCGTCATGTTTTTAGTCTCTGTGGGCTTGCCCCTCTCCCCCTTTGTGTTCATCGCCGTGCCATCACTCAGAGTGCACTTCTACACTGTACTGAATCAGCACTTCAGCCCCCTGCCGCAGGCCTGCAGAGTCTCAGCCACTGGAGTTAATTAAACTCCTACATCCAGAGCTCTGTGTTTCTACTGTACCACAGCCACACAGAGGCACCCCTCTACTCCCCTCTCCTCCCCTTTAGTCCTCTACTCCCTTCTCCTCCCCTTTACTCCACTCTCTTCTCCTCTACTCCCCTCTCCTCTTCTTTACTCCACTCTTCTCCTCTACTCCCCTCTCCTCTTCTTTACTCCTCTACTCCCTTCTCCTCCCCTTTACTCCACTCTCTTCTCCTCTACTCCCCTCTCCTCTTCTTTACTCCACTCTTCTCCTCTACTCCCCTCTCCTCTTCTTTACTCCTCTACTCCCTTCTCCTCCCCTTTACTCCACTCTCTTCTCCTCTACTCCCCTCTCCTCTTCTTTACTCCACTCTCTTCTCCTCTACTCCCCTCTCATCTTCTTTACTCCACTCTCTTCTCCTCTACTCCCCTCTCCTCCACTTTACTCCTCTACTCCCCTCTCCTCCCCTTTACTCCACTCTCTTCTCCTCTACTCCCCTCTCCTCTTCTTTACTCCACTCTCTTCTCCTCTACTCCCCTCTCATCTTCTTTACTCCACTCTCTTCTCCTCTACTCCCCTCTCCTCCCCTTTACTCCACTCTCTTCTCCTCTACTCCCCTCTCCTCCACTTTACTCCTCTACTCCCCTCTCATCTTCTTTACTCCTCTACTCCCCTCTCCTCCCCTTTACACCACTCTCTTCTCCTCTACTCCCCTCTCCTCTTCTTTACTCCACTCTCTTCTCCTCTACTCCCCTCTCCTCCCCTTTACGCCTCTACTCCCCTCTCCTCCCCTTTACTCCACTCTTCTCCTCTACTCCCCTCTCCTCCACTTTACTCCTCTACTCCCCTCTCCTCCTCTTTACTCCACTCTCTTCTCCTCTACTCCTCTCCTCTTCTTTACTCCACTCTCTTCTCCTCTACTCCCCTCTCCTCCACTTTACTCCTCTACTCCCCTCTCCTCCCCTTTACTCCACTCTCTTCTCCTCTACTCCCCTCTCCTCTTCTTTACTCCACTCTCTTCTCTTCTACTCCCCTCTCATCTTCTTTACTCTTCTACTCCCCTCTCATCTTCTTTACTCCTCTACTCCCCTCTCCTCCCCTTTACTCCACTCTCTTCTCCTCTACTCCCCTCTCCTCCACTTTACTCCACTCTCTTCTCCTCTACTCCCCTCTCCTCTTCTTTACTCCACTCTCTTCTCCTCTACTCCCCTCTCATCTTCTTTACTCCACTCTCTTCTCCTCTACTCCCCTCTCCTCCACTTTACTCCTCTACTCCCCTCTCCTCCCCTTTACTCCACTCTCTTCTCCTCTACTCCCCTCTCCTCTTCTTTACTCCACTCTCTTCTCCTCTACTCCCCTCTCATCTTCTTTACTCCACTCTCTTCTCCTCTACTCCCCTCTCCTCCCCTTTACTCCACTCTCTTCTCCTCTACTCGCCTCTCCTCCACTTTACTCCTCTACTCCCCTCTCATCTTCTTTACTCCTCTACTCCCCTCTCCTCCCCTTTACACCACTCTCTTCTCCTCTACTCCCCTCTCCTCTTCTTTACTCCACTCTCTTCTCCTCTACTCCCCTCTCCTCCCCTTTACGCCTCTACTCCCCTCTCCTCCCCTTTACTCCACTCTTCTCCTCTACTCCCCTCTCCTCCCCTTTACTCCTCTACTCCCCTCTCCTCCCCTTTACTCCACTCTTTACTCCCCTCTCCTCCTCTTTACTCCACTCTCTTCTCCTCTACTCCTCTCCTCTTCTTTACTCCACTCTCTTCTCCTCTACTCCCCTCTCCTCCACTTTACTCCTCTACTCCCCTCTCCTCCCCTTTACTCCACTCTCTTCTCCTCTACTCCCCTCTCCTCTTCTTTACTCCACTCTCTTCTCTTCTACTCCCCTCTCATCTTCTTTACTCTTCTACTCCCCTCTCATCTTCTTTACTCCTCTACTCCCCTCTCCTCCCCTTTACTCCACTCTCTTCTCCTCTACTCCCCTCTCCTCCACTTTACTCCACTCTCTTCTCCTCTACTCCCCTCTCCTCTTCTTTACTCCACTCTCTTCTCCTCTACTCCCCTCTCATCTTCTTTACTCCTCTACTCCCCTCTCCTCCCCTTTACTCCACTCTTTACTCCCCTCTCCTCCTCTTTACTCCACTCTCTTCTCCTCTACTCCTCTCCTCTTCTTTACTCCACTCTCTTCTCCTCTACTCCCCTCTCCTCCACTTTACTCATCTACTCCCCTCTCCTCCCCTTTACTCCACTCTCTTCTCCTCTACTCCCCTCTCCTCTTCTTTACTCCACTCTCTTCTCTTCTACTCCCCTCTCATCTTCTTTACTCTTCTACTCCCCTCTCATCTTCTTTACTCCTCTACTCCCCTCTCCTCCCCTTTACTCCACTCTCTTCTCCTCTACTCCCCTCTCCTCCACTTTACTCCACTCTCTTCTCCTCTACTCCCCTCTCCTCTTCTTTACTCCACTCTCTTCTCCTCTACTCCCCTCTCATCTTCTTTACTCCACTCTCTTCTCCTCTACTCCCCTCTCCTCCACTTTACTCCTCTACTCCCCTCTCCTCCCCTTTACTCCACTCTCTTCTCCTCTACTCCCCTCTCCTCTTCTTTACTCCACTCTCTTCTCCTCTACTCCCCTCTCATCTTCTTTACTCCACTCTCTTCTCCTCTACTCCCCTCTCCTCCCCTTTACTCCACTCTCTTCTCCTCTACTCCCCTCTCCTCCACTTTACTCCTCTACTCCCCTCTCATCTTCTTTACTCCTCTACTCCCCTCTCCTCCCCTTTACACCACTCTCTTCTCCTCTACTCCCCTCTCCTCTTCTTTACTCCACTCTCTTCTCCTCTACTCCCCTCTCCTCCCCTTTACGCCTCTACTCCCCTCTCCTCCCCTTTACTCCACTCTTCTCCTCTACTCCCCTCTCCTCCCCTTTACTCCTCTACTCCCCTCTCCTCCCCTTTACTCCACTCTTTACTCCCCTCTCCTCCTCTTTACTCCACTCTCTTCTCCTCTACTCCTCTCCTCTTCTTTACTCCACTCTCTTCTCCTCTACTCCCCTCTCCTCCACTTTACTCCTCTACTCCCCTCTCCTCCCCTTTACTCCACTCTCTTCTCCTCTACTCCCCTCTCCTCTTCTTTACTCCACTCTCTTCTCTTCTACTCCCCTCTCATCTTCTTTACTCTTCTACTCCCCTCTCATCTTCTTTACTCCTCTACTCCCCTCTCCTCCCCTTTACTCCACTCTCTTCTCCTCTACTCCCCTCTCCTCCACTTTACTCCACTCTCTTCTCCTCTACTCCCCTCTCCTCTTCTTTACTCCACTCTCTTCTCCTCTACTCCCCTCTCATCTTCTTTACTCCTCTACTCCCCTCTCCTCCCCTTTACACCACTCTCTTCTCCTCTACTCCCCTCTCCTCCCCTTTACTCCACTCTCTTCTCCTCTACTCCCCTCTCCTCCCCTTTACTCCTCTACTCCCCTCTCCTCCCCTTTACTCCTCTACTCCCCTCTCTTCCCCTTTACTCCTCTACTCCCCTCTCCTCCCCTTTACTCCTCTACTCTCCTCCCCTCCCCTTTACTCCTCTACTCCCCTCTCCTCCCCTTTACTCCTCTACTCCCCTCTCCTCCCCTTTACTCCTCTACTCTCCTCCTCTCCCCTTTACTCCTCTACTCTCCTCCCCTTTACTCCACTCTATTCTACTCCCCTCTCCTCCCCTTGCTGGCAGCACAGACGCATTCTGAGTTCTTCCTGCAGCAGAGCCATGCAGCACCTTTCTTCAGATGCAGCACAAAAGCACCTAATCTCTTCAGTCTGCAGCAACTGCATGAAACTCTCCTACAGGGTCTCTGCAGTTTTTCACCAAGCTAAAGGCTGGGTAATGGTTGTAATTAAACACAGTATTTGATTAAGAAATAAGAAGTAATATATACAGTGCCCACCAAAATTATTGGCAGCCCTGGAAAATATGAGGCTATAAAAAATGTATTTGTCATTTATCAGCATGACCTTACACTCAAAATATTATTAAAATTAATTTATAATTTTGGTTAAAATTTTTTTTTTAAATTGTCATAAAAAATATGTATTTAAAAAAAATAAAGTCAATTATTGACAATGCTAGAAATGGTTACAAGCAAAACCTAACCTAAAAGTATTTTCCATTCATATTACATTTTTTTAAAGCACATCTGAGTATTTAAGGGGTCAGTCTCAACTTCTTCTTTCACTGAGGTGTAAATATTAACACAGGCCAAAACCCCTTAGTCATCCATTAACATTGGGAAGATCAGAGAACACACAAATTAAACAAAGGGTTGTTGACCTTCATAAATCAGGCAATGGCTATAGAAGAATAGCTTCATGTCCACCATTAGGGCAATAATTAAGAAATTTAAAACAACTGGAGCTGTGATGAACCTGCCTGGAAGATGACCTAAGTGTAGTTTGTCCCCACACACAGTGAGGAGGATGGTTTGAGAGGCAAACATTTCTCGAAGGATCACAGTTTGAGAATGGCAGGAGTTAGTTGCATCCTGGGGTCACAAAGTCCCCAAAAGTACAATTAGACACCACCTCTACACCAACAAGTTATTTAGAAGGCTTGCCAGAAGAAAGCCTCTGCTGTTATCAAACCACAAATGTAAGCACCTGACATTTGCTAAATATTACTGTTTAGAGTTGGAATTTAGATTGGAACCAGGTGCTATGGTTATGGTTATGCTAATTTTAGTTTTTTGGCAATGAATAACAGGTGGGTTTGGCATAATAAGAGGCATAGTTATAAAAGAGCCATATTCCCACTGTGAAGTCTGGTGGTGGATCTGTGATGTTGTGGGGCTTTTTTTCCCTGGGAACCATGTTAGGATACATAGCATCATGGACACTAAAGTGGGTTGTGGTTTGATCTTCACTGGCCACAGAATCAAGGTTTTGCAATGGTCATCTCAGTCCCCTGACCTGAACCCCATTGAAAACCTGCGGGCTGAGCTAAAGAGGAATGCCCACAAGCAAGGACCTGTTGTCTCTGAAGCATCTGGAGAGATTCGGTATGGAGGAATGGTCTTGAATCCCTTTCTATGTGTTCTCCAACCTCATTAAACATTACAGGAGAAGACACGGTGCTGTTATCTTGGCAAAGGGAGGGTGCACAAAGTACTAAATACAGGGGTGCCAATAATTGTGACGCATGCCGTCTTCAAAATAAAGATGATTTTGCAGTAAAGATCTGTTTTTGGGGGGCTGCTGGAAGGTTCATTCGGTTAAAGCTGTGGTTGCATGGATGAGCCTCAGATCGAATCTGAACCGTGCCAGTGCTGACTGTGGCTGATAGCTCCAATTGGCAATTGCGTCGCCCAGGGAATGGGAGGGTTCATCAGATTGGGTCCCGTGTGCATTGCTATCTAGCGACCCCTACTGGTCAATCGGGCGCCCATAGACTGCAGTCAAAGCTGCATGTGACTCCACTCGATGAGAGCTTCGCTGTAGTCTGCGGTGTGTCTACACTCTCCTGAATGAACAGTGGGGTTCACACAATGTACGCAGCTGCGGTTGCAGACGATTGGCCATTCTGGAATTGGATAGGCTCTTTTTTAATTAAAAAAGTATCTGTTTTTCCTCTGATCAATGGTATCACAGTTAAAGTATGTAATTTTTGAATTTTTCTGAGCATAGAATCCATTTGATATACAATAAACTGAACTTAATCCTGCACTTTTTGCTCATATTAATTGAACCAATAATTCTGATGGGCACTGTTTGCCCACAGTGACTGCTGAACGCTTTGAGACCCAACCAAAAAAACCAAAACCCACATGCTGTTTTTCATGAGTTTTACTAGTGCACTACTACCCACCATTGTCCTGCTTTGGAATAAACAATGTGTCAGGGTAAGGTTTTCCATGCTGCTCTATAGCAGGCCGTGGTCTAATCTTCCCATGCATTATTTAAGAGATCTTTAGAATTTGTGCAATGAGGAGGTAATCACTTGGTTCAGATAACAGTACAAATTCAGCACAGCACCATGGTGAAAGTTATTTTCCAGTCTCACATACCCATTTGCTATTAGAATTTGTTATAGGCATTATATATACTTACTACACTTGTAAATGTATATTAAGGGCCACAGTTGTAAAATTTCATTGAAAATAAAAACTTAAATGTCACTTGTAGTAAACGCGTTCAGGATTAAGTGTTGTCGTGAGAAGGTTGTGGTTCTGAACGCCTCCTGGAGCCCTTGCTTCGTCCCTTTTGTATATATTTATCAGTCACATAAAGCAGCCGGTGAAAGAGACACTGTGGCTTTTCAGGTTTTTTATACAGGCCTTCTTCTTTTGACAGAGTGTGCTATGGTTGTGCTCCTTTAGGGTCATTCTCTCCTCGCCCGCAGTGAACGCCTCCCCCTGGGTGGGCCAGTGTTTTGGGCTGGAAGCTGGCTGGGGAATGTCACACTGTCCTGGTCATTCCTACAGCGCAGTCCTCCCACATGGCCGTAAACTACTGGGGCTGGGGTTCTGATCTCTGTCACACGCTTCAGGACTGCAGTCGGACCGGTGCTCTGTAACGGACCGACGCCACAGAGGACCGCCTTCTTTGACCATGTCACTGCAAAATCCACTGTTGACATTGCAATTCTGAAGAGTTTTTAGGGAAGGTAGGGAAGGTGTGACCACTGGAGCCGCGCCCTGGTTGGTTTAGTGCCTTTTCTTCATGTTATCCTCCTGCATCTGTGACAAGTGCACCGCAGTAAAAGGACAGAGACTGACACAGAGACTGATGCACCGAGACTGACAGTCGGATTGAACCTGATTCACCAGCACGTGCAGCCTAGTGGTAAGAGAGACCGATGCTGACACGCTGTCGGTGCCAAAACGGGGCAAACGCACATGCACTGATGCAGCGGCAGCGGGAGCCTCTCAGGACAGCCAAGGTGCCCCTGCTATGCCGAGGGGAGAGGAGGCCCCAGCCTGTCCTGTGTGCTTCAGTGAGTTTGACGGCTCTGCCCACAGCCCTTCCACCCTGCCCTGCAGCCACACCTTCTGCGGCTCCTGCCTCCGACACCCCAGCCTGGCAGTAGGGGGACGTCTCCGATGCCCCATTTGCAGATGCCTTTCGTGGGGGCGGGGCACCATCCACAGGAACACAAATACCCAACAGGAGCTAGCCACGAATTCGACTCCAGCGGAAAGAGCAGGGGCCCCATTGGTCTCTCTTGGTTTGAGCCCGGCTCACCCGTCCCCGCAGCTCCCACCCTGGCCTGTGGGTTTCGGAGGTGTGGACGAGTCCTGGTTCCTACAGCGATGCGCCCTGTGCTGCCGTAGCCACCCCGCTAATCCGTACAGGCTGGAGTGCAGTCACATGCTGTGTCCGGGCTGTCTCGGGCTGCTGTTGGCGCTGGCCTCTCCGGGCTGGGTGACATTCCTCTACTGCCCTCGGTGTCAGGGTCAAACAGCCATCTTCCAAACGACCTCCACCGCAGCCCCACCAGCCGCCCCTGGGCGCCGGCCCTCGGCCAGCTCTGTGGCTGAAAGCCTGGGACAGGGGCGGGGCCGATGCTGTGGGCTCCAGGCTTCCTGCGTGCTGCTATAAAGTGGGTTTTCTCTCAGCGTTCACAGGGAGGGCAGGAAAGGCTGCCTGTGACATAGGCAGAGAGAGAGCCCAATGAGAGCGCAGACGCTGGGGTGTGAATCAGACGATGGAGCCGCAGGGTCCCGTCAGCTGCCGAGCGACCTCACTGTGTCCTCCTCTGGGCCACCCTGTCGTCAACCCCACATTTCCGCTCATTTCTCGTACCCGGAAACGGCCTGAACCTCCGCCCAACGAGAAGACAACACACAGTCATGGTGATGACATCGCTGACATCAGAGCGGATACTCATCTCTCATATTTATGGCACAAATGTGAATGTACCATGTCAGAGCTCATGCAGCTTTAAATAGAATTTGTCTTCAGGTTAAGTTGATGCTTGTTAATTTGAAGGTTGTGTTATCGTGTACGTTTGGACAATGAACCTCAGAAAACGACACTGATATCTGATGTGTAGACAAAGGGTTTAAGGATTGCACAAACAGGCCTTATTGATTTAACCTGCCTGTGCTGTAAGGACAGCAGGTGTGTGTGCATGTATAATGTATGTAGGTGTGTGCATGAATGCTGTGTATGTGTGTGTGCTTGTGTATGTGCATGTGTGTGTTTGTGTGTGTATGTGTATAATGTGTGTGTGTGTATGTACATATGTGTATAATATGTTTGTGTCAATGTGTGTGTGCGTGTGTGCATAATGTTTGTATGTGCGTGTGTATGTGTATAATGTGTGTGCGGGAGCGTGCTCTTGTTGTGCCCTCTGCACACAGCCTGCATTGAGCTGTGATGTCTCTGCTCCATTTCCCAGGGAGGATGGCTTGAGTCAGATCACCAGTCTTATACACTGCTGTGCATTCTGGCAAACAGAACCAGGCCAGAGAATCATTTCAGAAACCTTTATTTGTACTTGTGTGTGTGTGAGAGAGGATGTGTGTGTGTGTGTGTGTGTGTGTGCGCATGTGAGGTGGTGAGTGTGTGTGAGAGAGGGTGTGTGTGTGTGTGTGTGTGTGTCCTCTTGTTTGGTCTCTCTGTAGTAAGGCCTGGAGCTGCTGGGGCGCTGTTGAATAAGTCCACATGCAGCCCTCGGCCAAGGGGCTGGTGTTATGTGAGCACGTTAACCACAATGAACCGCGCACAACTAGAGAGCACACAATTACCACGCTCTGCTGATATTGCAGAACCAGCCAGAACTTCCAAAGAAAGGGACAAACTTTTTCCTTTCTTGGGAAAGATTGCAGTTTAAATCACTTACCAGTTTAAAGCGACAGAACAGAATGAATTGCTCTTCAGATTCCCGAGTAAGCAGATCTTTTAAAAACCATACTGGAGACGGCCTTTAAAGCTGGGGGAGGGGAGCAGCTGTTTTACCTGAAGCACATTTCTATATTGCAAGTGTAATATTTTCTCTGCTGTTTTTTTTTGTAATACTGCATACTTGTTTTCTCAGGCTATCCACGGCGCGTCACGCTCTCCCTGTGTGCTCTTGGAAGTCAGTTGCAACCCTCCGCACCCACAGTTAGCACAAAGAGGCATGCAGAGTTCAAAGTGGCACACTGTAATTGGATAAGAGTGGCAAGGGATATACTGATGATCAAACAAGCTTTGATCCAAAAGCATGTATAGGTGTAGTTTTAAAATGAAATACACATAAATTATTGCACACATTTCTGTTTGTATTAAAAACTTTAAGTGTTGGACATAAACAATGCTTAAATTATAGGAACCCGCTATGATGTATTATTCTAGCTTTGTATTATTTTAGATTTAAGATATTTTATTTTGTATGAAAGCATAAATGGATTTGCATTGGGCCGAATAACTTAGCTAATGTTGTGATATACCTGTCCGATACAGAGTTATTTTTCTCTAGTGGGAACTGTTTCAGTGTAAGTAAACCACCCGCTGACTGAATCCCAATGAGTTGGCATGACCTCTGCTATGTGAATTTATGTGAGGGGCAGAGCTACTTTCTCTAAATGCTTTCAGGACCTGATGTGACTTCTAATACTACCTTTTTATACTATGAATTCAGAACTATTTAATACAGTAAGTTAAAGGCAAATGAAAAAATATTTAGAAAAATAAGTACTAATGTAAGATGGTTGAGGCAGGCATGGCCAAATATATGTATAATATATAAGGTAAAAGTGTTTCAAATGATGTTGTATGTTGTATGTTGTATGTAAGTTCTGTTATATGGATAATTCTCAACATCATGAGTATATGTTAACATTGTATATGTCCACTATGTGAAAAAGCAATTAACTTGTGGCAATTCTATATCTATCTTAAGAAATCATGCAAAATCAGCAATTATTTCTCATGACATGTACTGTTGGTAAGCTAATTAAATGGAATGGGTGGAACTGTAACAAAGATGTTAAATTATGGCTAACATTCTGTCAAGGCATGAATTACCAAATCCATTGATTACTGAATCTGCTGAATGGTGGACTGCTGGTAGCATTTGTAGTTAATGGAGATAGCTGCATGCGTATCAGAGTAAACCTAAAAGAAACATGATAAGTTAGCTGCATTATTGTAATGAAGTACTTCATAATTGATTAGTTTAGTTCCACGTTTTGAATGACATTCAGCTAATGGACAAAATATAAGTAAGGATAACAGAACTCCAGATAGCTGAAGCACTGCAGACCATAAGGCAAGCAATGGGTGTAGACCTACCTCATGGACAGGTGACACGGCCATTAAATAATAAAGGAGTCTGACTCTGTACCCTGGCTGACACCCCACTAGCAAAATGAGAAGCTGGGGAGGGTCTGGTAAGGCAAGTGACACTAATGAGTTCTGTCAATACTACTATTTTAAATTTACTGTATGTAATATAATGCAGAGTCCTAAAAGTATGTCCAAAAAGAAAAGTATTGCCGTCAAAGACGGCCAAACTGCTTTCATTTCAAATCATTACAGAATTGCATTATATCTTCATAAACATAATGCTCCAGGTGTTTGTAGATAAAATAATGAAATTTGTCCTTCCAAGTCTGACGCATTGAGTGAACAAAGGAATGAATCATAAATGAAATACAAATACCTGTGACAATTGTGGAACACTTTTCCCTGGATCTTCTTTACACTTTTCCCTTTCATTATAGCGATAGATGCAACATGAACCTACTTTATATCTACTACTATAACCTATATTTACATATTTTTAAATATTTATATATAACCTAATATTCACACTATCGAATTGAATATCAGTGCACTCTCAAAACAGATGTGTTAAAACAGTACCCCCGTGTCTAGTTAAGGTTTTAAGGACAACACATTTTGTGTTACTTTTCAACACCGACTCCCTTGTAAACACATAAATTGTGTTGAAAGTAAGACAAAAAGTGTGTCGGATATCATCCTTTGTGAGAATGCATTGTCTCCTACACAGTGAGGCCCCCATCCCCTGAAAACATTCAATTTTTCACTATACAACAGAAGATACTATCTACAGTTGTGGTCAAAAGTTTACATACACTTAGGTTGAGGTCATTAAAACTAATTTTTACCCACTCCACAGATTTCATGTTAACAAACTATAGTGTTGTTTTTCCAGACAAATTTTCCTCTTGAACTCTACGGAAAAATAAGTCAGGAGAAGAAACCCTTCAAGTTATCCATTCATATCTACTGTATTTCTGGCAGCAGAGTGATGGCTTATGGCTTGTTTGATATGTCAGACCCTTGATGACTTACAGCCATTTTACCAATCGTATTATATACGGTTCCAGCATAATTTACCGCTAAATCTAGTCCGACCCCCCAATTCCCATAGAGATCAATTCAAATGCAGAGACGTTATACAGGTGCAGCTCAAAAAATTTGAATATTGTGAAAAAGTTCAATATTTTTTGTCACTCATTTCAGAAAGTGAAACTCATATATTATATAAATTCATTACATATAGAGTGAAATATTTCAAGCCTTTATTTCTTGTAATTTTGATGATTATGGCTTACAGCTAATGAAACCCAAAATTCAGTGTCTCAGAAAATTAGAATATTTTGCTTTAACATATTTTTAAAGTATCATATTTAATATTTGGTCGCATATCCTTTGCATGCTGTTACTTCCTGAAGTCTGTGACCAATCAACATCAAAAGACTCTCGATATCTTATTTTCAGGTACTGTTACAAGCGATACTATAACCTCTCTGAATTTGAACTGATCTCTATGGGAATTGGGGGGTGAGACTAGATTCAGCTGTAAATTACACTGGTACAGTATGGAACACATGACTGGCTAAATGGCTGTAAGTCATCAAGGGTCTGAGCTATCGAACAAGTTCCAAACCATCACTCTGTTGCCAGATATGGAGTAGATGTGGATGGATCACTGCAAGGGTTATTTCTCCTGACTCATTTTCCTATAGAACTCTATAGGGAAAAAAGTCAGGAGAAACAACCCTTAAAGGGATCCATCCACATCTACTCCATATCTGGCCGCAGAGTGATGGTTTGGGGCTCGTTTGATACCTTAGACCCTTGATGACGTACAGCCTTTTCACTTTCTGAAATGAGTGACAAAAAATATAGAACTTTTTCACGATATTCTAATTTTTTGAGCTGCACCTGTAGTATCGCTTGTAAGAGTTCAGAAAATAAGATATCAAGAGTTTTTTGATGTTGTTGGGTCACAGACATCAGGAAAGCATGGCATGCAAAGCCAAAAGATATGCGACCAAATATAAAAAATTCAAAGGCACAGTCGACTTAGTGTATGTAAACTTCTGACCCACTGGAATTGTAATATAGTGAATTAAATGTGAAATAATCTGTCTGTAAACAATTGTTGGAAAAATGACTTGTGTCGTGCACAAAGTAGATGTCCTAACTGAATTGCCAATACTATAGTTGGCTAACATGAAATCTGTGGAGTGGTTAAATTTCTGTTTTAATGACTTCAACCTAAGTATATGTAAACTTTTGACCACTACTGTACATGCCTTTAGTGGTGTCACTGCATGTATCCCTCAGCATGGCTGAGTTATACAAGCTTTCAACAAACCCATGCAAATAGGACGGGCCAAAGCTAGCAACTAACATACAAATTGAATACTATAAAGTGTATTACGTGGGTAGAATGGACAAACGGAGATGAAAGAGGCATTATATTCACGTATCATACAAGTTACACAATCTGCGGATTCACCTTTACAATGAAACGTCCTTCTCTCATAAAGCAAGCAGGCCTACCTATTTAAGAAATGAGTGAATGCTTTTTTTTTTGATGATTAAGGACAGGTAGCCTAGCCTATTTGCGCAAAATAACGAGTGTCAAATTATTGATTTTCTTTGAATTACTTTTCATATTTAAAATATTTATATCTGGGAAAAAATATTCACTATATATGTACATATGCGTGTAACTATAAATATACCAATACATTGCCATCCACATACCCATATGCACAAGCACACGTGTCAAAGTGTAAAATTACAGAATGGCTGAAAGTGTGTGAGTGGCGCTGATAAGACCCTGCAAATCCGAGGCTGGCACTGCGCAGGAGGATTATTATTCCTCTTTATAACAGACAGACGGTTTTGCTGTATAGTTTATAGCTCATGAACAGAGGACAATATCGGAGAATTCCATTGCAGAACAATCCATAATCTGATTTTCTGGAAGGTCTTTGATGCTTCCGGCCCGTCACAGAGACTTTTAGTCTAACACTCCATGAATGCGCATCAGTTTTTTTTTAATGTGTCAAAATAAGCAACACCTGGTTACGTATAGAAAATTTGCAGTCAATTTGTGTGGCTATGGATCACAAAACCTCAAAGACTCCGTTTACTATGCGGTCTCTCTCTCTCTCTCTCTCTCTCTCTCTCTCTCTCTCACACACACACACACACTGCCTAACTCACACACACATGCACACGCATTCACAAAGGACAAACTCTCCCTCCCTCTCTTCCTCTCACAGCTGCAGAGAGAATAGACAGAGCAGCGTGCACAGACAGTATACGATAAATAAAGACGCACGACTTTATACTGGGACGGGATTACAGCTCAATGCGGACTCAGTTCACTGTTCACTGGAAAATTGCGCCTTGGAATTTAGACATTTTAGCGTTCAATAGTTTCGAAACTAAAAGAATAATTGATTTTATTGCAAAACTCATTCAAAAAATGAAAATACAGGGTTGACCAAAACGACCAATGCAAGTTGCATTGTAGCAATATTAGCCTGCTTATTGCGCGCTTCAGAAATGCCTTTCAGTCACCTTCGGAATTAACCGAGGACTTTGCTTGCGCGTGCCTTAGACTAAGCGTTGTGTGGTGAGTATTGAACATTCAAAATAACAATTTGACAACATAGCAATAATAACCCTAGCCTGCATCACAAGCAATACAGATCAATGAAGAATGCGGGAGTATTTTGGTGTTCTGTCCAGACGGAGTTAATGAAGCCCTCGGTGGTATCATGCGTCTTCTCCCCGAGCCCAGCGCGCAGTCTTTGCGGCTCATCTTTCTGCTAATATTCGTGATGGGGGTGGCACCGTCCCCAGCTTTAACTGCGGGTTGTCCTGACCGCTGCGTGTGCGACGACCAGCTGGTCGTCCAGTGTGCCGGGCAGCAATTGACCGACTTTCCCGCTGACCTCCCGCTAGCCACCCGGCAGCTCATAATCTCCAACAACCGTATCGGTGAGCTACCAGCGCTGCAGCTCAACTACCTGTCCGACTTGGTGTACCTGGACTGTAGCAACAACTCCCTCACGGAGATATCGGAGTCAACATTTGGTAATCTCCGGAAGCTTGCCTACCTAGATCTGTCCTTCAACACTTTAGCCCAAATAGATGACCGGACGTTCGGCCCGTTGGCCAGCCTGGTGATGCTGAGAATGACGGACAATCCCGGTCTCTCAGAGATTCACCCTGACGCTTTCTCGGAGAACGCTGCACTCCAGGTGCTGGATGTCAGCCGGAACAACCTAACATCGCTTAATATAAGCACCCTCATTGCCTTGCCTACCCTTCGATCCCTTGGACTGAGCGGGAACCCTTGGCACTGTGACTGCGACACTGAGGACCTCTGTCTTTGGGTACAAATCGAAGGTTTCAAGTTTCAAGGTGAGGTGCGCTTTTTGATTTAATTATATTATTAATTTGCCCGGGTGTGCTTATGTATTTACGTGAAATAAAGTTTATTAAACAGCATTTTAACATCTGATTCTGCACAGTCAAATACCGACCTGAAATACAGAACTAATAAAATGAAACGTAGCTCAGAAAAAATGCCCATTCACTGGGGTGTTTTAAGGTTTGGCTAACGGGTGTTGTGCGCGGGTGTAAACAGATATTTGGCAATTATTAAGACACTTAGAGGACAAGAGTGTTTAAAGGCTTATCGCCTGTCACTGTGACAGCACGAAATTCATATTTATACTTGCCTGCTCAGATAACACACACTTGCACAGAGCCAGAGTAAACAACTGGACTTAAGCGGTCTGTTCAGTTTGGCGTGGTACCACAATGCACAGGATGGAATGGCAATGCGATGGAAGGGCTAATTCGGTGTTCCTTGCATATCCAGGTCTTGTCGTGACCTTGATACCTGTTTAAAATTTAAATCCTTTTCGAAATGCAGACAGACGTAAGTGATTTAAATTATGAATATTCACCAGAAGAGACTAAGGAAGAGAAAATAGCATGTGGATGGAATTGTACCCTTGTGGAAGGGCAATTTTAAGTAGGCTTAATAAGTAGGTTACTTGCCAGTTTAAAGTTGCAGTCCTAACTGGAAAAGGTTCCGAGGCACATGAAATGACCAAAGGATCATTTTATTAAATCAAGTAAAATATGTTACTTATAACAAATGAAGAGTAGGCCACTTGAGGCTGTAACTGAATATATTAAAACAGCTCTATCTTCTACTGATCTAACCAATGTACAGTTCCCATTATTTCAGTGCCTCCAGATCTGTCCCTTGAGAAAAAAGACAGCTAATTAAACATAGCGAGAAAGACTTAAAGAAATAGTATCCAGTAACACATTTGCACATATACTATAACCTTGACCAGAGGAATAATGCCCCACTACATGTCTGTGGTGCTGTTGTAGTGTCATGCACATATACTATAACCTTGACCAGAGGAATAATGCCCCACTACATGTCTGTGGTGCTGTTGTAGTGTCAATGAAGTGTACTTGGGTACAGTGTCCACTGCAGAGCCAGTGTGTGAATCACGCCAAACTAACATGTGTGAGTCAGTGTGAGAACTCCTCACTGGCTGGACTGCAGGGAGGTTGGCCAGGCACTGAGAGAGGGGTTCCTCCTGTCAGCGGCACAGCTCTGTAGCTGTGCCTCCCATTGCCAAGGCAAACACCACCATCTACTTCTTCTGCTTTCCTCTTCAATTGCACAATTGTCTCTGTGTCTGTGTGTGCGTGTGTGTGTGTGTGTGTGTGTGTGTGTGTCAAACGAGAACCGGAAAACAGACATACTGTATGTTAACTGAGACATATGTTAACCTGTGCCCATTACTTATCACTGCCCCGCAAATAGCATTGCGAAACATACCAATAAAAAGTTATGTGCCTTTTACATTTTAAAACAGGGGCCTAGTATTCACTTGCTCATGAAAGTGGTGAGTGCAGCACCCTGGCTCCACAGTCACATGTAGTATTTCCCCATCAATGTGTGAGGCGCATCTGGTCTGAAGTTAGGTAGGTAGGTATAGGTAGGTAGCCTGGACCACATGCACAATGACGGATGGGTCTGTCGCACTCACTGACAGTTTGAGTGGCAGAGGCCTAGCTATGTACATTATTAACAAGATATGCATTTTCTACCTGTCTAGGCCCTAGAGCATGGTGGGACGCAAGCACAACATGTAGAAATAGGGTCTTACAGAACCAGCTGCGTTTAAATCAGCTTGACCAAAGAAAGCCTGTGGGAGCTGTTGTGCTGGAACTGTTCTCTGTGGGTTCTTTTCTTTTGAAGTAATGCTGCTGTTTATTCAAAGAGAACTCTCATGCTCTCACACCCCTGAAACCACAGTTCTGTTTGGGCTGGTGTGACACACAGACCCTGATGTTTTAATGTGGTAGTGAAGGTGACTTATGAAATGTGACAGTCCCAGGGACTGGGTCAGGGGGGAGGCATGTGTGCTTCGAATACTGGCTCAAGATCCTAATGTAAAGAGATCCTTGTGTCATTTTGTTCTTTCATTGAAGTTCGTCTCTTCCGGTACTCATTCCACCTGAGCTCCTCTTACCATAACTTGATTAATCAGTACCAATTCTCAAGTCCTAGCACTGGGAAGGATTTAAAGAGATCTGTAAAACCAATGTGACTGCGTGTGGATTTAAAAGAAAATTTAAAATGCATTACGTTGCCGTGAACAATGTTATGTTAATGAGAAACCGAGGAGCTGAATATCTCATCGTGAATTATTTTACCTGTCAACTTATCTGACAGAGGCTGCTTAAAGTTCAGTTGGGAGATTCAACTGAATAAAGTTTGAGAACCTTAGATTTAGTACACTGCCTCTAAACACTGTCTACGGGGACACCTTTGTTATGAGGTAATTTAATCTTATTTGATCCTGTAAAGAGCAGTGCATACACCCATCCTGTCAGCCATTATCCATTAAATCTTCATTAAATATATTTTATTGGGCCAAATTTGCCATAATATTACCAAACATATTTATGCTGGAAACGTATTCCACTTGTGTTGTTCATAGACACCGACAATCTTGACAATGTAGAGTTGCCTCTGGATGTTTTTCACTGGTCAGGTTGAGTGGCAATCCAATGTTGTAATCTGTCTTCAGTACTGACTTTAAGACATATACTGTATCAAATATCTTTTTTTAGAAGATGGCCTTATTTCAAGGGGGCTAATTAGACCCAGAATGTTACAGTGGCAACGAGGAGTGAACAGAGCTTGTCATTTAAGCATGGATAAAATAATTAAAGCAGCCGATAAACTTGTGAAGTATTCACATAAGAGCTAGATTTGTAGCACTGCTCAATACTAGATGCACACTGTGACATTTCCAGTTTGCGTTTTGGAAAAAATGCATAGAGACTAATCCAGCGGTGACTAATCAATCCCAGTCACAAGAAAATCACAAATAGGTGAGCATGGAAAAGCCCATATTGGTGGATTTCTGCCCTTCTCTGTCACCAAATTTTGTAATAATATTGTTTAATATGTGTGCATTATTGTTAGCATAGCTGAGCTTGACACAGTAGAACATTCTGTGGTAATTTAACACTAACAGAGATTATGAGTCCAAAAATAATTAAATGAATACTATCCCAGTCTGTAAGAGTCCGTTTAGCACTGAACATTCTGCTATATAGCAGTTGTATGGAGGAGAAGGCTGAATCCCTGTTCAAGGCTTTAGTGAAAACAGTTTTGAGGAACTGGTTCCAGGCTGAGCAGCTATCAGGCCTGGACTGTGTGTCCCCAGTGTCTCCCCGGAGATGAGAGTAGCCTTGCTCACTGGCGGTGTGTCAGGTCTGTCTCACTCAGCCGGCCCTGCATACTGAGTCTGAAACGCGGTCAGTGACCAGGACTAACAGGAGAGTGGCCTGTGGGTATCCAGGCAAGTCAGGGAGCTTCACTGCTCCACAGGCCACAGGCAGTGCACCAAATATGCGGACCTGGGCTGAGCCAGAGAGAAATATTAAGGGAGAGGCCAAACCAAAGCTTGAGATTCAGAGAATTTGAGAACAGCAAAATTCTGTGGGAGAAAAAACTTAAATTAGCTCTATGAACATTAGCAATTACTGTGAAAAGTAAACACCAACACGCATAATGTATGTGTACATACATAGAATCATATGACTGATGATACTAGCTTATTGAGTACACAATAATTGTATTGATATTTTGTTTGTTTACAATTTAAAAACAGGATTGGTTTGGTGGTGTTCTATTCTTTGGTGGTCAGAAAATGGGTAAATGACAATGCTTTTCCTAAGGCCCACGTTTTGTGAGTAATGATAGTGATTACATGATTTGTAAGGAACATGAATAGATCTGTTACTTGGACCAGAACCTTTCATATTTTAATGCAGAAACCTTGGATACATCCCTGCATATGTACATTCAGAAGAATTAAGGCCTGTGCATATCACATACACACATACTGTACAGTCTATTATCTCACAAACATTCACAAACACATCCACACAAACACACACACACACACACACACACACACACACACACACACACACACACACACACACAGCATATAAATAAACACACACCACTGTACACATATACACATATATTACTCACACACAGACATGATATGGATGAACTGTACACACTTTATACACACATAAACACATACCTATGCTACACATATGCAAATATCTATTACACCGCAGACACAAGATGAAACCACATTGTCAGGCAGCTCACAAAACTACCATGCAACTGTGTCCCAATTATCCATAGTACTTTTGTGGTTGCTCCATTGATGAAGAAACAGCCTTTTTATCTATGGAAGCTGGCTGACAGAACAGGGGAAATGTTCAAGCAATGTTGCTTACTGTACATTCATTATTTTCAGGGCCCCTATTCCATTAATATCAGAATAAAACAACTTATTCCTTCTTCTTAAAGATTAACATATGCAATTGCCTAATTAGAGAAGCTAAAAATATCAGTGTTTACAATATGACTGTGAGCCTGTCCATCTGAAGTCAGTATAGGAGGGTTAACACCTCAGGGCCGTGCTGAGCAGCAGAGCGTTTAAATATGAGGGGATGCAGAGAATGATGTGATGTGTGGATGGGTGGGCAGATGGAGCAGCTTTGGACTCACTCTGCTTCTTCCTTGTTGACAGGCTAAGCAAGGGGTCACAATGAGCAATTTGGTGCTTTTATGGGTGTCACAGGTGGTGTCAAGCTTTAAGTGTTTTTTTAATCACTGGCGTGTCTGCTTTGAAAAACTAAAATAACCATAGTATAACATAGCTGTTACAAAATGATTGAGGACTGGGCATTCTGTGAGAGGTTTAAATAGCCAATGACATGGCTCAGAAAATGGAATTGGGACAGTCTGGTTTGCTGTCTGTCAGACATTCTTTCTTTTGCTCCATCCTGCTCGTTTTTATTGAGCCCTTTTCGGTCTCTCCGATAGCCAAAATGTGACAAAAGATCAACTAAGAGTCTTATGAATGTATTCACAGCATGCCATTGACCTGTAACATCATGTCAGTTTGCAAAATCATTCAGCAGTTCAATTAGAAGGTCACGAGGCCTGATATGAGGAAATGTGTTGAAAAGAGTCCCCTTGTTGTTGTCGTTTTCACATACTGTAAACGACAAAAATGGACTGATGTTGTTGGGCGGACTGTGGAAAGGTTTCATCAGCCTGCATTAAGTGAGCGAATGTAACAGAGCGCAGAGGTCGAGGAAAGTGGCTCATTGTGGTTCTTTACCTGAATAAGCACTATCAGGAACATGCACAGCCATATTCAGAGATTTGCAGAGTAAAAAAAAAGAAGTACAAAAGAATATCAAACAACTGTTCTTCTTTGATTATTTACCATATTCTATAATACTGTTATAAAGTTACTGTCAGCAGGAGCTTGTTTTTTTAAAGGGAAATAAATAAGTATCAAAAGGACCAATGCTTCAGAACTTCACAATTTACTACAAATATAGCCTTTTTCTTAGTTCAGTTTTGAACAATACAAAAACAAGTATAACTTAGGTGAATTTACCTGAATTTGAGCATAAATATATTTATTGACAAGTTCAGTTTTTCAATAAAATTAACCCATCAAATAATTTGAAACAATACATTTCAGCTATATGGCTTACATACACCATTAAAATATGAACAATTCACCACGGATTCTGGGGGTTGGAAATAAGTTTATATGAATATATATATTCTATTATGCTGAATATGGTTTTGCTGTAATTAATAATTTGGTATTAGGACAGGTCATTCATTGTAACTGATAAACTATTTTTTAAATAATTATTTTCAGTATTTGCAACATGGTTTTTACTAAGAGCATAAGTTAAGAATATATTTTAGAAAATGCATTATTGTACGTATTGTCAATGATTACTAAAAGAGTATGACACATTCTAAGTGTGAATCAAAAGACTGAATAAGTGGGCAACAAAAAAGCAGATAAAGTCACCCCCTGCTACACTGTAGGACAGGTCTGATCATATGGTGGGGGAGGGGTCGCACTTGTACTCTGTCCTATTTAAGGCACCCCTGCCCCATGTCACCCAACCCTCCACCGGCTGGTCGTTTGAAGGTGGCATTCCGCTCAGAGAGGTATTGTGTGACACTCCTGTGCAATAACCTAATAATACAAATTGATAGTTGTTTATATGTGCAATGCTTTTCTTTTTAAAAATATGTGAACTGGTAAAAAAAAATAGTGGCACTTGAATTACACTGCTGGGACTTTGTGCCTCTTGTAGCTGGTACTGTGTGCTGTAATGTTTAGTTCTTAGGAAATAGCTTTGAAGATTTTTTTGTTTCTTATGGTATTTCAGGCTAAAAACTGAAATGTCACATTCAAATCTTGTTCATAGAAGTATGTGTAACAGCAGTTCGGATTAAGATGCAACCATGCACCAAGCCAAACAAGAAACCAAACAAATTTAACATACGTACAGGGTAAATGTTTGAAGAGTCTGTACGGTTCAGGGAATACCTTGGGAGTCAGTGTAATTGGCATGAGAAAGAACAAACCATTTGAAAAGCATGTTAGTTATGCTCTCTTTATTACTCGAGCACATAGCTTTCATTCTGGCTTGATTTATGGAAGGACAGGCCGACAGTGATCCTTGCTCTCTCTGTGCATGGCAGACTGCAGACTAGAGAACTGGGCCTTCCCTAATAGATGAGAGAGAAAGAAGGCCGTAAAGCCCTGGGAGGTGAACTACACCGAGCAGTCTAATGAGGGCCGAGGGTTTGATGCGGTCTGTGCGTGCATCACAGACGGTGAGAGGGTGTGACGCGAGGGACAATGATGTGAGCTAATGTGCCCTGGGGGCCCTGGCTTGCCCTGCCTACTAGCCCTCTGGTGCTGCTACAGATTGCAGGGCAGTTGGGACACTTTCTGGGTGGTAGGGCTTGCTGCTGTGTCCTAGAGCTTATACTCCAGACTCCAGTCTAAATTCCAATATGATTGGTGCGCATCAGAGGTTTGTTTGCAAGTGTTAGCCCAATGGTTTGGTCGACATACGAAGTATTACTCAATTAATGTACCTAATCTGCAGCAGTAACTGTTTCACTCCAGTAACTCCCCCCCATATGTAAGTCTCATCATGTCATGAAACATTTATTTGACTTGCATGGAGTCATGCTAATACATTCTTGAAAATCATTGGTTGTAGTGATTGGTTACATAATGTGTTATGATATTTTAGCATGTTTAAGATGATTTGCCTCACTATTTAATTCCCAGGATATGCAGGGTCACTGTGTTGCTGTTTCTCTGACCTTTGATGTATGCAGAAACACATAGCTAGCAGAGTGTACTGAAATCAATTTCTCTAATATAAGGTGAATACAGATAGTTATTCACATTCAGAGTATAAAGCAAAAATGTTTATTTATGAAAACGGTTTATTTTTGGATGAGTACATATTAAATACATAGAAGAATAAGGCAAGTGTAAGTGGCTATGTGAACAGTGTAACACACAATTGTGATACAAATATTTATGTTTACAGGTCAATGGGGATCTCTTATGATTCACCCTTGAATATTGGCAAGGCCTGCCCAAACTCTTAAGATGTTTGTCAACCATTATTGCCTTATAGCCAATTAATTAAATTGGTAAATTGACACCATTTAATTTACACTAATGACTGTTTTAACCCATAGTATAGCTATTTCAAGGAAAGGATTCAAATGGCACCTCGTAAGGAATGATAGGTCTTGTGAAATTTTGGAAAGGACACATTCAATTAGGCTTATGGTAGAGGGTGATAGATAGGATAGGTTAGTAAGAGATCAGATCAGAAATGTGGCGCGTACGTTTCCCGTACAAGCTCCTGAAAGATATTTCTTTCTAAGTGATAGATTTGGCTGACAATCTGCCACTTTGAAAAGGGCTGCTTTGGACCAGACTTTGAGATGGGAATTCAAAATGTGACCTCTCTCACACTTGTTTCTCACTGCTTAAGCTGCCTGACATGTGATAAATTTGACGTGGACATAAAGTCAGTTTCAGAAAATGCTGCCTTTGTATTCCGTTTTTTATGCGGTCATGGAATTAAACTGACAGGGTGAATGATTCGGCTCCGGAAATGTGCATCGTCATTGCATTTATGTGAACAGTACGTGTTCTGTGTGAGTAAGTGAGTCAGTGGGCCTGTGTGAATGTCTGTGTGTCTTTATTTACGCTTCTATTTTGAAGTAATTCCAAATCGCGCACCATTAATCTTCAAATTAGCATTAATAACTTAATTATTACCCATTTGGTAACATATGCAAACAGAAGCAAAGGAGATTATTATTCCTCTTAGAATGCTTTAATTCATTTTAAGTATTTTGCAATGTAACTGCATTTCAGAGTTGCTGGTCTATTCACTTCTTTGGTTGAATAATTTTGTGTTTAAATGCAAGAGGCCACAATCGGCCCCTTCACTGACTTGCTATTATTTATCAGTTTTGATAATCTTCATGCGTTCACATAAATAGAGAATTGGAATACAGAACTAGTATGAATGCCCTCCGGATGGATCTGTCTGCACTTTCTTATGGCTTAGGACTTGTCCAGCACAAGTACAGTGTATGTGTGTACAGGGCCTGCTCGCTATACGTTGACCCAGAATACATCTTTTCGCACTTACGTCGTGAAGTTATTACGGACCATTTTCAGTTCACATCGATTCAGTCCCGCACTTACATTTTTTTCCCCCAACTGCAACCAACCCATGATGTTTGTAAAAATACAAATTATTACAGTGTTAAATAGTACAGTAATTATCAATAATTACAATAAGACTGTAAAAATAAGTAGAGAAAGAGTGTTTTTGTGACTAATTATGTATTGTTGTTATATAATATATGTGTGTTGTTTAATGTGTCAAGGTAAGACCCTAAAAATAATTTACTTGAATTCTTATGAGCGAAAATTCCCCTCTGTACATCATTCCATACAACATCCTAGTTTTTGGAACGTAACTGTGACGTATAGTGTGGAATCCCTGTATTACATTCCCAGATATGATAATTCATGAAATAAATTTTTCCCACAGCTCAGTAAATTCAGCTAAAGGACAATAATTGCATGCTTTGCAATATCAAAACTTGCTTGATATAACAGGTAGGCAACATGCAGTCACTTGCTTGAACTGACACACTGCATTATCTAAGATGGTATTATATATAAAACCACATTGTATATCCAAGACACTTGGCATGTGGGTGTGATAAGGTTCTGTACACTTTTGCTGTGTTGTGTCTTGCAGATGAAGGGCAGACTGTGTGCCGGGGGCCTCCAGACATGGCTGGACAGCGGCTAGCTGAGGTGGGCATGCAGCTTCGGGCAGAGTGCCACCAGGGCCTGGGCTACTGGGACTACCTCTTCTTCATCGCCATTGGCTTCGTCATCTTCTCCGCCGGCACGGTGTCTGCCTGGGTGATGGGGGTATTGATGGTGCTGTATGAACGCTACAGCAAGAGGAAGAGCGAACAACTGGACAGTGACGATGAACAGGACAGAGGCGGACCAGGGGTGGGGAGTAACCAGGGCAACGGGGACCTGAAGAAGCCCAGCATGCAGGTGTGACGTTCGCGGGGCAAAGAGGAGGAAGGGCACTAAGGAGTAGACTGGAGGTTTTCGGGCACTGAAAAGATGATCGCTCAGGAAGTGTATCTCAGTGTTGCAGAGTCTGAAAAGGGATTTCTTACCCTCTGCACTGCTCATAGAGTGGGCCGAGTTCTCCAACTCAGTTTGAGGGATGCCTTCTTCCAGCTGGACCGTGTACATTCTGCTATCGCACAGACTTGGACTTAATGGAAAGGCTGCTGGTTTTAGCTCAAGAGCACAGGGTCCCAGCTGGTGCAGGTGGAGCAATAACCTAGACATGTCGTTTCCAGAGGGACACGGAGAGCAAGGAGGTGCTTTTAGCGAGAGTGATTCACTGTTGATATATTAACACTACAGTACTTGTTTCCCTGAGGATGCATTCTACAGCCCATCATATGTGGGTTTAGGTACGCTAGGATAACTGCAAATTATAATCAAATAGAACAGCTCCAGCGCTTGTTATCTCATTGGGGTAGGGTTAGCACAGAGCATTGCTCATTAAAGGGGATTTAGTGATTTATAGTTCCAGAGGAAACCAACTCTGGCTTCCACCACGAGGGGATCAGGCTAGTCAAGGGTTATAAATGACACCAGACCCGCCCGGTGGAAAATGTCTTTGGAACAAAATGCTGTGAACAGGGGTAGTGTCTGGACGGCGTTGTCAGCAAAATGGGGGGTTCCACTTACGTGTGTGTGTGTATGTGTGTTTGTGTGTGTGTGTGTGTGTGTGTGTGTGTGTGGAGTATTGATTGATTCCACTTAATTGAGTTCAGTGCTACAGGTCAAGGTTGAATAGCTCTTAGCATACCTCCATACACTGCACCAAAAGCCTTATGTACTGTGGAAAACATCATTCTGCACCAAAAGTCTTGTCTTATGAAGCTGAAAGAAATAGGGAGTGCCAGCAAATTCCCACGGCAAAGGAGGCATACATGGGGTGCAATAAAGAGGCTCACCCCATTTTGGGGCGTAACCTAACTTGGAGTCCGATTTTGGAGACCATTTATAGTGCAGCATTGAGTGCTTTGCTACATAGAAGCAGTCAATTCAACCCCCAGACCTTTACATCACCAGTCCAGAATTATCACAGGTCATCCAGCTTTTCCGTCATGTGTCTTTGAAATAAGCTTGACTCATCATTAACGGCTCATGTATTTACAACCTTCTAAAACTGTCTAAAAAGGCTTAGGGGGTTTATTCAGGCCGTCTCGGATATAAGGAATCTCAGTGCTGACCTCTACATGACCTCACCACCTTCATGTCTTTTTGCAGGTTAGCCAGGGTCAAAAATAAGTCAGTTCAGTGCTGAGAGGCCCAGGGTGCTGTTGTTAAACAGAGTAAAGTATTAAACCCACCTACGGCTGCTGATAGAAATATCACGTGTTGAAGAGGATAGGGGATATGCTGTATATGGGAGGTGTGGGGCTTTACGGCAGCCTTGAGGGTTTCCGCTCACTGTCGGAGGCATGGGTGTGGTGTCTTACTGTCATAAAGAATGAGCTTCCAGCTGATGTCAGCTGCAAAGCAATAACCTTCAGAGTGGCCCCTCCCCACTTGTTTAGGCCTTTTCTCAGCCAATAGGAGCCTCTGTCTTTGCTAACCCCCTCCCACAGCTGTGTGTGCGTGTGTGTGTGCGTGCATGCGTGCATGTGTGTGTGACTGAACATTTCATGAATGTTAATATGTTTGGTACTGACTGCTTGGTTCTCTGCACATGGGACCCGTCTCTTTCTCAGGGGTTCTCAGCTGAACGCTTGCTGTGGTGGGTGTTGGATGTGGGGGCACGTGCTGGTGTTCTGTCCGTGTGTCTGTACATTCTGCAGATCACATGCATGTAATCTCACAAGTATGGAGGGAAAAAGTGACAAAGTTATTGTGACTGCAAGGATAAGCCAATCAGACAGAATACTTATGAGGTTATTTGTCCCCTTAGATCAATATCCCCTTTCTGGTGTATCAAAGGCGAGCAGAGCTTGCCGCTGTCTGAGGCGCAAAGACAAGCTTCAAAATGTGTATTTCAGTCCATAGCACAGACATGAAAAGAATATTAATAAGCATCACCCACCAGTCTGTACAGGGCCCCTGAGAAATCATCCTCTACAAACAGCAATGCTGTGGGGCCTACAAAGGAGGGAATGTGGTGCACTCCTGGGAGACTTCATCCATTTAACATCCCCGTCTGGGTCAGGCACAGTCTGTCTGTCTCATGCGTGCAGTTCTCTGCAGCGGCATTGTTTTTGCAAGGCAGTGATAATGAATAGGCCAGCTGAAAAGAGGTAGCCTGGGAGGCTAAATCAAGAATATGACAGTTCCCTTTAGAGAGGACCCACAGCAACAGACAGCAGCAAAAATGGCTCTTTTCCCTTCAGCCAGACACTATGCAGACCATCGTACCCCTGTTCACCCTTTAACTGCCCCACAACAATTACAAGAAGCTTGATTGTCAAAATGTGGTCTGCTGGTCAGGTGAGCGGGCAGTTAAAGGGTTAAAAATCTCCGGCGATTGCAGGGGTGCTCTGATAGATATCACTCCATTGCTTCATGCTCTGGAATATTCATGAGTGGGCAAGCTAGGAACGCATTTTGATTGTGATTGACAGTTTCAATGGGTTCTGTATACATTGATTGTGGTTGAATTCAGAAATAAAACACACTTTGATCTGTGCCCAGAAGCATCATGGGTATTTACTGGAACTTGAGGTTGAGCAATGTAAGGATGGGACATTCTTCAGAGTCAGGTGCCCTCTGGGTCAATAAACAGTCTGACATTACACAATGAGTTGCAACAGATATTTGCTGAGTGCACAACATACTTGCAACCCCACCTCAGATCTTACTCTATATGGCCTCTGAATCAGTGCCCATATATTGGGCTCAGAACTTAATATGCATTGTATAGCATGTCCCAGTGGATGACACCTCATTTTCAGAGCGGGATGATTTCTATGTTTGCCTGACGGATCAGCCAAGCTACGCATTTAAATTGTCTTTATGCTGTCTCTAAATGGGTCTCCTGTGTCATGCTTCATAAAGTAATCAAATATTTACCTTAGCATTTCTGCGCGCTCATTACTTTATTTCCTCCTTGCACACATGGGGTAATTGCATTCAGAAACTTAGGAAAGATTCTCGCAATTCTCATGGTGTCTCTCGCTTATATCGAATGGCTTGACAGAAATGCTTTCATCTATCTTTTCAGCTATCATCAGAGAGAGCTGTTTTAAATACTTGCGGATCTGCCTGAATGAATGAAGCCCTGAATGTACCGTGAAACATATGGCGTGCAACCCAGAAGGCCAGTAGAACGGACAGATAGGGGTGAACCTTCACGCCGTCCTGGCATTCTCTGAACCCCTGCCACCCCGTGGCTCTGTGCGGACGCAGGTGGGAGGGGCAGTGGGATAGCGGCTTACTGTGGCAGGCCCAGCAGGAATGCAGATGAATGCACACATGTGCATGCCGTGGTAAGCCCCACAAACTGACACCTCCCCCCACACGCCACGAGCCCTACTGGTGCCCATCCCAGCCTGCTCTTCTGACACCACCTGATACAGTGGAAGCCGGAATCCCTCCCTGAGCCCATAGATCTGTCATTGGAACATTACAGTATAGTCTAAATCTAAAGAGGCCCAGTCCCGACAGTCCAGTCCAGTCAGTCACGTCCCCACCAAAAGACCTAATCTGTGAGAAAAGAGACATTTTTGACTGGTGTGGGTTTTATTGTGTCTGAGTGTTGATATTTTCATACTGCTATGCCTGTGACAGACACAGTTTGTAAAATACCAGGGGGACATATGAGGCATTATGCGCCTTTCTTTTTATATTACAGTTATCTTCCCCAGTCACTAAGGCCTAATGCGTCTTCAGCTGTCAGATTATCCAAACTGCATTTGGGAGCACACTAAAGACGCTACCTGAAGTACTACAGGAGTTACCCGTGGTACTAAGGAGTGTCTTGTGGTGCTCTAAGGTGCAAGAGGCAGGTGTGCAAAATGGGGTTCGGGGGTTGGGAGTTCACATGTGTGTGTGCATGTGTGTGTTTCCGTGTGGGTGCATGTGTGTGTCAGTTATTTCGCTATTGGCTGTCTGAAAGAGTATTGGCGTGAGGGGCTCCAGCACGGGGCCATCTAATGCAATAAGGCAATAAAATAGACCACCAGTGCTTACAGTCTTTAATGGAGGGTGAGGAAAGGTTATTTTTCTTCATGTGATCTTCGAGGCTTGTTGAAAATCCTGTATCCAGATACTGTGACCCACTGGGAAATCAGAGCAAAATGTCTGTAGTGCTTGTCTCAATGCCAGACAGTGTCAGGGTACCTTTAAAGCCAATACAGACGCCAAAGTTTCAGAAGCAGTATAGCGTTTTCAAAGGTACGATGAGTTAAGTGTCAGCATCTCATATTATTTTTTTTCACCTTAAAGAAGCTGGTTTGCCCTGGAAGCTTGGAGCAACAATTAACATTCGCTGTGCAGAGAGAATCCCAATGTTTGATATGATCACTTTATCACCATGTAAAAGGTGACCGAATAACTCTTTGCCTGAGGCCCATCTTCCTATTTAGGGCCCATATAGCCGATTCTTCACTTCTGGGAGCCCCTCTATGCAGAAAATGCCCCTTCCGCTTACACAATGTAATGACTGCTTATTTCTGTTGAAACTATCTACTTCATATTATGTAACATTGAGGGTGCATAGGCTACTTACCTTCAAGTCTATAGCAGTAAAGGAACAAGTCAAGAAACCAATGGACTTACAGGGGCCTCAGTTTTGTGTTTACTGGGGTTCTGGCTTTTTAAAATTTCAGTAACTTATATTAAGTGAATAACTTATTATGAATAATGGAAACCAATAAAGAAAACATGTTTCTTTTTTTCTCGCTCTCTGCGTGACGTATCTCAGCGTTATTTCATCACTTGGGGCAGTGGTGGGGAGCCTCGCTGTGATTGACGGCAGGGCTCAGACTGCACCAGTGTTCTGCTGCTTGGTGCAGTGGGTATAAGAGTACGGCCGGGGTGACTGCTCACTTGTCCATGTACAGAACTGTAAGGCCTGCCAACTTTGTACTCTTTCCCAACAATAAAGGTCATCGGAGCGGCACTGCTGTCCTTTGTGCGTCACTGCTGTGCCCAGAGAGGCTGTTCCTAACTGTCTCCACCTGTTTCATCCTCCTCTCAAGCTCACTCTCTTCCTCTTTGTCTTCTCCTCTCATTTCGATCCCTGCTCCATCTGGTAGGGATCTATTTTTCTTTCTTTTTTTTCTCTGCCGTGCAGGTACAACAGTGATGCCACAGCTACCAGCCCTCTCATACATACACACGTGACGAGCCCCTGTCCTAGCAAGCATGTATTTAGGCTACACCACATTGAACCACCTTCCCCATGCACAATGTCTTACAATATGCATATGTGTGAGAGTTCACTAGCAAAGATCAGCCAAGAGAGGGGCTGCAGCACTGTGTCTGTGTGGTGTGTCACTGTAGCTAGGGTCCAGACATTTCTGGCTGATGTTCGAATGCCAGGCCTTGTATGTACTGCGAGCTCACAGGAAACACAATTGCAGTTGACAGTTTTATGTGTCATCAGAAGCCAGCAAGGCTTGGGGAGCACAGAAAATAAATAAATAATACATAAATGCATTGGCCGCTTCAGTGTGGCTTGTGACAATCATCGCTCCCCTATTTGTGATGCAGACAAGCTCGCCTGTGACCTTACATCTGCCAGCTGAACATGCACGCAGTCATGCTAACAGGAACTGGCCAATGAAATATGGGCAAGGTGCAGAACTGAAGGGGTTATTAATATTGCACAGGAGCTGGTGAAAATCCCGGGTGTTATTTGGAAGAATTGTATAAAAAAAAATTAAAAAAAAGATTGTGTTCCCCCTCTGTCACAGGCCAAGACACAGACACAGGGGTCAATATGACGCTAAGATGAGAGCTTTCATTGGCACTGTTTGAGCCTTCCATTAGAACAGACACATAGAGGGTAGATGGAACCAAGCACACAGAGCGGCCTCAGTTTTCCAATCTCTGGTGCACACCTCACTCCTTTTTATAGAAAGACCCATACATTAATAGAAAATGGGCTCTAGAGAGAAATGACTCATTACCACAAAAATCTCCTTCTGGGTCCTTGTTTCAATTGCTGAATGTGAAGTGATCCTCCTGACTTGACTTTTGTCGGCACCTTTCCCAATTTGGAAGGCTTGTGCAGAATTCCCCATCTCATCTCATGTTTCCGAACTTAACTGCTCCTGAGAGGCCAGGATCAGTGGAGTCCTGTTCCTTCATACTTTATAGCTTTTTTAATGAGGTCTCGCCACGCTTCACATTAACATCTCATATTCCATAATACCAAAGATCACCCTTCTCTTGTAACTACATTTTTTCATTGTTGCAGGGCAAATATGTATAACACTTCTAAGTACAAACCCCAATTCCAATTTTTTTTTGGGACAAACTGTATATAAAATACACATAAAAGCAGAAAGCTGTGATTTGTAAATACTCTTTTACATATATTTAATTGAAAACAGTACAAAGAAAAGATATTTAATGTTTTACCTTATGAACTTTATTGATTTTTTTAAATATACGCAAATTCCGAATTTGTTGCCTGCAACACATTCCAAAAAAGTTGGGAAAGGGGCTAAAACAAAACTGGAAAATTCTTGATATCTTATTTTCAGGTACTCTTACAAGCAATACTATAACCTTTCTGCATTTGAATGGATCTCTATGGGACTTGGGGGGTGGGACTAGTTTAAGCTGTAAATTATACAGGAATAGTCTGAAACCCGTGTTTGGCTAAATGGCTGTAAGTCATCAAGGGTCTGAGGTATCAAACGAGCCTCAAACCATCCCTCTGCTGCCAGATATGCAATAGATTTGGATGGATCACTTTAAGGGTTGTTGCTGCATATCTGGCATGGTGATGGATTGAGGCTTTCTAAAGTGGTTTAGAAAATGAATGGATATACTGTATATAGTCTTTCTTTTAAAACAGAACATCAGACACGTATGTGTGTTTTCATGCATAAATTTAAGTGTATGTACTGGTACCTTCATTTATTTTTCTAGTACATTAATACAGTAACTATATCAATTCACTTTCAACACAAAGCAACTTTAGTATGGTTAGTGTAATCAAGCAGAAACAGTGACAGTCCAGATTACAAACTAACTATCTCTTAATGGAGATTTAATTAAAAATGCTGTTTATCCTTTTTACTGAATAACCCATACTGAAGTGGAAGGGCAGACCTCCTGCTGTTCTGTTTTCTGTTTTGTCTTGTTTGTACTGTTTAGTAATTCTGTTTCAGGAAGTTGTCTCAGATCATTTAAACAGTTACGTAATTCTAATTTATAATTCAGAACTAGCCTGAAAAGTAAAACACATCTTAAGAGTACCCTCTATGCGTATTTTATAGTTGCTGAGTATGTTATAATAATGTTCTGTGTATACTGTAGCTTTTCAATATGCACAATTAAAATGTAAAACAATATTTATTTTCTATAAAAATATGAATTTGATTTTATATATTAAAATTTAGCTTAAAATTTATGTGATTTTGGATTATGTCACACAGGGAATTTATTAATGAGAACAGACCTTGTATGTGTTTTGGTACGTCTAATCTGCCTAACAATTTGGTGAAGGGAAGGTACATATCTCTACGTTCAATATAAGATAATTGGATTCTCAATAAAAATATGTAAATACTGCACTTATTGACTGTCATGCTTATAAAGCCCTTTGAATTTTGAGTTTGAATTTCTCTCCATAACCCACATCTGTCAAAAAAGTTATTGAGAGAGGCTAAATCTTGGAGCTTGCAATCATGGCTTCATGTGATTTACATTCAATGGCATTCATAATCAGAATTTGTGGTTGGAAAAACAAGCTCTTGGCAATTTAATAGGGCAATGATTTCTCAGTCACATCCATACACCATATTGGACATGTCAGCAGATTGAGCAGTGAGCTAAATGCTGAGTAAAAGCAAGATTGTTTATATTGAGAACTGTCGACAGTGTCCAACATTCTGAAACTGCTACAGTGTCTGCGGTGAGCGTGTAATCTTTAAATTATGTGTGGCACTCAGCTATGCTCCGTTCTGCACCTCTCCTGGTTTCTCTAGCTTTCTGTTCCAAAATGTCTGCTCTCAGTGCACACTGTTGAGTCAGAGCCAGGTCCTGACTCAAAGTGTTCTGAAGGGGACCTCAGGAATAGTCACAGTTGTGATGGATAAGGTTTTGGTGTGGTTCCAGATGCCACATTGAGAAGCAGTGTGTTTCCTTGCGCTGCAATGTGCACTCTCTCCTCTCTAGGCTTTTTAAAATTTTGCTCAGAGCACTGAACCAGCAGTGGAAAAAACTACAACTGAAAAAGCTTCAGGCAAAATGTAGACCCCACTTTCACTCCCTCCCAGAACCCCACCCACCTTCTACCTCTCTCTGCAGTTCAAGGCCATTACTATGCTAGTGTTCAGCTGCTCCATCTAAAGAGAGAAACTGCCAAATGAACACCAGCTGCAAACATGCTAATAGTGACCCTGGATACATACAAGCAAACTTTCCAATTATATAGAATATTCCATATCCCTGCCCTCGCACTCTCTCTATAAATCATACAGACTGCCCACACACACTGTGACCTTACTCTCTCCATCTCTCATAAGTGACACATTCACAGTTTTGTAAAATGAAAGGAAACAGCGAAATGTATTCAACATATATATATTTTTACATGCATATAGCAGTTGTGTTCCACAATGATATCACATAACAACACTTAGGTGAAAGTTTAGTTATAATGTCAAAGACAGTACAGTACCACTATTTTGGCAGCAGGGGTCAGTGTGGAAGGTCACCTGAAGAGCTTGAAGGTTTTCTCTTGCAGCAACATTTAACTGAAAATTAGACATTTGAAACACTAGTGCACAGTATATACCGTAAACACTGTATAAACACAGCATGTTTATACAACATTATAAACACAACTGTTTGGGGATTAAGGATTTTTTTTTTACATCGGATGTAAAGTATTTTACAAAAGGTAAATTAAAAAGAACTATTTTAAAAGAAAGAGGGTGGCTTAGTGCCAGAGAGGAAGGTCAGTTGCCTTGCTGGAAGCTACCAGCTATAAACAGGCATTTTAAAATCAATACATGAAGAAAGTAAGATAAAGGGGAAATGATATAACACTCTGTTTCCCTCTGTTGAGCTGCTCTCACTCCTCCTGAGACATTTCTGCATTGATTTTATACAGTTGTGCAGTACATGTGGTGACCCCCAAGGTTTTTCAAGTTGCATGTGCACATTTGGGTAGAACTATGGTTTGTTGACAAGCTCTGGTTATTGGGGAGATTTGATGTTAGACGCAAACACTTTGTTCAAATGCTTATTTATAATAATAACTTAGCATCTATGCCTTTTTATTTGCTTTGACCTGAATTAAAAAAACAAGAAAGGGGAGAATGGATGGATGGAATATTTCTAAGAGACAAAACTAAAAAAACAACAGTAGAAAATTATGCAATTGATATTCAATTATTTTTTTAAATGTATATAAACTTCACTTTATTATTCAATTTTCACATGCAATAAGGCAACACAATCCAGGTCCATAAACTCACACCCATGGTGGCTACTGTGGTGGTTTATGGAAATGGCATTCAGCACACTGGGGGAACTTTAGCATCCTATAAAAAACGCTTTTGAAAATCAGCTTTGGTCTAATCATGTAGTTAACTGGTACACTATATATCCAAAAGTATGTGGACACCCCTTGGTCTGGGTCTGTTTTTTATGGTTCAGGCCAGGCTTCTTAGTTCCAGTGAAGGCAAATCTTACACTACAGCATACAATGACATTCTCGACAATTCTGGGTTTCCAACTTTTTCCAACTTTTTCCAACAACCGTTTCAGGAAGGCCCTTTCCCATTTCAGAATGAAAATGCAACCCATGCACAAATAGAGGTCCATACAGACATGGTTTGCCGAGATCGGTATGGAAAAACTTGACTGGCCTGCACAGAACCCTGACCTCAACCCCATCAAACACCGTTAAAATCAATTGGAAAGCCGACTGCGAGCCAGGCCTTATTAAACAAACACTCACAGCTAACACATATAACTGCATATATGTCATAAAGTGCACACACTGTGACATAAAATATGTAGAAGAAACAGAAAATTCAATTAAGACCAGATTGACACAACACATATATAACATAAAAAATCATAGAAAAACAGACACACACATAGTGGCTAATTTCTTACACCATGGACTTGAAGCAGTAGAAATATCAGGCCTGCATTCTAATATTAACTGGACACAAAAAGACAGATGTAAAACAGAAAGACATTGGATTAGAAAACTCAACACCATATTCCCAGGAGGATTAAACAAACGCTGGTAAAAATTTAAACACAAGAGGAACCAAATTCTTCCTACTTAAAGGCTGCAATACACTGAATGGCCAGTGCAAACTTTTCTTTCCCAAGGGGCCCTCATAAGGGGTAACTTGGGAAATAAAGATTTTTTCTAAACCAGGCCTAATAGCCCCATATCAGTGCCTGACCTCACAAATGCTCTTCTGACTGAATGGAAACAAATCCATGCAGCAAGCAGGAGAGTGGAGGCTGTTATAGCAGCAAATGGGGACCAATTCCATATTAATGCCCAAGATTTTGGAATGAGATGTTGGATGAGCAGGTGTCCATATACTTTTGGCCATGTAGTGCATGTTAACTCAAGACATTTATGCCACGCTTGTATTGCAGGTCAATCTATAATTGAAATGGGAAGTAAAAATCCTCCACAATATGACTTACATTGCATTAAACCTAATGTGGACTAAGTTCTTATAATTTGTTGTCTATTTCACTCAATGTTGATTACGGAAAAAAGAGTCATGTTTCAGGGATAAAAGTGCCGAATTTTTGGAATGACGCTAGTAAATGAAACCTGAGATTCTACAGACACAATAGAATCACCTACACTTCCACATAGGCCGAACAAAACAATAAGTGAGCAAACTTCAGCCTGCCAGCGTGTGAACGTCACATGTCCCCTCCTACTGCATTGACTGACCCAAGACAGCCTGTCCAGTCGCTATGGTGACTCAGTGCCATTTGTTACATAGCTTTGTTCTGAGCTCCTGTAACCCATAGCAACGTAATGGGTCAGTGGGTGATGGGGTGAAAAGCAACTTGGTCACATGAGAGAATTTAGAAAATCTCTCGAACATTTGCCCAGAAGGAACTACGTAAAGATGATCGTGATCAAAAACAAACTTAGATTAAATTATCTTAAAGGAAAGACAATTCACAATCCACTGGAGAGACTGCTTCTTTATACATCAACACAACTAAATTGACTGAAAAGTCCCAGTCACTCCAACAATTGAAGACTGGCAGCTCTGTATCCTGTTTGAACTCCACTGTTGGCTTTTAGAAAACTGCATCTTTAACGCAGCTGATAAACTGCAAGGTAAGTTTTGATTTAATTATGGAAAACAATTAAACATAATTTTTTCTATCAGTTCAGGATTCCTGGAATTCACACTTGCAAACGGATAAATGCCTGTATTTACATAATTTCAACATGGAAAAATAGTGGCTGAATTCAAAATCATTACATAAATAGGGCAACTGCCAGTACAGTATATAATCTAATTTGAGAAGTATCATGTCATTTTTATCTGTATGACTTTCAAGCACACTGAAGTGGTACTCTAATTGTATTCATAACAGTCTGTGATTTAAGTCAAGATTGAAGCGTGGGTGATAGACATAATGTGCTATCAATATTATGGGTTGGATCCTTTCCAGAAAAGTTGATCGTCGTTTAATGATTTGATAGAAAGAACACACAATTACCATCAATTAAAATGATAATTTTTTTATAGCCCGTGGGACCACAATTGCGCTTGATACTAAATTGCTTGTCAGTATGGGTCATTACAAACATAATAAATTTGTCTCGTTAAAATTATGTAAAGTATGTATGATGTGCACAATATGGAACTGGACGTGAATAAGTATGAATAAATTAATCATCAGACTATAAATAAGCATGTCAAATTGCAAATATTTATTGATTTTATATGTCAGTTTTGCTAATTGAATGCACATTCAGACCGCATTTTTGTACGTTTCATTTAGCGACTATATTTGTATTTTTGTTCATGGCCTTAAGTGGGTGCAAAAAGAGGCAGTTGAACTCGCTGAATGGTAGGACAAAATGTAGCAGGACTGCAAGATAAAGGGCTCTTTGGTAAAAGAGTAGTAGCCGCTGGCTCTGCTTATACTGTCATAGCATGCAATGCTCTACTGCACTGTGGGATTTTAACAAGTTGATGCGTGGGTGGAGATAGATGGGCTTTGTCACAGCACTGGACATATCAGCCTCTGAATAAGACAGTGACCAATTGAGGCTCGTAGCAGAACGACCGCCGTCCCGCTAAACTATACTCTGACTGTAATGAAAACACAAGCCTTACTGAGGTCTCCAGATACACCAAGACACACTGCACTGCAGTCAAAGTCCAGGGTGACTCATCACATTGGGCAACCACTTAGAGGTGGTCTGATTGAAAAAAAATAAAGCACACCGGAGCAGAAATGAGCCTAGTAACGGACTACAACACAGTTGGGAGACCATGCGGGGCAGACAGAAATCATTAACTGAGATGTGTGAAGCTAGAGATCCACTGTTCCTGCCAGGGAGACACAGGCAGAGGGGTGCAGGTCTGAAGTGTGAAGGTCCAGTACTTTTTGTTATTAATGCCATCTAACACACACACAAACACATATATAGTATATCTGAGCAGACATGCGACGAGCAGAGCCTGGAGCATGGCCCAACGAGGCGCAAAGACGAGAGGAGAAGCGGGCAGAGGCGAGGCTGGCAGGAGGCCTACGGCAACTGGATGAGGCACGGCTATACCAACTAAAAACCCTTACCAGAGAGCAGTGGAGAGTACACCGGGACCTAGGAGCCATCGGGACATGTAAGACTGAAAGCCTGTGTGTGAGAGAGTATGCTTGTATAAGTCTGCATAAGTATATTTGTGTATGTATAAGATTTATATGTGCATCGCTAGTATTTGTATTTCAGTATCAGAAAAAGTAGACACAGCAAACCATGTGTATATAAATTAAGGTAACCCCTGGAAGAAAAACATCCAGTGCCTGGGGTCAAGACCTTGGGACCAAGATTTTAATCGCTCAACCCTGTCCTACCGGAGGACCACCCTACCCGAAATTCCACAAGCTGGCAAAGGGTCTGGAAAACACAGGTGAGAGGAGGAAATAAGGAGGACCACAATTTCACCTCTCTAGGGGCTTTTTCATATATCTTAATCACAGTTGGTCCACAGCACAAGATTCCATAGCTTGAGATAATTTATACTGCTGCGGTAGTTACTTGTTATAAAGAAGTGTGATCCGCTTTGTCACATTCAGCTTAGTCGCCAGTAATAAAAAAATCAATGCTAAATGAAAAACATAATGTGCTCTTAGCACCACGAAGCTACAAACTCTGTGAGGCTATGATACACTGCACAGAAAACTTATGTAGGATGGATCCAGGGTTATTATGGATATTTTGCAGAAAGAATCCACTTTTCCCCTAATGCAATGTATTTATTTGAAGGGTGCAAATCAGTTTTAAAATTGCACGGTAATGTTTTGTCTGGGTCTATATTTCTGTGCCAGTGTGAGCTTTGAATCGTTTCCCCATTTTTCTTGTAGGGCCGATTAGCTCCGTTCTTACGATGTCGTTTATCTTTAGGCAGCATTTCTCTGTACCAGCATCTCTATTTCAATGTGAGAGAGGTCAACTGTGTGCACCTTTGCATGCAATAACCTGTGACTCTGTATTTGTAAATGTATGCTTTCACTGGACATGAATGTGCATTTTGTATTTGAGACATCTTGCCTATATTTCTATATTTTTATATTTTTGCTGTGTGTGTGACTTAGTGAGCGACTGTGCACATCACAGTATGTTTCTCTGTCAGTTTAATTGTATAATTATGTGTTGAGTGTCACACATGAGTGGTTTCTTTAAAGGATGTTGGTGATTGGGGATTTCCCTGATTAATCTCCCCACTGGCTGTGGTAATGAGATAACAGTGCCCCTTCATCTGTGCACCGACCAACCTCATTCTTCCTCCAACTGGACCATACCTCCCCCCCCCATTCCCCCTCAAATGGTACTGCCCTGACTTCATCAGCACCCATCAAATCATGCAGCAAGCTGGCTGATTGGAAGGGGTATTCTTAGCAGCTCGACTGGTCTTAAATATGTTAATCCAGGGGCCAGATAACAAGATGCTTAAAACTGCAGAGCAATTCAGCACTGAGAAAGGCCATGTGCAATCATCTTCTAGGACTAGAGGGCCTCTGTGCAAAAGAGTGGCTGCAGCTGAAGCTCTCTCTCTCGCTCAGTATACAGCTCTCTGTCTGCCTCTCTCCCTGCTTCCCTCTCTGTCAGTTAAATATTAATGCTGCATGGACTCCTAGACATTTCTGATGATGCCGTTTTCATTTTGTGCTTGCAACCAACAGGGCTGTGGGCTACAAACTACATTATTTTAACTTTACATCTATGGTAGATTCAGGGATGTCTAAAAACTGGAAGACAAGGGTTCACATATGCATGCACGTAATAAGCCAGACACAAACCTCTTTTCCATATTTACAGTTTACAGTTTCAATAAACAGAAAAAAGTGTATAAAATGTGTTTACATTTTGTTGCATTCTACTGAGCCCCTGAAGTCACATGGTGAATTTTTTTTTCTCCAATGAATTAACTTGCGTCCACAAGACAGTGCCAGAAACGTTATCTCCCAAAAACTGCTGTCATTGATGGGCAGGACAAAATCCGCTTTATCTCGTCACTTTCACAGATCTCAGAAGCCAACATCTGGGGGTGTGGGTGGCTCCTCAGCTGTCCTGCAGGCTCGGGTTCGGGAGTTCATGGGTGGAGGAGATCCAAGAGTGGAGGGCTCTGGGGCACCACTCTATCTGCCGGATCTCAGAGCACAAACTGTTACCGGACCCAGCGCCATTGCACAAGAGCAGAAGGAGGGGGAGGCAGAGAAGAAGTTGACAGAAAAGGAGAGGGGGAAGCCACAATGGGAAGGAGAAAAATGTTCTCCTTCTCCACCTCCTGCTACTGAGACTCTGTCTCCAGACGGCCGCCTGAGAACCGTGTACACTCTGCCAAGCTTCTCACAGGCTCTGGCTGAAGCCCGGAAAGCCCGTTACATCAGGCACCGTGGTCGTCCCCTCTGCGAGAGGGAGCTATCGGTGGGCGAAATATTTGCGAGGACCACCAAAGATGCCCAGACACACTGATCCATACTTATGATCCTTCTCCAACAATGCTACTAATCATTCTGCCCTGACCCTGTGACACTACCCTTTATGACCTGCCAATTAATGTAATTCACTCCATTTTGACACCTATCCCTCCATATTGGAGTGCCAGCTTTGTGAAATCTTGCCATGATTTACAAATATGTACATCTCTAAAGCATACACCCTGTCAAGTATTCATATATAACTGTAAATTACCTATGTCTTTCACCATGATACAGCTTTTAAATATTCAATGCATTTGGACTTCTCTCTTCCTTGTGGAACATTTTATTGGTTTCTGTAATATGAATATATTAATTTATGTGTTATAAGGAATTAATAAAATAAAGTATGCGAGAGTCATCTTAAGTGTCTTCAGACAAAATTTTACCAAAACTTTAATAGAAAGCTCTCAAGTGCTGTGATTGAAAAGATTCCTCTGAGAGATAGCTCTTCCAGACAATTGATTTATCATAGGCTACAGCAGTGGTTCTCCAACTTGGTCCTGGAGCCCCCCTGTGTATGCTGGTTTTCGTTCCAACCACAATTGCAATCTGATCATTTTAACAAGCTGTTAATTTTTTAAATTGCACTTTTTATGTTTTGATGGATTATTTATCCAAATAATCCTTAAGCCAAATAATGTCAGAAAATAGCTATGCATGACATGTAGAGTAAATTAACATTTTGCTTATTGTATATTTCAAACAACTACATTAAAAGAGTTAACAAAATGTTATAACTGATCAAATTAAAGAGTTAGGTGAATCAATATGCTCTTAATTAGGTCGTTGAACACGTGTTTAAGTTCTTTCATAATTTTGTTTTCTTAAACTTATTAACACAATGCAGATTTGGCTCATTATCAATTTGCGTTGTCTTTGAATTGTTTATTATCAACCAAATGGTTAGTTTTCATGACCATGTGTCCACACTTTCACCAATTAGGAGCCTATTGATTCACCTCTGCCTTTCATTTGCTCAGTTTTGTTACCTCTTTTAATGCAATTGTTTGCAATATAGCACAATAAGCAAAATGTGAACATGGGTCATTTATTCTACATGGTATGCATAGTTGTTTTCTGTCATAATTTGGTTTAAGAGGGTAAATAATCCATGAAAACATGAAAAGTGTAATTAAGAAACCTAAGCTTGTTAAAATTCTCAGATCGCAATTGTGGTTGGAACGAAAACCAGCATAGCCTACACAGGGGGGCCCAGGAACGAGTTTGAGAACCACTTGGCTACAGGATGATTTATCATACTCCATAGACGCCCCCTGGTGACTATCATCGATACGGTAGGAGATATTATATCTGGATAATGTAAGCGGGGTTAAAGTCATTTTACTTTTCATTTTCCCTTTACAGTTCTCTAAAAAAACATTCGTTGTAGAATTTATGAACCGCTACAGTCAGGTTTTACTTAATTTATGAACCGCTTAGAGTTTATTGACGTTTTATAAATAAAGTAACCTAGGTGATATACCCTTTGAGTAGGGTGAGAAGGCTTAACTAATCGAGCAGGTAACCACACAGATCTATTTCGCTGATTTGCCCCTCCTTTGAGGGCGGTAGCTACATTCTTTCCCTAAAACTCCATTGAGGCTTCTACGTGTTTTGGAAGTTCCTTTCAGTACTTCCTTGTTCCGAAAGCGTGCTATTTTAATTTAATCTGTTGGTAAATCGTTCACAAGAAAATTCATAATGACTTTTTTAAGGAGGCTTGCGGTCTGGCAGTGCTTGCGAGTGCTTAGACCTTGTGTTCCGGCCCCAGAGTTTTCCGCAGCCACAGCTCAGAGACTAAAGGCCGAAAGACAGCTGTGGACCCCGTTATGTGCACTCAGCCGCAGGTTGCACTCGGAATCACAAACTTCTGAAGCGACAGAAGTGGAGCTAAATAAACGAGAGGGAGGAGACACAGGTAGAGGTTCAGATGTTAACTACACATATTGGAACTACAGTTGTGATTTTGCACCTTGACTTTAGAATGGCATTGGGTCATTTACAGGCTTTTTTGTGGCTCTTGATTGGATGTAATATCCATAATCCTCTTGACATTCTGTGGTCAGAACGCAAAATGAAGGAGATTTAGGCTATGTTTTACAGTGTGGGTTTACAGGGGCTATGTTATAATTTATGCCACTTTTGTACATAATTGGATTTTATTAGTATTGTCTTCTTACTTGGTGTAGGCTATTGTTAGCACCATCAGAAAAAAGCACTTGAGATAACAGTGCACCTGAATGTAGGCTACAGTATGTACTGCATTGTAAACGTAAACATATTATGTACAGTGCAATGTTACCCAGATTTTAAATACCTTCATTCTACTAATTATGTTATCAGATCATTGTGTCACTTCATAAAATTAAATGTGGCGTGTAAGAGTGCCAGGTATTCCTACTAATGAATTATTTATGAATGTGCACACCTGTCACCTTTGCAAAGGAGGGTTTTTAATTAGATAAAATACAGACCAAATGTGCGGTGATGGAAATCGGAACACTTTGATGAGTATTTCTGTAATTACCAACGTACCATTTTAGTTTCCACATCATCGTCCACATAAGTTCGTCCTATTACAGCCTATTTTAGTACAACTGTGATTTTAACCTGAAATATGTTGAAGTAAAGCCTGATTTAGAGTCCCTACTGCTGAAGTGGCTACAATTTCACACAGTACTGAGGGGCATGTCTCTTTTCCCCTGAGGAGCAGCACCGTGGTAGAATTTCAGATGCAAAAATCATAGGTGGGATTTAGCAAGTGTAAACCATGGATTCACTGGAGCCAATTTTATTTTACTTTTTTCTCATGAATTACATGGATGAAGCAGAAAATAAAGCCAATCAAGGTCACATACATTAATTCTACAGCATGTCTGCTGATTCACTTAAAATGTTGTATAAAACATACATTTTAGGTAAGAGCCTGTGGGCTTATTTTATGTAAGAAGCTGTCTGGCAAATCCTGGAAAGACTTCAGGGATCTTTGTTATAATGTTTAATTATTTATGGGACGGCTGTTCCTGTCCACAGTTCATTTATCTTGTGTAAATTAGATATGCTGTGCACATTCTGGAGCAAATTTACATTGTTGTTCCAGACACTGCAGCAAAGTTTTGAATCCACCCTTCTCAGCACTACATTAATCTCAGATTTGTCCCTGTCAAAAGCAGTTCTGTTAAATTGTTAACAACAAAGTAGCTAAACAGTAACCCATGTGCCAATGAGGCACCATGCAGTGCAGCTCTAATGGTTTTTCAAAGTTACAAATTCTGAAACCAATTAATGTGAGTTAACATGTAGTGTTGCCATTCAGTGAGATAAAGCCTCTCTCTCCCTCTCTCTCTCACACACACACACACACACACACACATTTTTTTCTTTATCCAGGAATCGTGGAAGTGCTGATGTGTCGGCAGCATGCCCGCAACTCCCTTGGCAAGGTGTTTGTACGTCAGGTAAGAACTGAAAGAAATTGTGCTTTAACTGCAGTGCTCCACTGTGGCAATGGCTGAATAAATATTCCCTGCACTTATACTGTAGATGTGGGAGCTGGTGTCCACTCTTCACCATGACTCTACAGTGCGGGTGGTGGTGTTCCGCAGCACAGTGCCAAGGGTCTTCTGTGCAGGTCAGTGTGTGTGTCTCAGCATCACCCAAAGCACATAATCCATCCATAACTTTGAAGGCGTGTCTGCTATCTCTGAAACAACTCATGCTGCCTTAAATCCTTAAACTGGGCATGAGTTAAGGTATTCTTGACTGTGTGCAATTTAGAAATGATTCTTCACTAGTATATGTAACTGGTTTTAAATGGACACATTACGTGCAGATTTGATTACAGTGGATTAATTGGCTTCTTGGTTTACAATTTGAGCTGTTCAAACTGAAAATACAGTGTGTTTGACCACTTCATTTCCAAGGTGCTGATTTGAAGGAGCGTGCCCTGATGGCCAATGCTGAAGCAGAAGACTTTGTGCATGGACTACGCTCACTCATGACTGCAATTGGTAGGGGTCTCTTGGCCATGCTGTGGGGGGGGGGTGTTGCGGGGGGGCTCATCTTGCGTGCCCTCCTGTGCTTTTGCAGACTATGACCAATTTTTATGTTCATGTATCATATCTTGTTCAGTTTCTTGTTAGACTTTCCATGCATTTACAGGATCTGCTTCTGAAATGTTCCAAAGCAAATTGAGGGAAGTTGAAAACGTGTCTGATATTTCATAGTATAATAATATGCCACAGTGCGATGTTTACATCAAAACTGTGGGGTCTACATACTGTAACTAACTGACTGTATAGTCACATATCTTAGCTGTCAGTTGTGTCTTGGTGTCTGATCTCTCATGGGCCTGTGGTGCCAGCTATGTTGCCCATGCCCACCATCGCTGCAGTAGATGGCTATGCTCTGGGAGGCGGCCTGGAGCTGGCCCTGGCCTGTGACCTTCGCACTGCCGGTGAGTGTATGCCTCCTGACGGGCTGAGGAATGCATGTGAATGATGGAGGGCTCATGTGAGGACATCTGCTGGCATCTGCTGATTTAGGAGCGAGGCAGATGCATAGAATTTATTTATTTGGATAAATTGGTGTGGTGGGACATCCGTCAGCCTGAATTTATGTTGGGCGCCAGTGAAATACTGCTGTGGAAACCTTCAGCTGTCCTCTGCACTGTTTTCAGCTTTCACAGCGCAGATGGGTCTGATTGAGACAACGCGGGGACTGTTGCCAGGGGCAGGTGAGGAGGAGGGATGGATTTTGTAGGACTTAGTGTGTCTATGTGACTAGGCTATACTGTGCAGTGTGTTCACAATATGGCAGTGAGGATTCAAGGGCCAAGGGAGGAGGCAGGTCTTCAAAGTGAAAGGCCAGTTAATTGAATTGGTCTTAAGACAATCTGTAATGAGTCTTGGAATGTTTCAAAAATCTAATTTAACACCGTACTAATTGCATATATTCTGAACCTTTAAAGATGAACTTATCTAACAACTCTGAGAAACTTTACTTGCTGAGTATGGTATTTTCACATACTTTAAAAAAAATCTTGTCATTCGGAGAGATAACTGCTACAGAACACTGTAGAAGAACTGGATGTGAAGCACATACAGTGCAGTCCGTAAGTATTTAGTATTTGTGTAGTGACACAGTTTTTGTTGTTTTGGCTCTGTACTCCAGCACATTGGATTTGGAATGAAGCAATGAATAGGTTCAAGTGTCAGCTTTAATCTACAGGTATTTACATTCATATCAGGTGAACTATGTAGGAATTGCAGCCCTTTTTATACATAGTCCCCCCAATTTTGGGGACCAAAATTAATTGGACAATTGGGTGCTCAGCTGTGTCTTGGACAGCTGTTTGTTGTTGCATCATTAGTTCATGCACTAGAACAGTAACAAAAGGTCTAGAGTTGATTCTAGGTGTGGAATTTGCATTTGGAGTCTGTTGTTGTTGTCTCTCAACATGATGCCCAAAGAAGTGTCAATGGCAGTAAAGCAGGCCTCAAGGGTGGGGGTCTGAATAAATCGGAGACATAGCCAAAAATCTTGGGTGTCAAAATCAACTGTGTGGTACATTGTTAAGAAGCAAGAATGCACTGGTGAACTCCTGGTAAACCATGGAAGACCGTTGTAGTGGATGACCGAAGAATACTTTCAATTGTGAAGAAAAATCCCTTTTCAACTGTTGAACAGATCGAAAACACTCTTCAGGATGTAGGAATGGATGTGTCAATGACTTTTTCTGTCAAAAAAGAAGACTACACTAGCATAAATAAGGGTTTACTGTAAGATGCAAACCACTGGTAAGTCTCAAGAACAGAATGGCTAGGTTTGCTAAAAAGTACATTTAAAAAACCGCAGAGATCTGGGACAAACTTTTATGGACAGACGAGATGAGTATTAACCTGTACCAAAGTGATGAAAGAATAGCATGGAGAAAGAATAGAACTGCTCATTATCCAGAGCACCCCCCTCAGCTTTGAAACATGGTGGAGGTATTGTTATGGTGATGGCTTCTGAGTTTTGTCCTATAAGAGTAAGTATGCATGTGTGTGTGTGTTGATCAATGATTTGGTGTAGCAGATGAGGGCTGATCTTTGCACAGGCCTCTGCCCTCCTTGACCGGACATCTAGGTGCCATAAGTTATCGGGCATGACTAATGGCGTGGGTTGTTGATGAACAAAAGCATGTTATTTTGGAACATTTGGGAGATATTATCTCACAGATAATGTAAACATTTGCGTCAAACTCAAGGCCTCCGAGAGGTATATAAGCTTGGCTAGATGACCTGTGCGTCAAAGGTTGCTGGACAACATTTTATGCTGTGTCTTGGTGATCTTCCCGCTGGCCAGTGTGATTTTCAATAAACTTTTACTTTCTCTAGTGAAGTGTTTTTGTTGTATTGAGTGAGTTCCTGCATTGTCCTGATTATTTGGAAAGAAGCCGGTTCCTAACAATGGCTTAGGCGTGTATGGCTGTCACTGGAACTGGCTCACTTGTCTGTTGATGATGAGACTGCTGACTGCAGCAGAAGGATGAATTCTGAAGTGTACGGAAACACTTTATCCAACCAAATGCCTCAAAACTCACTGGACAGAACTTCACCTCATAACAAGAAGCTTTTCAGGGCCAGAAAATGAAATGTTATACAACCTGTTAAATTTCTGTGAAGTTTAGGGTGTATCATTCGTGAGCAGTAGTTTCCAGTGTCGACAGCTGTATTTCCAGAAGGATTTCTGGGCTCAGATATTCCCGCTTAATTCATGGACTCTGCCTGCGCTGAAATTCAGTGTGTTCTGAGAGGTGGACGGCCATGTCTGGAAATTTATGCCAAGTGTCTGGGCAAGAACACCTCTGTGCACAAGATTATGTTTGTTTCCAACATTGACACATGCCGCACATGGCATGACGTGTCAGTTTTTGGATTTGTGCACTGTAGTGTCCGCTCCACAAATGCACCTTTTTGTACAGTGTTCTTGACTGGTCAAGTCAATCACAAAACCAGAATCCAATTGAACATGCATTTCACTAGACGGAAGACAAACATTCCTCAAAACAGGAACTGAAGATGGCTGCAGTACAGGCCTGGCAGAGCATCACCAGGGAAGATACCCAGCATCTGTTGATGTCTATGGGTTGCAGACTTCAGGCAGTCATCGGATGCAAAGGATTTTCAACCGAGAACTAAATATTGTTTATTGTTTAACCGAGAACTAAATAAGACAACTTTATTAAAGATTATGTTAATTTGTCAAATTTTGGTCCCATAAAATGGGAGAAATATATAAAAATGGCTGTAATTCATACAGGGGTCGCTGGATATATGGTATGTGATGATGGTCTGTACTTTAAGTAAGTGTGTGCACACCATCTCTCCCTGTCCTCCCTACCACACAATTTATTAGAAAAAATACTGGGGGTGAGCGAGAGAGGGGAGGGGGGGGGGGGCGGAGGAGCGTCTCCACTCTCCACTCGTCATTGATAAAAATGTATGTACATATATAATTTTGTTTAACTGAACTGATCAAACTGTTAAACTGGACGTTGCAGATCAAATATGAATCAAGATTCAGCAACTGCATGGCCTATTTCTCACCTCAAATATTTTCAGAAATGTATTTTAGTGGACTATTTAGGTGGAATAAGAAAGTTTATGAACAGGACGCCACGTTGTTCCGGTTTTAAAACGTGGAGCCGAAACGAAAAGAACGTAGTGGGTCTAACCAATCAAGGGCCGGCTGTTTCCGTTATCAATTATCCATATGACGTACAGGTATCTCCAAAGAGGTACTCTGACAGCACGATTGGGGCGGGGGCAGTGTGGTTAGCAGAAAGAGAATTTCAACCGTTAGAGGGCAGTACAAAGACGCTTATCTACCAGTTTTTTATGATATACAACATTATTTCAGAATTGTTGAAATAACGGCATGGATGAATAAGTTTCATTATAAGGTAGGCATACAAACACGTTTACAGTGAAAGTGATCTAGCGTGTACTTACCCTTTAACATCATATTCATTGTTTCATTTTAAATCCAATGTGCTGGAGTACAGGGCCAAAACAACAAAAATTATGTCACTGTCTAAATACTTACGCACAACACTGTATGTGTTGTATACTCAAGTCAAAATAGTTTGATGAATCATTTATGTTTGAACTATGTAAAATGCATAAACCCCAAACCTGCATGTATAGCAGTTCACTTTTGAAGCAGAACTGAAAGGCCCAGTGGAATGTGGTTTGATGCACGGGTGTCAGTGACAGCTCTAGTTTTGCTTTTACTGTTCTCTGTCCATGAGTACTTCTCGGGGTGGGGGTTCCCCTCCCCCTTGGCTTGAGGCCTGGATTGCACCCTGGCTGCGGTCTCTCACACCCGCTTTACCGTGTCTCACCTCTAGGGGGCAGTCAGCGGCTCCCACGGACAGTGGGCTTTGCAGTAGCCAAAGAAATGATCTTCACTGGGCAGCAGTTGGGCGGTGAGCGGGCCTTGCAGCTGGGCCTGGTCAATAGGGCGGTGGAGCAGAACCCTGATGGTGATGCTGCTTACACAGAAGCCTTGGGCCTAGCCAGAGAGATTCTTCCCCAGGTCAGCTGTACTGTATGTCTGCCTGTCGGTCTCTCTCTCTTCCTCTACTGCCTCTCAAAATTTCACTCAGCTCTGTTCAAACATGCTTGCTGGCATGACTGACAGCACTGCATTGGCAGAACAGGGGCATAGAGTAGAAAACATTCCAACACCAATGATTTGTTCCCATTATACAGCATTGTCAGATACCTGCCTCTGTGGATTATGTGAACAGGCACGCATATGGCACAGGGAGAGATAGATCCATCTGTTTCAGGCCACGGTCAGAGAATGCTAACGGAGATTGTGGGAAGCAGTCATAAACACATTTACCTTTGCTCTGACTACTCTCATCCACTCAGGGACCTATTGCAGTGCGGATGGCTAAGGAGGCAATGAACAGAGGCATTGAGGTTTAAGAAAATTTTTATTTCCTTTAATAACATATTTATGATAATAATAATAATCATCCAAGACTATGTGTATTATGACCATTACTGTATTAATATTAAGTATAATGCATGATTGTCATAAAACTCAGTGCTCCCTCCCTCCCTCTCTGGGTATCACAGGTGGACATTGCTTCTGGAATGGCCATTGAAGGGATGTGTTATGCCAGGGTAAGAGACTGCCTTCCAGGGTAGTAGGAATGGAAATGTTCCGCTTGCCTGACAAAATGCTGATACTGTTACTTCATCCTTCAAAGAATATCATATGAACAGTCGCACGCAGGTTAACGCACAGTAACCGAAACCCCGTTCCCCTCACAGGTGATCCCTACTCGAGACAGGCAGGAGGGGATGGCAGCTTTCATTGAAAAGAGACCACCGCAATACATAGGGGAGTGAGTCGGATGTCTCCCTCTCAAGCATAGGACCCTCCGTTATACGATACCCTTCTGTTTGCTCATCTGTCTGTAACCCAACGCAGTGGGAGACATGCGCTTTATTTCTGCTTATAGAAATTATTTCCCAATTGTGTTCACACATAGTGGAAATTTATTTGTTACATTTCCTTGAGATGGATTTTTTTTCCTAATACTCTTTTTAAATGGTAGGAGCATCTGCATGATGTAATGGATTAGATGTGGCACGGACAGTGAAATATGGTACATTTACTGTAATGGATTAGATGTGGCACGGACAGTGAAATATGGTACATTTACTGTAATGGATTAGATGTGGCACGGACAGTGAAATATGGTACATTTACTGTAATGGATTAGATGTGGCACGGACAGTGAAATATGGTACATTTACTGTAATGGATTAGATGTGGCACGGACAGTGAAATATGGTACATTTACTGTAATGGATTAGATGTGGCACGGACAGTGAAATATGGTACATTTACTGTAATGGATTAGATGTGGCACGAACAGTGAAATATGGTACATTTACGCATTTGAATGCTTAGCTTTCAGCTACAAGGACAGTCACAGCAAGCCACCACTTCACACTGTTCCGCAGATTAGGGGAACATTAAGATGCTGGTGGATTATTACTTACTTGTTTGGTTTTTCATCCTATAAAGAACTCTTTAAAATAGTATTCTGCTTCAGTTGTGTCATTTTCAAACAACACAACAAATCACGAAAATAACTGGAATTTGTGTGCAGCAGTAAATATATATAAAACTATATATATATATATGACATCGCGTGGCGCTGTAATGGCGACGTAGTCCAGCTGTCTCTTACGTTCGTGTTTGTTCATTTGAATGTGTTTTGTTGTGTCTGGCTTTTGTCTTTTTCATGCGCTGTGTGTCTGTTGTGGTACGGGGAAGCGGATGGAGATTTTTCGGGGCACTCCTACTGCTCGTTTTTGTAAGATTGACGAATTGTATATTCGGGATGATTTTGTATGTGGTCGTCACCATGGAGACGCATTCACAACATATGCTCGGGAATGTCCGTTGGATCTGCAGCCACGGAGTTTACCATCGCTCTTCACCGGAGTTGAAGATGTCGGGACTGATCCGGGAGTGCGGGCAATCTTCAGAAGGCCATCAGGGAAGGGGAATATAATGCGGAGGAGTGAGGCGGCGACTGGGAAGGCTGAGCTCCATTTCGACAGTGGACAGAGACCGCAGCACTGCGTGTATGGAGGAAAGTTGTGGAGACGGAGTTTGTGTGTTGGAGTTATGACACTGGATATCTCGGGACAGCGGGGGCTATTTCTAATCATGGCTATTCCACTTTAATTCACTTAATTAACTTGATTAATGCAATGATTCTATTGAATGTCTTTATTTGATATGTTTCTTTGTGTGTTGTGGGTCTGCCCCACTATGTCTTTTTTGTTGTTGCTGGGGCTACAACTGAAGTTCCCTAAAGGGAAATAAAAGTTATTCTATTCTATACTTCAGTTTCATATCTGTCATGCTGTTGGGAGTACTGACACAAGTCAAAAAAGCACCTACTGTATATAGGATAGTGAAAATACGGTACGTTTAATTATTCTTATTTGTGTTTCTTTATGCCTTTCAGTAGTGTTGGGCTCATTATGCAGTGGTGATCTGTAAGCAGTTACAAGTTCATATCAGAATAATTAGATAAATCATGCTGGTAAATACATATGACCAAATCCTGAATGTCTTGAATACACTGTCTCCAAAGTTTAAGGTGTGTAAGGGGTGCAAATATAAGCTAACCCTGAAGCTGAACAAGGTATGTATTGTGAAGTGCTGTAATGAGTTACTGGCAAGAGGCTATAAAGTGGCCATGCACTAGTCATAACGTATCTGCAATCGAAGGTAAACACACACACACGGAACTGACAATATTAAAAAAAAAACTAAAAAGTAAAGGTGTGTATAGTATACATTCTTTATTTCAGAAACATCTTTTTGCATAAAACATATCCCAGCAGCAAAATGTAATGCTCCTTGATGGGAGTTGCCTCTGGTCTACCCCCTGGAACAACGTTCCCAGTGTTCAAGAAGTGTGTTGGGGAAAATTGTTCACCAATAAGACGCACATTTCAAAAATCACAACTGACTCTGAAACCCAGATTTCTCAAAAAAAGAAAACATTACCAAAGTACCATGCAGCAGTTGAAAGCTTATTTATGGGTCAAAATGGACACTTGGAAAGATTTCACAGCAGTCTGAAACCCTCTGTTTAGCTTCAGTTGCATAGAAAGAGATCACTGGAGCTGCTGAAATATCAAATAAATGGGTAAAAGGTTTGATGCTGATCATATGCCACCTGTTAAGAGTACCTTGGGTCAGTACACATGGTGTCAGATGACTAGTACACACATTGGGGACATCACCACAGCTTATTCTCATGTATTTAGTAAATGACATACTCAAATTCATGTTCATGCCTTTTAAAGACTACATGCTTTTATTTGTTTTGAATGTGTACTGGTAGCTGTAACTAGATTAAGACGGAATTGAATGTCTCAAGTAAAATCCAGCTTCTCTCATTTCACCAAATGAACCACAATATCTCTTCCACTGAGTGGCTAAATGGGTTTATGCTGTAGCTCCTAACTGGCTCCAGCCATGCCCTTCTTAAAAGGTCATGTTTTCTCTTATATTTGGAAATATTTGTGGAATTAGCTATCCACCTTTGTATTCCAAAGGCTACACGTGTGTTAAAACAGACTTATGCTTCCCATTTAATTTAAACCCTCCAATGTACAGGGGAATCTAAATGGACGTGAGATTACACATTGTAATATCAGATCTGTAAGGGGCGACGGCCTCCCTGATTAAAAATTAAAGTGGAGCTGGCAGCAATTATGAAATGCGAGAACGACACAGCGGCGAATGCAGATTCCACCTGGCTGCAGTTAAACTGAACGCATTTGAATGCTTCGCTTTCAGCTACAAGGACAGTCACAGCAAGCCACCGCTTCACACTGGTCCACTCGTACAGATTAGGGGAACATGAAGATGCTGGTGGATTATTACTTACTCGTTTGGTTTTTCGTCCTATAAAGAACTCTTTAAAATAGTATTCTGCTCCAGTTGTGTTGTTTTCAAACAACACAACAAATCATGAAAAGAACTGGAATTTGTGTGCAGCAGTAAATATATAAAAATATATATACTTGAGTTTCATATCTGTCATGCTGTTGGGAGTACTGACACTGTACTGTACAAAAAACCACAACCTACTGTAGCATGAAACACAAGAAGCACGACCAACAACTTTCGGTTATATACATTTCTTTTTAAAAAAGAATTTGTATGTATATTTATATCCCCTTAGTACCTCAATCTATATTTTGACCATTATATTTATTGCCATAAGTTACAATATTTACCTCATAGACAATTTCTCAAGAATAATTGACAAGTAGTGAAAACACAAAGAATGCATTCAGGCACACAAGCATGCTCTCGAGCACACACTTTCATGCACACCATCAACCCAGTACAACTCCGGAAGTACTGGCTCACTTGAGCCTTTCTCGGTCTGTTAGCTTCTTCACCAAGGGCTACACAAATGACACATGTTTACATATAGCATATGCACTGTTTACCTGCAATACAGCCAGCATTTTTTTTGCGACTGTAATTCTCCAAAATGTATTTCCTTATCATCACCAAATAATAATATTTAAGTTGTAATACCAATATCCATCTTCAATTCAATGGAAAAATAAATAACATTCAGTGTGCAAAGAATTATTTTCACCTATTTTGATGCCCCCTTGTGGGGGTTCAGGGTACCATGAAAGGTTGAAAGAGGGAATCCAGAGTAGCACAGAGTGCAGGTCATTCTTTAACCCGCCCCCTACACTTCCCCCGCCCTTCCTCGTAAGCACGCCCATCTTCCAGTGCCGTCCACCGCTTTACCATCACGGAATATCTTTCTCTGCAATAAAAAAAAAAAAAACAGCAACATTTCAGCAGCAGTTCACAGCACCACCGAGCACATGGATTGCAAATCTTTACACCTGTACGCACTACGCACAAACAGCCTGACCACCAAAGAGCATCAGACAAGACTTGTTCTTTGATTGATTGATTGATTGATTGATATCTTTCATTTAAGCGTCATGCATCTTATGATGCCCAGCCCGAAAGGGCCTATAAGACACTACATTAAAGAAAAACATTCAGCGTGTACGCTGTACATTTCATAGAGCAGGGTTCTCCCAATAATTTTTTCAGAGTGACGCAGTGGCCCTCGGGGGGGGGGGGGTTATAAAAAGAAAACTAAAGAAAGAGTTCCGCACCTACATTAAAGCAAGACTGTACTTTTTCATTTTGCAGCACGTGCCAAAACCGAATGTCCCGTACGAAGGTAAGAGGACATTTTTTCCAGCCCAAAGTAAGCGGTGATACTTTTCTGATTAGAACGGCAAAAAGATACGGTGACACAGGCTATTATTTTGGTTTTTCAGTGGTGCAAGTGAGGGAACGGTGGCACACCGCCTCTGTTACTTATTTTAGTGGTACCATAGATTAAGTGGTATCATAGTTCTGAGTTTAGCACAATACATGAATTAGCACATTACACAGTGAATTAGGACAGAGGGTCTGAAATAAATCAGGTCACCATATAATGTGCTATAACACATAAAATGGAATTTATCTTATATTTTCCTCAAGTCACATACAGTGCATACCCTTTCCTCCTCTGCAACACTACTGAACCTACCCAACACTACTGAACCTACCCACTTCAATTGCCAATGGGAGGAATCCAGTTCTCAATTGGGCACATAAGAACCTCTGACTTCTTGGTAAAAATGAGGTGACAAGGTTCAGGGGCATAGCATTGCTTAATCAGGTTATACGTTCTAAGCTTTGGTTTTAGCCAGATGTCGGATGACCATTTTCCTTTGTAATTTAGAAAAAGTTTGTGTTTAATCAGATTGACATCAACTTGTATCTTATTTCTGAATGTATTGTGGATCTGTATCATTTAAGATGGCATCCAGTTCCTCAGTCCAAATGTAATTGTGCATCTGGTCCAAACGGAAAACCTTTTTTGTTAATTTTTCCCCAAGCATACTGATTAGGCGGGTCCAGAGTCTAACTATTTCCACCCTTTGCCTCATTTCATTAGGCTTCCATCTCATGCAACTTGCATAACCAGGAGTGGTGCGAATTTGTGGACAGCCAGGAAGCAGCGAATAACTCGTTCACTCTAACCGATTCCTTGAAGCCCCAAATTTCAGTTGCATAAATTAATGTGCTTATCACAGATCCCAAATCTCCCTATACCGTCATCAAAAGTCATATGTTAATTGAGTATGAAACCAAGATATTTATAGGAATGGGTATAACAGAGGGGCAAATCTCCAAAAGAAAAAACAGGCACTTTTTATTTCTCCTTTTTTTCCTGAAGTTTTTTTCAGGTTTTTTCTAATCATCAGTCTCCATGTGAGGCACCGGGTGGTAACAATGTTTAACATATTTTAAAGATTATGAACACTCCACCAGGATTATTATATCATCTGCATACGACAAGCAACCTCATTTAACCACTATGTTTGCTTGTTTTATTTGCTGTGCCAAATCATCTACTGTATATAGAGGGTAAATAGAGTTGGCCAAAGGGCATCCCCGTTTCACCCCAAAGAGTGTAGGGAACCTGAACACCCCAGCAGCAGACTCCAGAAACTCCAATGAGAGATGGCAACAGCAATAAGTGCCAATATATTCACCAATCTGCACTGCGCACAGGAAGAGCATCTCAAGGGTAGTCCAATAGAACTCTCAAAAAACTTCCTGATACATCCGCCTTTATCTAATGGCCAACAGTTGAAGTCACGAGGTCACACCCATAGAACATAACCACCAATTATTGCCCTCTACAATGACAACAGTGTTCCCTGCTGATGACCTCATCAGGGTGCCTCCCTCTACCCCACCCGATGCCCAGGCGCCCGATATCATACCACGGGTCGGCTTGCCCTCAAGGCCTTGAAGCAGTGATGCCAGACACACATCGGTTCCAAAACATTACTAAGTGAAAGACGAGTGAGATCATAAACGCACGGGAGAAACCATAATTCAATCCCAAGAACGACCCCCTTACTCCTGAGCCAGAAACCCCATCCCGTTAATAGGTCCACTCCAGTAAGGTATGTGTGTGATACAGCGCCCTCCACTATTATTGGCACCCCTGGTAGAGATGAGTAAAAAGGGTTATAAAAAATGAACCGTTTGGTGAATTAGCCTAATTTCACACTGAACAAATGAGAAAAATCCAACCTTTAATTTAAGTAAATTTATTATGAGAAAAAAAATCCCTCATCAAGAAATCATTCTTTTTAACAAAACCATGTGTGCCACAATTATTGGCACCCCTGCATTTATATATAGAATAAAGTAATCATTTTAAATATTTGATTGCATATCCTTTGCATGCCATGACTTCCTGATGTCTGTGACCCAACAACATCAAAAGACTCTTCATATCTTATTTTCTGGTAGTCTTACAAGCGATACTATAACGTCTCTGCATTTGAATGGATCTTTATGGGAATTGGGGGAACAGTATGGAATACATGGTTGGTAAAATGGCTGTAAGTCATCAAGGGTCTGAGGTATCAAACGAGCCTCAAACCATCACTCTGCTGCCAGATATGCAGTAGATATGGATGGATCACTTTAAGGGTTGTTTCTCCTGACAAATGTTCCTATTGAACTCTATAGAAAAATAAGTCAGGAGAAGAAACCCTTCAAGTTGGCACTATTAGGTCCATTACATCCATTTAGCCCTCAGCACTCCCACCGGAAGGCTTGAACCAGCCCAGCAGTACGAGTGTGAGTTCCAGCATGCCACATCAGAACCAAGCAGTCCTCAGGTTATTTACCTGCACACAGGCAACAGGGGCTCGATATAGAGCTTTCACAGCTACAAACAATTACCATAACAATTACTCTAGCTCTAATGAGTTTAAATGCAAGTAAATCTCCATTTACCCAATCAAACGCCTTTTGGAAGTCGATGAAACACACAAAAGTGGGTTTACCCTCATATATTCTGGCTCTAAGCACCGTGGATAAAGCATAAATAATGGTTAATACATGCCCTGTTTTTCCTAAACCCATTTTGTTCATCGACAAGTAAATCAGCCATTTCCAAGTATTGTGCAAGTCTGATAACTAGGCAAGTATTGTGTAAGGCTTGTCCTTTTTGTTCAACGGTTCAAATGATCCACCTAAAAAGTTCAATAATAAGATAAATGTGGACTTTCTCTCTGCTGTTGCTAATGTTGCTATGCCAGCTATAAGCATATGGTTAAACCCCCCCGACCCACCTTTGTGAGCGTCCTGATGGCGCTGGCAGCGCGGCGGTGGCGGGGGCACGGGCTGGCCTGTGCGGGCCCTGTGACGCTCCAGGCTGTCCAAGATGCTCTCGGTCAGTCTCCTGATGTCAGCGTGGGTGTCGGGGCGCATCCTCACCGCCTCCAGATGCTGCAGGCCCCCCTCGTCCAGCAGCATGCTGCAGTACCTGGGCGCTGATGGGACGGGATAGGACGAGTAAGGCCTTAACCACGCGTGAACCTTCGCATCCCTTTCCAGGTAATCTATGATCTTAATGGGCTGCTTTAAAAGGCTGATCCTTCCAAGCCAGGATTAAGCTGATCCCCGGCCCTCCTTCCTCCAATCCCAAACTCACCGTTCTTGCTGCACACGTGCTGCATGGCCCAGGCAGCCCACAGCTGCACACCGGGGGTCTGGAAGCACTCCAACAGGGGGAAGAAGGGGTTGAAGGACCTAACAGAAGAGAGGGAGATAGTTAACACCACTTATGATAGATCAACTCATCACCTTTCACCAGCCCTAGCCCACTAGCCACACCATCAATCTTCCTACAGTTCCAGGAATGCAAACCTCCTCTAGTCTTCTTGAAATGCATCAAATACATTAACCAGCCTTAAGAGAAGGAGCATGTAATCAAAAACACAGTGCACGAAACATGGTTGCTATGGGTAGACATGTGTATGCTCCACAAATCACACATCACAGAAAATATTAATTGCATAACAGTCTTTTCTGGCTAATGAAGCTGCATATTGATATGATATAAATAGCTATGAGGTAAGAGTGCTTAGGCACTTCTAAATATGCACTATACGACTGAATGCAACAGCTGATTAAATTCATGAGGAGATTGAAGACCATAATAAAAGTCCCCTCTAGCAGACTAGAAAGGCCATTCATGTCCTGCTGGATCCCTATTTACACAGTGTGATTTTAATAAGTGTGTTGTAAATAGTCTTCTATATTTTATTCAGCACAATATACAATATGTTGTTGCTGTATATGGGTCATTTACTGTATCAGTGGTTCCTAAAATGTAAGTTCAGACCCACACTTGTGATGTGAGAGGGGTTTATATCAGTCATGAGATAATGTTACACATTCAGGGTTCTCCCCAAAGAATGTAACAGAGGCGCTGTGCCACTCTGTTCCCTCATCGCCATTGTGTAACCAAAATAGTAGCCTGTGTCACCCCTATCTTGTTGCCGTTCTACTTACGCTCAGTCAGGGGAGAGATGCTGTGTGTGGAACTTAAGATTCAAAACTCTGAGTTCTCACTCCCTGATGACTTAGTGTTAATTTAATAGTGTTAATAGTGTTATTTTGTTCAGCAAAAAATTATGGCCAGTTAGCCACCGTTACATTTTAATAAATGAAAATTCTATATTTCACATTAAAAAAAAATTCTGCTGTACCGAAAATGTACCGAACCGAGTCCAAACGAAAGTAACGAACCAAAATTTTTGTGCGCCATTACACTACTACTGGGTAGCCATTAAGCCCAGTCTGGACTTTTTACATATTTCGTAATGTTAGTTTTATAAAAGTTTATAAATTATGTCATAAACTTTGAAGTGAGAGATTCATCTTTCACTTTTAATATTTACTTTTTTTTGGAGTTAATTTTCATAACTACATGTATTGTTTGTAGTATTTTTTATGGAGGTAGATTTCTATCAAATATAAACAAACACAAAAGTATAATCCACAATTATTACCATCCACACACAAACACCTCTCAATTTGTGTTTCGTAAATCATCATTTGGATGAATGCAAAAATTATATTCACAAACGCAAATAACATTCAGATATGTTTCCAATGTTCACATTTACAAATCAAAAGCTTGGCTTGCGAACTACTGGCGAATCTACATTTGGCGATCGAAGGACACGCTTGATCTGCTTGGATTTACATACGGAATTTTGAGACATATTTCCGCTGTTTTTCCCTGAGTCGATTCACGCATGATTCACTTGTGATTCACACGCAAAACTTCTTCTTCGGCGCTACCTAACAAGGCGACGTGTGTTCGGCTCATCAGCGCCACTTTTAGAACAAGTGACCAAAATCGCACTTGTTATCTTTAAGAAGTGGATTAATGGTAAATTAAAACAACTGAGTTTTGAGTTTATATAGGTTGTAAAGTTAACCCCACGCTAATCTTGCGATGGGAAGTTTTTTTATACAGTCATTGCACAAAACTCCTATCAGATTGCATGTAGCTAGCTAGCTAGATTACATTACAGAGGGGTGGGTCCGTACACAGTAGCTACATAACTGTTTCGCCCCTCATGGGAAAGATTATGTAAAACAAACTCAACCATGTGAAGTAACATTATTGCAGTCAATTAAATTAATTTTACAGCTATTCTCACTGATACCGACGTCTCCTATGAAATCTTTTATTTGTTCAGCTAGCTAACTAGTAGATAAGACACCTAAATGACAATGATAATTCAAATTGCATGGAGTCCTCTCCTTATTTTAGCTGATAGTGTTGTACTTCCTAGTTCCTATCAATGGTTTTACATCTCTGGTTTCTATATTTGAGAAAGATTTGTTTATTTAATCTTCCATCACCCCCCCCCGCCCATTTGGGAAGAACCCTGACATTTATTTCCATGCTTGAGAATTTTCAACTCCAATGAGGTAGTACATTTTTTTGCTCATTAAGTGGACCTGAACCTTTGGGAATGTACGGATGTAGAGCAACTATTGTACATTTTGTAATATTATAATGTATTTTTTTCATTTTCATTTTGCAACTAATAAATTCAACAAATAACCCTTCTCCATTCTTGTCAAGTCACTGTGTGGAAGATGCTGACTATAATGCATTCAGACACTGACCTGTACGCCACCATCTCACACTCTGGTGTGGGCCACTTCAGGATGGCAGAATGCTAGGAGAAACAGAGCCACAGCTGGTGAGTTATTGATCATTCCACAGTCACATGCACGAATGCACACGGGCAGAGACAGAGACGGGCGTACCAGCTGCTCCAGCAGTGTGGAACGGAGGGACAGGCTGAGCGTCCAAACGGACTCGCCCCTGGAGGTGAGGTGGGCCAGGATTCCAGCCGCAAAGTAGCTGACCTCCACCTCGGTGCTCTGCAGCAGGCTGCGGATGTGGTCCAGAAAGCCCTGCACCATCAGCTCCGTGTGCAGCTCCCCCACTTCCGCAATGTTGTTCTGAATCACAGAGCAAAGGCTGGTCTCACACACGCTGCAGGACAGGTTAGCTTCATACTGACAACTGCACAGAGACAATGCCCTGTATTCACACACACTCAAACACTCACTGCATTACAAAAATACAAATATATTGGCACACACAGATATAGCACAGTACACTGCCTCTTACTCACAGATTCAGTGCATTACAGACATACCCAGAGAACTACTATATTACAGTGTATTATATACACCGGCCCTCATTTACAGCTCCAGTGAATTACAAAGTCATGCATACTAAAACACACGCAGATTGAATATGTTACATGGACACTTACTCAGAGATCCAATAAAATATATGGACCAACACTCACAGATCTAGTACAGCATACTGTCATGGTTTGGTGCACTACACTGTGTTCGAATTGTCCTTGAACACGGGGGAGGGTCGCTCCCCTTGCTAAGAGAAATTGGGAAAAGCGTCCCCCCTGTTAAGTTATGCAATTCTGTAAAACAAAACGCATTGTGTTCAGTCCAATCACTTATTTTAACATTAATTGCATTGGTAAAAGAGCCAATTCACATAAATAGATGTAACGTTAAGCTAAATAACATTATTCTCTCTCAACCATACAGTTTTAATGCCGCGGTTTCCACTTCTGCTCGTTATTAGCACAGGACAAATCATATGTCTGTTTGTACAATTATGGCTGAAATGTAATTATTAAAGTTTTATTTTTGGTTTGGCGGGGGATAAATTACATAGGCCTACAGGTAAATAAACTGTGGTGGCCTGCAATTTGTTCCAATACTGTTTCAGAACAAGGGCCGGCGACCTGAACTGAGGGGGCACAGAGGAAAAGCTAATGATAGGAGTTGATAACAATATCCTGTTTGGAGAATAGATTTGAGGGACAGTCATTTTACAATATGTTTGGACGTATAATAACATTTGGAAATAAAATGAAATTGACTTATTTATATGTAGATAGATTCTGAGAAAGCATAATCTGAACTCTGGCCAAATTGGGGGCTCGTTGAATGGGCAGATCACCATCAAAGTTTCAGAATGAAGGCAGATTAATTTTTATTTTTAACATAAAAAGATCACTACTGTTTTGCAGCGTCACTTGAGCTAAGCCATCGGCCCAGAACGCATTTTGTGAAGACAACATCATTTGCAGTAATTATCTTGCTACATCGATGTGAATGTGGTTACAGGTTTAAAACATTATTTCCAGCATCTATGATCAGCAAGTTAGCAAAGCTGTATCCCAACTGTGAAGCTGAATGTGCACCTCTAAATCTGACATAACATGCAGTGCCATATATTCTTACTGCAACCTTGGAGTGTGATTCCAAACACTAAACCAGTACAACAAACATGACAGCTTTTATGGAATTTATTTGATGGCTCAAGTGTAGGATCAAGTGTCTTACATGTTGATGGGTTTTTGAATTGTTTACAAGAGCATAGCCAACAATTCTTCACGGATCTAGCATCGTCATTTTCCTCTCAAAGTGCACCAGATTAATGCATTTACCTGTTAAAATTTACCAAAATTTATCCCGGAGGGGCATGCCCCTGGACCCCACTAGAGGGCAGGGGTTTACCACCTCATAGTACAGCCAACCAGTTTTATTATTAATTTTTTGCCAAACTGTATGAACCGTTAGTTAGTTAATAGTTATTTGCTGGATGCATTCAACTGTATGAACATAATTATTATTATAGTCTAAACGTGACATATTGCATAGGCTACATACGGAAAATTTAATAGGATATATTTTTTTAAAGAACGTGGGTTAACGTTAAGCATTGAAATTTGAGTTTTCTAGAAACAAAAACGTCAGTAATATACTTACGCGCATAACTGTAATGTGTTTTAGCCTTTTTTTCATGAAACGTGGCTTTTGTTCGTCCTAAAGAATGAGTGTTGTTATATGGATTAAAGCGCTTTATAATAAATTAAAAGGAACAGTTGGACTTGGATTGCGTGTGCCTGCCTGCGGAAAATGTATAGCAATAGCTTCCACATTTTAGATTTAGACCACCCCCCCTCAACAAACAGCGTCCCCCATGTTAACATTTTACAAATCGAACCCTGACTGCACTGATGCTTAGTAAATTATATGGACACGCAATCTCAGATCCAATGCACCACACAGAGTCAGTGCATTACACCTACACTCCCTCACAGATTCCCTTAACAAAACTAAAACCCTGACCGAGGCACAGCTCAGGTGTCAACTAGGGATGTCAATGGTTAACCGACTAACCGTTAACCGACAATAGGAATTTTAACCGACCAATCTTATTGGTTAAACAGTTCATTTTAAACAACTTGCAGCATGTTGGCGATTTGAATTTACATGCATATCAACTGGGGTGTGGGGGAAAACAATTCTTAAATCCAACACAAGAGGGTGCCACCATCGGCTAGGTTAGGCTAGGTTTCATTTCGTTCACATGCAGATGCCTACGCTTCGTTTCCTTAGCTTTCACATGGCTATGTTACTTAGGCAACGTTAGCTCTCAGAGAATCAGAAAACAAAAAAGTGAGCGAAAAGAAAGAAGTTTGGTTTAATCAAAACCTATACATGCGCAATCAATTTCCCATAAAACAAAGTGCAGACATGTTTATAAAAAAAACTGTTTTCCCCACTGCCCTTGCTATAACGTTAGCCTCATGTTAAAAGTTTTAAAAAAGGACAATAGCTAAATTTGGGACACCACAGAGCAGGAGGTGTAACTCCAGCAGAATCTAGGTATGCTGCGCGAGTGGACATTTTAAAGCAATGTGCATGCGTTTGACCCATTTGCTTGAGGGAAAATGATAATTATACTTGGTTACTATACTATACAAAATCACTTGGTTAATTTGTTTTGTAAAGTTAATTATTCATAACTGTTTAGAGGCTACTATTTCAGCTCCCTTCTTGAGATCTTTGAAGAAGTGGTGTAGCGCTGCTGTAGCCTTTATCTAGCCGACAATAACGTTACTCTTACTGATGGCTCTAGCCATGTAATTTGCATCCCTAGCGTCAGCCACACATGAATACAGCGCACTCACCAGCAGGCCCAGGACTTTCTGCTGTATGGACGACTCCGAAGGGAAGGACTGCAGGGGGAGTGGGAAAAACAGGGCCAGGCAAGTTAGCAATGTGACTCCTTCCCAAACGTTGTGAATAATGCTCACAGAATGAGTTTGAACGCGTGCGGCACGCGTCCTGTGCCAGGATGTTTATGTCTATCGATGAGACCGTGTTGTGTACCTCCAGCACTTTTATGAACAGTTCCAGGCCCTGGTTCTCTATGAAGTGGCGGCACGTGGTGGGCGACTCATCGGTCAGGTTCCAGAGCGCGCTCAGTGTGAATTTCAGCGTGGCATCCACTATGCCCTGGGCTGTCTTCTGACGCACGATGTGGAGGAGTTGCTGTGGAGGGAGACGGGCAGTGATAAAGGCTCCTCTCTCTGATCCGTCTCTATCAATACTTGGGATCGTAAAGTCTCGGCCTTACCTTCACAATGAACAGCTCTGCACCCAGCTGTGCCGTTTGCTCTGTGGACAGCTGCCAATAAACGATAGAATCAAACAAACGGCATTCACATTGCCTGCCTGCATCGGTTTCCTCATTCTATCCCTACTCCACCCCATTCTCTCTTCATTGTATTCTTGTATGTCATCTCTTCTCTACATTCCTCTCCATCTGGAGCTCCATCAAATCTCACCTTTGCAGCCAGAATAGATATGATGGCCACCGCCATTCTCTGCATGTTCTGGTCTTCATGATTACACAACCACTGCATTACTAACTTGGCAGCCTCAAACCTGAAAAACAGTCATAAATATGCACATCAAGCCATAATAAGCTATATCTATCTCTATTCAAAAGGCTATCAAATTCTATTCTGAGCACACCATAACAAATTACCCAGAGTTGTGGAGGGCTGGGGTAAGGTATGCATTGAACAGTAGCAAGTCAAAGAGGACTTAAACCAACCTGTTAAAGGGAACTTCTTGCAGAATGCGATCACTGCAGAGGGAAAGCAGGCAGTTCTTTTGCAGCTGGAAATAAAGTGGAGTAAAAAATGACAATCACAGAAGCACCACAGTGTGTGTCAAAGGGAATCTGAGGAGAAGAAGACAAATACAATCGCTACCGTCCTCATTTTTGATAAAACTATCGCATATGACCTTTAATTACAGATATAGATCACGGCCAAAGAACGAACCATTGTTCTCTGTGAGATAAAGGGAAGATAAATATTGACAAAAGAAAGGTGACCTGAATTAATGGAAGTCATAAGAGAATAACAGAGGAGGACACATTTGAATGTATGGGTGCAGTCAGGCACAGGTGCACAAGGTTCCTTTTGGTAGCCAGATGTGGATTCGCATTAATGGTGATAAATACCTGCTGGTGGTTGGGGAAATTCCTCATGGCCTCCAGCAGCAACTGGGTGATAGTGCCGAGCAGGCGGACGGGCATGCCCGCTGCCAGGTCCTGCTTGGTCAGGTTGAAGACACAGGCACTGGCTGCCAGCTGGACGTGCAGCGTCACTGGGTGGTTTTGCATTCCCATAACCACCAGCTGAGGAACAGAGAGAGGCATAGCATTTCATACAGAGCGATTTGAAATGGAAATATTCACATGGAAATTAAGACTTTGCTTCAGGGAGAATGGGGCAATTTTTCCAGAATTTACCTTGAGGATATCTGGGCGTGGTTTCTCCATCACATGAGTGAGGCTGAAGAGGTGGAACAGGGCCTCCCGAACAAAACACTCCCGTTCACTGTACCTCCGCAGGGCCTCGCAGATCTGGGTCTCATTTGCCTCCCCAGTTATCTGCAGGTGACACAGGCACACGTCCAGTTATTGCATAACTGAAATAAATGTGAGAGTGATTCTACTGCAAGTGCACAAGCCTTCCCAGCCCACCTTCAAGCTGCCCTCTCCAGACAGGAAGTCGCAGAATCCGGCATCAGTGGCAAGCAGCCCGACGAAGGTCATGCCAGGCCTCTGCTCCACGAAGGCCTTGACTGCTGAGTCTGTCACCTGCTTGCGCCCCGACACGTCCAGTGAGACCAAAGAGGGGAGGATCCCGGGCTGCTCCAGCAGCTGCCGAGCCACGTCGGACGTGAACTGCTTGTCGTCGGAGATGTCCAGGTGCTGCAAGCCGTCAAGTTGGCTGAGCACAAAGAGGAGCTGGGCGGTGGTCATCTCCAGCCGCTTGAGCTGGTGCATAGTGAGGTAGCGCAAGCGGGTTCGGCAGCCCAGCAGTGGCGTCAGGTTGGTGACCGAAGTGTTGGAAATGTCCAGGCTCTCGAGCCGGGGCAGGGCACAGACGTCGGCCAGCCCTGAGTCGTAGAAGTCGACGTTGGCCACGCTCAGCGCCCGCAGGCCCTGCAGGGAGCTGAAGCAGCGGCGGTTGGGTTCCTCCAGTGACATGGTCAGACCGTTCAGCACCAGCCGCTGAAGGCTATCCTGACATTCCTTGTTGGATGCTAGTCCCCGGAGGATGTCTGCGATGGTCAGATCCGCATTGACCCTCGCCGCATCGAGCTCCAGCAAACGGTGAGGGCAAAGGGCACGGCGAAAGGCTTCAGCAGAGATGCGAGCTGTGCGTATGCAGGCCCGACGCAGCCGCAGATACTGGCAGCTACGGAATATGCCCACTGTGCTGTCATTCAGAAGACCTGGAAGGAGATTGAGCTCAGCTCACTACACAAACAAGCAAAAAACTATGAAAAAACTATATACACTGCTCAAAAGAATTAAGGGAACACTTAATCATCACAGTATAACACAACACCAAGTCAATTAAACCAAACCGGTCATGCTGGATCATGTTGCAGACAGCATAACATTCGCCACGGCATCTGCAGACTCTTTCACGTCTGTCACATGTGCTCAGTGTGAACCTGCTCTTATCTGTGAAGAAAACGGGGTGCCAATGGCGAACGTGCCAATTCTGGTGTTCTCTGGCAAATGCTAATCGAGCAGCACGGTGCTGGGCTGTGAGCACAGGTCCCACTACAGGACGGCAGGCCCTCATGCCACCCTCATGGAGTCTGTTTCTGACAGTTTGGTCAGAAACATACACATGAGTAGCCCGCTGGAGGTCATTTTGTAGGGCTCTGGCAGTGCTCCTCCTGTTCTTCCTCGCACAAAGGAGCAGATACCGGTCCTGCCGTGTAATGGCCCGTCTCCCGGTATCTCCTCCACGCTCTTGAGACTGTGCTGGGAGACACAGCAAACCTTCTTGCGACGGCACGTATGGATGTGCCATCCCGGAAGAGCTAGACTACCTGTGCAACCTGAATGGGCTGCAGGTACCGCCTCATGCTACCAGTAGTGACAAGGGCACTAGCAAAATGCAAAACTAGAGAAAAATCAGTCAGGAAGGAGAGAGAAATGGTTTGTGGCCACCACCTGCAAAACCATTTACATTTTGGGGGTTGTCTTGCTGTTGCCTCTCCTGTCCAGCAGGTGAAATTGATTCACAATCGTTTACGCTTCCGAACTGGACAGATCGATATCTTGACTTGGTGTTATCCTGTGTTGATTAAGTGTTCCCTTAATTTCTTTGAGCAGTGTATGTATCAGTCAACGTATAATAGGCCTGGCTACATTAAATGACGATAAACCAAGTCCCAGCTCTCCTGCATTCTGTATAAAATTCCACCTTTTAAAATCCTTAAACTCTACCATCTGAAGAGTGAAGAATATCTTTATTATGACTATAGTATGTCCTGCATGAAATTCTCAGGCCTTCCTCTGGCTCCAGGCACCCAGCTTCCCAAGGACAACAAGAAGTTGTTTTGTGTGACAGATGATATATGGGTGTGTGTGTGTGTGTGTGTGTGTTTCTCTAGCTTATTTAATTCTCAGATGTCCAGATGGATGGACTTGGCCCTTCCTTAACCTTCCCCTCTCCCTTGCCATACCAAGGGAAATGGTATCTGATGCCATGTTCACTAGAATGCTCAAAACATGTTCGATTTAGGCTAAATGACATTGTATGTTGGTTCCTGATTTAGACATTGTATGTTGGTTGCATGTTTACGTAAGCCTAAGAATATTGGATAAGGTTTGAGGTTGTAGTTTGCTTATTCAGTAATAATGATATGTGTTAGACATAGTCAATCATTTACTCTGCTTAAGTTACTATATACTTATGTATTAACCATTTACCAATCAGATTTCAAATTACGCAAGTTGTTAGTAAAAACCTATCATGTATTAGTACTTTTCAGTTATAAGAAGTGGGGACTTTGCTGTGTGTAGGTGCTGGACTCTTTCTGCAGAAAAACATCTCTTATTGGATATACCTTGTTTAGCCTGGTGCCTATAAGGGGAGAATTATCTCTCCCTAACACACCTGAAAAACAACCTAGTGTATTTTGATATGTTTGATTCAAGCTGAATAAGGCATGTGCATCCTTGTGTTGAAAAATAGTCCAACCACTCCTTGCTCACCCTCCATGGCCATCTTGCACAGCAGCTGATCCGCCAGCTCCTGCGGGAAGACCAGAGACTCGCGAAGACACAGGGACCCATCGGCGCGCTTCACACAAAACCTGTCTAGATTGCTGCTCACCAGGGACAGGCACAGGTCCGTCAGGGACGCAGGAGATGCCTCATCCTGTAATATGCCAGAAACCATCCCACAAAACATGCACATTGTCATAGCCTCTATATTTTGCACTCTCAAGAAAAAACATCCACATGCCCACATAGAAGCCTCGGGTGCACATGCCTCATGATAAACACGTGCAAGTGCACATATACAAATTTAACATGGCACATGTGCATTATGAAGGATTATTCAACCCAAACTGAAAATTAAAATATTATATTCCATTAATTTATTTTTGTGAGTGCCATTTCCTTTTGAGAGTATACTCCTCCTTTCTTTTGTTTGATCATTGTCGTTAGACTAACAGAACGACATAGCATACGGTTCCTGTCATGATGTAGCTTAAAATGTGTGATTTGTGAACTGCTCAGATTCATTATCATCTCATCCATTATAACCTATGAATGCCTTGAGAGTATTTTGGAGTCCTGTGTCAAATTACCCATTCCCCTCACTGTAATCCCCTCATGCACTATGGTGTTAGGAAAGTGCCTGTATGGGACCCAGCCGACTTGCTTTGATTGTTAGGAGGGCCACACCCACTCATTTACATACAGAATGAAAAAATATATATAATAATAATAATTCTGAAAAAAAGGGAAATTAAAAAGAATAATGAAAATTTAAAAAGAACAGGAATAATCGTCCATACCAATTTTATTTTGCCATTAACATTTTTCATTATAATTTGTATTTTGTTCTGAATAATCCTCCATAGCGCATAGAACTTTATAAATTGCCTCAAAAATTGTGCCGCTATCTACAAATTAGAGGTGACAGTCGACTCTTAGGTAACGTTATCCTACTACACTAGCAAGCTGAACAAACTTCACTGAATACGCTTTGCACTGTACGTGGCAGTTGCTAATTGATAGTAATGTTTGGCTAGCAAACATCGCTGTGTGATCACAGAATAAAGTTCAAACAGACATTTTCACCATGTTGAGCATTTTTCGTTTAGTAACGTTTTAGGTCAGACGGCAAACCATCTTAATTTAACGTTCCCTACCTACATAACGTACGTTAACTAACTTGACGTTAGATCACTACATATTTTAAATTAATCGGTGACTTGTTAATTGATCACAAATGCACACCAGTAGATCGTCGGATAGCTGCTATGCTGGACAATTAAACCACGCCAATTACGTAACTTTTAGTTCGTGATAACGTTCCGTTAATTTACTGTAGCTAGGTAAGCCACATCCACACAAAACAATTACCATATTAGCGCTATCTCACGACGCTAGCTAGTGAATGGAAACAATACTAGCTAGCTAACTACGTTAGCGCTAACATCAACAGGCAACTATTTCTATCGCAATAACTTCGGTTCTTAAAATAAGATAACTTAGCTAACGTTAACGTTATGCTTTTACGAATGGTTTAAGTACAGTACGTTATCGCTACCGTTAGCTAACGTTACACAAACTGACAGCGAGCTAACGTTAAGTTTATGACCAGTCTGTCCGTGCAAGCTATCCCCCACAAGACATTTCAAAAGCTTGCCGTCTAGCTAACGCATAGATATAGACGTCTACATCTATGAGCTAACGTTAACTGAGCTAACATAAACGTTAGCTAGCATTAACGTTCACAAACTCGCATTAAAGACGAGAGAAGGGTCGGCGTACAGTAGCTTTAATAATAGCGCTAATTAGTCAGCTGCATATCTAATCATTTAACAACGGATAACATCTAACGTTATCTGGCCAAATTACCCTAACCTGGCCAACGTTGGTGAGCTTGTTAAGATAACGTACATACGAAAGAAACAACAATCTGGCAAATCAACTCACCATGACGAAATGTTCCTTGCAGTAAGTAGCTACCTATCTATCTATCTATTGAAAGCAACACGATACACCAAAGCGTCCAAAATGCCTGAGGTTCGCTAGCGAACTAGCTACTGTGCGTAGCTAGCGCTAGCTAGTTTATCTTGATCAGTTGCACTGTTACAGTTACAACAAATATTTGACAGTCATGTGTCGCATTGTTTTCTTTAGATTCCTTAACTAAGAGGGGTGTCCAGTTGGCAAGAACTATGTTTTCCATGAGTAGCTAGCTCCCGATTTGAGGCTTAATCGCGAGAGGAAGAAGCTGTAAGTTTTTTGACAAATAAACAAGGTCGTGACAGAGGAAGTACATTAACAAAAATGGGCGGGCCCAATGTATACGGAAGCCCGTTTGTACAAATTGGCTGTTGGCGACTGTTTTGTCAAACGTTAGCATTGCAGGGGTAATTATAATAAACTCAATCCGACCTTGGTTTTATAATAGATAAACCGGCCTTTTCAATTTTAAAATTAGTTCGCCATATAAATTTCCATCAGGTTACAGCCAAGGTCAAACCGAGCGAGTTCAAATACACGCCTTTTTGAAGGATGGCCGGATTAATCAATTTTGAAGACGAGAAAGAGGTGAAGCAATTTTTGGATAACCTCGGAATGGAGTATAGTTATCAGTGTCACAAAGAGAAGGATCCGGAAGGTAAAATATCACCTTTCCTAGACCTTAATATAGTAATGAATGGGGACAAATTACTCGCCTCAGACGAAAACCTACAAAATAGCAATGTCCTTGTTTTACGTGAATTGCTTTGTGTCTCACGTGTTAGGCTGTCAGCGGCTTGCGGATTACTTGGAAGGGGTAAAAAGAAACTTTGAGGCGACAGCTCAGATACTGATACACAACTGTGAGGTGAACGGCCACGGCGAGAGTTGCTACAAACTTGGAGCGTACCACATCACCGGAAAGGGTAACTATCCCAAGAATAGAATAGTGAATTATGCCTTTAATTTAATAATAATATTGTTCCCCACTGAGCTTTACCATCGAATACAACCGGCTTAAATTTAGGGATAGTTCACTTTCTGGAGTTTATTGCTGATATGATTTCAGTATGTTTTCGATTGGCCAGTATTCTTTTCTTTGCAATGAATGATATTTATATTTACATCGCTGTCGTCGCTGCTTTGGCAATTTGTCAGATAATTCTGCAAGTATATCCGTTATTGAACAAAATACTGCCTGCCCGGGGCAATTCGAGACATAAAAGATACTTAAACATAAATAATATCATAAACCCCAAAAAGTGCACTATCCCTTTAAGTTTATCTTTAATGTGTTACTGTCAGAAACGACTTCCAACAAAGTTATATTGCTGAATGTAACACGTTGATTGCATTATGTATACAAAATAAATATAATAAAAAACTTGGACTGAGTAAATTCTTTTACATTTCTTGTTGCTCAGCACTTGTCAAGCACATGGCCTCATTGTGTTAATTTGTGAGTTGATTTCCATCTGTAAAGCTTTAGAATGAGCTATCCTTGAGAGCATCTGGTGGATGTCGTACAGTGCCTACTATCCCAATCTGTTGCTCACTTTCTCATAAAATCCTTGTGATACACTGTTTCTATGTATTATATGCTAGGTGGTGTAACAGCGTGTCTGAAGAAGGCCTACTCCTGTTTTATGCAATCCTGTGAATCAGGGGGTAAGAAATCGGTGGATGCTTGTCATAATGTGGGCCTCCTTGCACATGATGGACGGGCACTGGATGGGGGCCCTGAAGTTGGTGTAGCCCGAAAATACTATGAGAAGGCATGTGCTGGGGGGTTTGCTCCCAGCTGTTTTAATCTGAGCACACTGTACATCAAGGGTGCTTCTGGACTCAACAAGGACATGCCACTTGCTTTAAAGTTTGCACTGGAGGCCTGCCAGCTCGGACATGTGTGGGGCTGCGCAAATGCCAGCCGAATGTATAGGCTTGGTGAGGGTACTGCACAGGATGACAAGAAAGCAGAAGAACTGAAGAACCGTGCCAGGCATTTGCATAGTCAACGGAAGGAGCGCCAGTTGTCATTTGGAGATTGAGGAAGGCACCCAATTTAACCAGACCAAGTATGAATAAAATGTAAAAGCTTTAATACCATCTTGTGATACAATAATTAGAATGACTCAACATTTGAGTTGTGCACCAAGGAACATTAATATCTACTCCCCTATACTTGAATCTATAGTTCATTTTTTCTCAAAACCCATTGTGTGTATCATTAAAAGTTAGTAAACACTGGAGTGTGCATTTGTCAATGTTGGTGGAAGAGACTTAATTGTACTACACCAATGAACATGAGATGAATTCTTGAGATTAACACTAACATTCTCCACTTCTGTCTGTTAAATGATTGTAATGCAAAGTAATTTGTTTTAAATACATGTTGGACAATTTATTTCTGCAGTGTTATGTACATTTTATCTATAGAATATGAGCAAGGAGAAATAGCTATGGAAATAGCCAGAGCCTAAATTACAAGCATATGTAGACCATCGTATATAGTGAAATATTTCACTGGAATTTTCAAAAAGCTAATTTGAAGCTGTAGGTTTCATTGTAAACACTGAAAAGTGCCAAATCTGTGACTCAGCAGAATACCATACCTGCCACAGCAATAAACATAATTACAAGAAGATGGTTTTAAGAAATTCCAACATATTATATACAATGGGAAATTGGATGTTTTAAATGCAAATATACTATACTGCAAGCACATAATCAATAAAACAGTTGAGGTGTAGTACTACTTCATTATCACAAGGGGGCGCTATACCCCTATATAAATCCCCATCCCGCCTTAATCTCCCAGAAACACAAGGTAGCAGTTTTTTTTCCTTCCACTATTGGTATCGGTAAATTAAATGCTTTATTCAGTTTAATTTGTGATGATGTTTATTATACTACCTGATAACATCTAAATGTATGCATAACATACATACTTAAGTCTACCAAGCCTAAGCACGTGTAAATGCTTACAACATAATATTTAGTTTTAAACGTATTTTACAGTAATGAACCAGTTTGCATTTCTCTTACGAATGCCGATAGCAAAGTCACACTGTTGTCTGCTGTATGGGATTAAATTTGCCAGTGTTGGCCAGCTAAGTCTTGATATTATAGACACCAAATGTCTTTAAAATTGATTAATTTTAAATACATTTACTTGCAACATAAAATCTAAATGAGAGAAAGCTCAGATGCAATATTCACATACTTGGCATGCATTCCTTGCACGTCCCTGACACCACTATGCACCAGTGTGTGCGCCCCTCTCGCGGTTCAGGTCGGAATTCAGTGCCAGCTGTGCACGCGATAGACAAGCGGCCAACCGTCACTTTCGAGGCTCATCAGTGGGGTGGGCGGGGTCGGCCGCGCCCGCGGCTCCTCCCCCATTACCCGCTCATCCTCACTCAAACAGATCGCGACAGTGGTTTACCACACTGCGGAGGCAGGGAATCTGTCTCATTTCTCCTGTAACTGTTACTAAATTTGTTGGCTATATCAGAAGACTTAACATTTTTGAGCAAATCATAAAAAGGTAACTTAACTGTTAGCTATTAGAACATTCTTCAGCGCACGAACACCCAGCGTAAGGAGCACCGGCCCCCCAGGTCAGTTTATGATTCATTTTGCATCAGTAAAATGGCTAGCTAGCAAGTTAGCGTGTTGCTACTCTGAAAGCGGGTGGCTGGTTAGAGGATTAGTGAGCTAACTTTAGCTAGCGTTTATGTTAGCCTTTGAAATGTGCCGCATTTTCCTGGATGCAGATTATTTTACTGTTTGAGTGGGATAAATCCACCAATTATAACTAATTAACTAAGGGTTTTTACGTTACTTTGCTAGATTGCTAATGTTACTAGCTGAGTAACGTTAGGTAACATCTTTTGTTTTTGAAGCCGTTAGCTAGCTGGCTACCATGCGCAGTCGTTTTGTTTTTATTTAGCGTGCGTTCTCTGTCTTCCCTTTCATCCTCACCATCCTCGATGGCCTCGGGGCTCGGGCTATAGATGTGTCCGGCGTAGAGTATCCACAGTCCCGCCCAGATCCGGGGAGTGTCTCCGCTGTGGGGCGTGGGGGGTTCATTCCCTACACCTCAAGCATAACCCAATACAAAACTCCACTAAATTCAAAGATAATTCCCCACCTTGAACATAAAATTATCATGTCAATAAGAAATACACGAAAAGAAACGCATATCTAGTTAGCCATTTGTTAAGGTGGTTAAATGTTTTTGACACTTATTGAGAATTAAGTGTCAGCTGGTTGTCCGGATGGAACTGGAACAGCGTGTGTAAATTACTTGGATTAGGCTGGTAACGAAAAATGAATAACCCTTGTAGATAAGGAATTTAGGTGATGTTAACGTTAGATCCTGTAAAAAATTTGGTTCCAATAAGTCATCAGTTAAATTAACTAGCGTTATTTACATTTGTTCAACTGGCTCACAGTGAAATTCTGTTATTCGACTGAAAAAGCAGCACCAGTGTATTTACAACTTGTGTTAAGGTCAATTTAATCGACTTAGAAAGACACATGATTTTAGTGCAGCTGTACTTCTATTACAGAGTGAAAAGCCTCCATGCAGCAGGCGAATCTGAAATGGGTATACTATGTGCTCACAATATATATTTACATTTGTAACGTTATACGCCTAAGCACATACAAGCAGTAATCGATACGAGACAGAATAGTTGTTACATCCGATACTTTTCACGTAGTAAAACACACGACAAATTTCAATTTTTAGGTTCAAAGAGGTTGTTCAGCTAAACCATTCAAGTTGCTGCAACGTCATTGGTGCAAATGCAGGAGGTGTCAGACACGATTTGCTATGTGCCATTGGTGATGGTATGTCCTGAGATGCTGCTGCTGCTGCGAATAATTACTAAATAATAATAATAATTCAACCTGCAAAACGGAGTCTCTTCTCTACCCCTTTAAAGATGTGTGGAATTTGCATTGTCTGTTCGCATACCTCGGTTTGCATTAGTAAGAAAATTGCTGTTATCAATATACCCGTGTCGTTCAAGGAAAGTGGATATAGGCTACTTTTGTTAAGGCCACTGGATCATTCTGAGGACGGTTAGGCTAGTTCGGATGCATTGCTGTTGTACCATTGAGGTCCATCTTTCCAGGAATTACTCCACTGTAAATGTACATCAGTACATAGTTGAAGCGGCTTTGACATTGCTGTCTACTTAGCTTATCTGCTTTTTGAGTCATTCCCGTCATTGCAGCACCGTCTCAGATTTTGTTCAAACCATGTCTATATCACAAATGGGTCCCAAAACCAAGGCATGTAAAATATTTCTGTTCAAATTCTATGTTTCATATTTTTTCAGCCCTTGATATTATTTAATTTTTATAGCCTAAAAAACGCCTCAAAAATGCCATGTTTGGGCATTAATATCTTAAGTACTATTCCTAGCCTCACCAAACTTTGTAGGATGGAAGACAAACATGTTTTCTGTATCCATTAAAAGCCTATACTGCATGCCATTTTATTTTGATAAGACCCTAGATTTGGAAAAATGTGCAAAATTCCTAAACGACAGTGATATTGAGGGTACTACAAACCCACATGTTTGCACCAATATGATATCAATCATTATTTTTTCTGCAAATATTTTATACATTTTGTGCAAATATTTGAGGTCTCTACCACCAATGGACATGAAGATATTATGAAGAAAACAAGGTGTGGTGGTAGCATATTTTGGTAATTTTCATAGGATGGTATGTGGGGTAGCTCGTAGGAACATAAAAATGTACATGGAAATTGCTTGATGTATGGTTATTAAGGGTACAAAGTGCCAATGTCCTTCCCTTTTTTCTTCATACAAAAATAGACACAAATTTGAGAGATATTTTACCTATGGCAGAAAAACGTAAATTTCAGGATAACATTTTTTTGCCTCAGTATCTCCATGATTATTGAATTCCTCTATCATAGGAATGGTAAGAAATAAAGGATAAACACGTTTTCAGTATGTTCATTGGAATAGAGGGCATTTGAGATGGGAATTGTGTATCCGGTAAGGTCCTGGATATTGAAAATAAGTGAAATATTTTGATAAAACCTCTGTTATAAGGAGGAATAAGTGGTATCCTAAACAGGGGTGGAAATCGAGAACCGGTTCCCGTTATGAACCGGTTCCAACTTGTCCGATTCCTCTGAATCGTTCACCTTCAAGCTTATCAATTCTCTTATCGATTCCAGCATGTATTCCCGACAGCTACGCATAGCAAAAAAAAAAAAGTGCGCTGTCGTTTTTCATTCAGTCAACGCATGCTGGCAGGCAGAGTCTAAAAATATAACATGTAAACGTAATTTAATAAAATAATTTAAGCTACTATCATTCAATAAAATAGAAAATGTGTTCGCGTAAGCTCTCCATTTTGTTATCCGTCGGAAATGATCAACTAGTCAACAGATGTGCGGAGTGTGTGGACTTCCCTCGGGAGCCTATAGGCTATAACCAACCGTAAAACTACAGTGTTTTGATTGGCGGTAGACTAATCTGACAACGATTGCCTGCTTGGTCACGCACAGATGTATCCTAGATTTAGAAAGCGAATAACTAACCTAAATGAGCTAAATGATAATCTGTCATCTTCAACTAATAAGAGGAGCCAGTTTTCCTCCTAAAAATGGTCAGGTAGCGTTAAAGATCTCGTCTTTCTTCCATGTAAATGTATCGGCTAAATGAGATGGGAAAAGAATGGTGACAGTTGAAACTGTTCTGATAATACAGAAACCAACGCAAATGTTATGGTGCAGCTTTATGGGGGAAAAAAGCTTAACTAACTAATAAGTAAAGTTTGCGATTTTCGTTACAGAATGAAACTCCTAAATATCCCAATCACAGAGCAGCGGTTAAACATCAATATTTTAGCCATCTTTTTTGACATAACGTTAAACAGATAAATATTTTCCATGATATGACTAAGAAATATGAATGAAAAACAAATGCTTTATACTTTATAGTAATAGTAATAGTTGGTCCTTTAATAGCCTGGGAGCAAATTATATTTAAGGAATCGATAAAGAATCGTCTCGATAAGCAGAATCGATAATGGCATCGGTATCACTAAAATTTAACGATTCCCATCCCTAATTCTAAATGAGCACTTCCTAGCCACCAATCAGTGAATAATGGAACATAGGGATTCCACTTATCAAGAACACACCAAGCATGTACCAAATTCAGTCCTGTTGTTCAAGTTATATGGTTAAAGGTTAATAGTTTTCATCACATGTAATTTCTAGTACATAATTTTCTACATTGCACATCATTTTCAATAAACGTATTCTTTTTTGAACATGGGATATAAAATTTAACCACTACATTGGATATAGTATCTTTCAGAGTTAATGCCTTTTTCTATAATGAGGCCCTGATAGTAAAGAATATAGCTTGCATTAATGACCTATAGTAAAATGAGCCTACAGAAAACATGTATTACTCCAATCAATATTTCAGAGGCTGGGACACACATAAGTAGAGATAATAAGGGAAGACCCTGCTTCTTTATTATGGATGTTTTTTTCTAGAGGTGAAACAATGCCTTTAACTATGTGTATTTATCTATGAAGGGAACACAGAAGGGCATTGGAACTTTGTACACTAAATGACCATATATTAAGCTATTTCCACATACATTTTCATGTTCCAACTAGCTACTCCACATACCATTTTGGTCCTATGAAAATGACTGAAAAATGCTAACGCGCCTTGTTTTATTCTTAATATCTTCATGTCCGTTAGTGGTAGAGACCTCAAATATTGGCACAAAATTAATAAAAGATTGAAGACTAAATAATGATTGATACCATATGGGTGCAAAAAATTGGGTTTATAATAACCTCAATATCACTCTCGTTTAGGCACTTTTTTTCAGGGACAACCTGTAGCACTATAGCAATGGCAATTTTTAAAGACTTCAGTCATGTAAAGCTATTGCATCGATACTATAATGGTGCAAACATATCAGGCACTTCTGCAATTGTTTTGCACATATTCAGTTGTTTTCAGAAGATAAGACAGACTTCCTGAAATAAGTGACCATAAAAGGACAAAACTCAATTTTCTAAGATACTACTTTAAAAAAAATATTGCTCCTCGTTGATGTAATGCAAGTCCAAGCTTCCACAATTAATGATTTATAGTTCAGTGAATAAGACAAATATTTTTGAGTGGATTAACTGGTTTTTCAAAAGAGAAAAGGGAAAGAAAAAAAAGGGGGAAATGTTTTTTTATCATTGTATGAAAGGAATTATTTAATTGACAGAACAAAGAGTATGAAATAGAAACTGGCAGATACCGAATAAAGGAGCAACGGACAGTGAATGATCTGTATAGAGACTATTCCGAATTTCATTGTCTTTATTGATTATCATTTGCAACTTCCCCTGTATGCAGCATCTTTACACTTCTGAATAGCTGATACACGGTGGAATTGATTGATTGATAGTACAGCATCCCCATCAAAAGCATTTAACAGAATTAAGTGACATTGATACAAATTGGTCCAAATATTTCATTTTTTGGGGTTAAAATTGAATAACGCAAGGTTCAAATCGCAGAAGATGTAAAGCGGTTCAGTTGGTTTTTTTAATGTATTTTTTTGCTCACAATTCTGTTCATTTCTTTTCTGCTTGTAAATTAAATGGAAACAAATGTGCGGCAACCAAGTCTCTGTAAATTATACAAATCTGGGCTTGGCAGCTCATTATTCTGTCTGTCACTTAAGACGAGGCTTTCAGGCTGCTTTTAGAATGTTTAAAAGTGTAACTCGCCTATATTGTTTTTTAATCTCGCATTGTGATACTCCTTGGAATTGGACTGCTTTTTGATGGTGTTATTGAAATGTTTGAGCTTTGCATCTGAAAGTCAATGCTGGGATGCGGGCTGGGACAGGCCAGTGATATGGCTGGGTGAACCTGGGTTTATTTCTCTCCCATCTGTCTCTGCTGATGGTCCACGACTGAGGAGCTGGTTGTGAGTATTTGAAGAGTATGCTCTATAAAATGGGATTAACATGGCTGTAAAACTCCCTTTGTCCTCATTGTCCAGTTTTGTGTAGTGTGTATCATTGCTGGTGTTAGTGATTCTTGGTTTATTGCTCCAGGTCTGGGTTTTGTTACTCCTCATATGACAGCAGTTTCTCTGTGGGGGTTCTGAAACATGAGCTCTGTACTGGTGGATTAGGTTTTTAAACTGTGGGGTCAGACTGTAGGATGCGTTTTACTCCCAACATCTTCCCAACACCATAAACCAAATAGCCGTCAAAATCCTCAGTTCTGAACTTGCTTTCAGTTGAAATGTCAGAGCCTGGAGTCATTTGGGAAGAATTCACTATTCCATGTATGGTCTGTGAATGAAGCTATTCTCAATCTCCCAGAGAGCTGTGTCCAGGAGTTTTTTCATTTTTTCAGATTATCTTTAGGATGGGAAGGCTAACTCATGCTAAGCAAAAACTGCATGGAACTGCACCAGAACTGAGGAGTTCAATCATTCACTGTTTAGGAGACACAATGTTTATTGTTTTAACTAATCAACCTTATTGTTTTTTGTAAATATACGCTCATTCTAAATTTGATGCCGGCAACACGTCCCAAAAAAGTTGGGACAGGGGCATGTTTACCACTGTGTTACATCACCTTTCCTTTTAACAACAATGAGTGCGTTTACATGCACTCAATAATCCGATCATATTCGGAATATGGCTGTTATCGGATTATTCAAATTGTCATGTAAACGCAATATTCCGGAAAGCTTTTTCGGAAAAAAGCAGTTATCGGAATATGAGAAATCCGATAACTACACCTGGATTTCTGCCGTGTTTTTCGTTTTATTGGTTGCATGTAAACGCTTATTCCGATCTAGTTAGTTTTTTTAAATCTGCGCATGTGCGTGTTTGACAGCAACAGCCATGGCAACAGCTACTCCGGATATTGTTAGTAACGTAACGCTAACGTCAAAACAGTTGAGAGGTCAGACAGAGATGTCAACCAACGGGAGAAGTCATTTCTGGAGCGAGGAGGAAACCCTCCTGATGTTATCCGAAATAATAAAGAGGAATATACTTCATCTCATAGATGGGAAAAAAGTTAGAAACGCGGAAATAATGAGCACGTTTACATGCACTCAATAATGCTCTTATGGGTTTCGTCGTCATATGGTAAATGAATTCACCGATTCAGAATGGAGAGGCAACTTCAGTATGGCTTGGAGATCATTTATGAAACTTTGTGATTTGGTACAGAACATAATGAGCCCTGACGAAGTGACAGTGCGTCCAGCTGTACCTCTTCAAATGCGAGTCGCAATAGCGCTGTACAAAGTCGGTAGCTGCGGGGAGTACAGGCTGATAGCAAACCAGTTTGGTGTCCACAAGTCTACGGTCTGAATCGGTGAATTAATTTAGCACCACTCTCTCCCACCAGTCCTTGCTCTTAACGTGCATCCAGCATGACCGGGTCCTTAACAGTGCTGGAGGAAGGCCTATTCTGGGTCCAATAATCAGCGCTTGTTGTAACGTTAAAGCTCTTCGTCGTCTTCTGCTCATAACACAGAACGCTTGAAAGACAGTGTTAGTTGCCAACCGCAACCATAACGACGAAACCCATAAGAGCATTCCTGTCTAACGTTGCCATGTTTAACATTACTTTCTTATACGTTATATGCTACTGTTCTTTCTTTTGTAACTAACGTTAGGCTATAGTTAACGTGTTTACTAACTTACGGTTACACATACCAACCCGCGTGCTGTTTCTAGCAACCAAACAGGAAGTATAGTCACGTTATGTATAAACGTTAAAATATGTAATTTATAATATACAACGTTAGGCTAATATACGTTTCTAATTTACGTTTGAGTTGCACATCGCGTTCAGGGAAATAAATCGGAATATTGACAGAATCATGTAAACCTGGATTTTCCCCATTATCGCATTACTTAAGTGCATGTAAACGCATTTATCGTATTATTGCCATGTTCGGATTACTCCCAGTTAGCGGATTATTGAGTGCATGTAAACGTGCTCACTCAGTAATCTTTTGGGAACTGAGGACACTAATTGTTGTAGTCAATTTTTTTTCCATTCTTGATTGATATAAGACTTCAGCTGCTCAACAATCCGGGGTCTCCATTGTCGTATTTTGCGTTTCATAATGCGCCACACGTTTTCAATGGGAGACAGGTCTGGACTGCAGGCAGGCCAGTCCAGCACCCGCAACTCTCTGACTACGAAGCCACGCTGTTGTAACATGTGCAGAATGTGGCTTGGCATTGTCTTGCTGAAATAAGCAGGAACATTCCTGAAAAAGATGTTGTCTAGGTGGCGGCATATGTTTCTCCAAAATGCATGTACCCTGCAGAGTTAATGGTGCCTTCACAAATGTGCAAGTTACCCATGCCATGGGCACTAACACACCCCCATACCATGACAGGTGTTGGCTTTTGAAACTTGGGTTGGTAACAATTGGGATGGTCTTTTTCCTCTTTGGCCTGGAGAACACAACGTCCATTATTTCCAAAAACAATTTGAAAGGTGGACTTATCAGACCACAGCACACATTTCCACTTTGCGTTAGTCCATCTCAGATGAGCTTGAGCCCAGAGAAGTCGGCGGTGTTTCTGGATGTTGTTGATATGAGGCTTATGCTTTGCGTAGTAGAGTCTTAACTTGCATTTACTTGCAACGACGAACTGTGTTTACTGACAACGGTTTTCCGAAGTATTCTCAAGCCCATGTGGTTATATTAATTACAGAAGCATGTCGGTTTTTTATGCAGTGCCATCTGAGGGATCAAAGGTCACGGGCATTCAATATTGGTTTTCGGCCTTGCCCTTTACGCACAGAGATTTCTCCAGATTCTCTGAATCTTTCAGTCCATAATATTAATAATATTATGGACTGTTGATGGTGAATTCCTAAATTTATTGCAATCGTGTGTTGAGAAATTTTCTTAAACTGTTGGATGATTCGCTCATGCAGTTTTTTGCACAACCTTCCCAGTCTTATGTTGCCCCTGTCCCAACTTTTTTAGAACGTGTTGCAGGCATCAAATTCGGAATTAGCGTAGATTTACAAACATCAAAAAAGTTTATGTTTTTAAGGTAAAACATTAAATATCTTTTTTTTTGTTTTCAATTAAATAAATGTAAAAGAGAATTTACAAATCACTGCTTTCTGCTTTTATTAGCATTTTACATATTTTCTCAACTTTTTTGGAATTGGGGTTTGTAATATGAAGTCCAAAATGATGACTTTGGTTGCTCTTTTTTCTGTGCTTCACAATTTCCTAAAATAGAAAACAAATGGAAACATTGGGTGTTGGAGATGTGTAATTTAATCTTCTTGGGAAACAAGACTTTACCACTCCCGCCACATTAGAATATGCAAACGGACTGGGGTTCTGTTGGAAAACTGAATCATTGCACTTGTGTATGTGAATAGTGGCTGTATACGTGGTTCGAATCTGTGATGTGTGTGTGTGTGACTGTGAGATGGGAAGTAGCTCTGCCCATGCAGGTCTGTGCCAATTTTGCCACCTGTGAGTGTGGAGACCATTGAGCACTGAGCAGTATGTAATATTTCACTTCTGTTTGTGGAGCGCTTCAGCGCTGTTATCAGGTCTTAAATCAGGCTGGGTTGGTTGCCATGAAAAAGCTTTGAAGCATTTCTGTTTTTGTCTGTAGCAGAGGCCTCAAAAACTCTCTGTATATGCCTGTGTGCATTGGGAAACATTCCTCAGAGAGCATAAAGGGAAGTCCAGAGCTTGACTGCATTTGACAAGCCTTGGACAAAATGAGTGCACCCCTGTTTATGGGGGACTTTCCCATTTTTCTCCCCAATTTAGAAATCTGAATTGTAGCTCGCCTGTTCCATCACAGCAACGTCCCATCTCCATTTGGAAAGGTGTACACTAGCACTGTCCTCCTATCGTGCAGTTAACCGTCTGACCTCTTTGCAAGTCGGTGAGTTGTGGGTGCCTGGTTGGACAGGGGCTTACCATATGGAATAAAGTGGGGGATAGCCTGCTGACTGAATCTTTTCTTGCCTCAGTGACACTATGGCAAATGAAGCATCACTCCATATGATGCCATAACAGCTACACATAACATCTAAGCAAGTGTCTCATGGACTCTGCCAGGTGGGAAGTGCATGGAAAACTTCTTGCAAAAAAACTATTCTTAAACTATCATCATGTGCAGTAACTTTCTTGGCTCTTTGGGCTTTGAGTTTCCACGATAAAAATCTGAAGAGTGATTTTGTCTAGTCAAGGTGAGTATTTTACTTTTGGGAGTACACAACTCCCAAAAGGAACAGAAGCAAAGCCTAAAAGGGGAGGTCCCAGGAGCGTGTTTTCAGAAGACCTGGTCTGCAGGGTACAGTTCATCTGGGAACTTTAATATATGTAGTAATGTCCTGAAATGAAACTGTGCTGTCAGTGTGTTTTTCACAACAGCAAGAACATATTGATATATTGATCGATCCCGTCATCAATATTAATGAGTTGCACCACTTTCCCATACCTGCTAAATGAAGTGATTCACAGCCACAGTAATCAGGAGGAGGTAACAGAAATGATTGCAGTTCAGTTTCTATCTGAGTCTGTATGAACTCACTTCCCTCTTATACCGTGTAATTTCAGTCTCTGTTGGTGGTATGCTTGTGTTGGCCTGTGTTTAAGCCCGGGAGTGACTCAAACCTCAACGGGACTCCTCTCTGAAGTGCTGATCCCATCCACGTAGACTGAGCCACTGCCGATCTCGTCCACATAGACTGTGTCAGTGCTGATCCTATCCACTCAGCTTATGTCAGTGCTGTGCCCATCTAAGTAGATCGTGTCAGTGCTGATCCCATTCACATACACCGCATCAGTGCAGGTTTCATGCACAAAGCCTGGGTATTAGGTGCCTGAGAGGAGAAGCTCGCACACAGTTATTCAGCTGTGTCAGTTGTCACACACCCAATATAGCTGTGTGCATTGTTATGTTTTCGTTTGTTTGGTTTCTATAGAAAATAGTCATTCATTTCAGGCCAAAGAAAATTGGGACATCCTTTGCACGTTCCACAATCACAGTTCCCCTCAAACAGACGTTTGTTTACCAGCGTTTCTCCATTTTCAGTTTTTTTGTATGTCTGGTGGTATTTCACTGTATTTACTTTGATGTTCAATGTCATTCAATAAACAGAAACGTAAAAATAGAATAAAACAAAGAAATTAAATTGAGCACAACCAAGGCCTAAAAAAGAAATCAAGTAAATATTACTTTCATAAGAAGCAGCAGGGTGTGAAATGAACACTTGCCACCAGCCAAATGCTGGTAAAATTTTGATTGTGGCTGGTGAGATTTCTACTCTAGCAGCTAGTTTGGCAAGTAATATAATAGAATAACCTTTATTTCCTGCTAGGGAACCTCAGTTGTAGCCCCAGCAACAACAAAAAAGACATAGACAGTGGGGCAGACCCACAACACACAAATAAACATATCAAACAAAGACATCCAACAGAATCATTACATCAATCAAGTGAATTAAGTGAATTAAAGTGTAATACAGCCATGATTAAAAATAGCCCCCGCTGTCCCGAGATGTCTAGTGTCGCCAAGCAGTCCAACACACAAACTCCGCCTCCATGACTCTCCTCCATACACACAGCGCCGCGGTCTCTGTACACCGCCGAAACGGAGCACCGAACTGCGTCAATCTTCCCTGTCGTCTCCTCACTCCTCCCCTGCATTATGTTCTCCTTCCCTGGTTGCCTTTTGAAGATTTCCTGCACTCCCGGATCAGTCCCGACATCTTCAACTCCGGTGAAGAGTGATGGTAAACTTTGTTGCTGCAGTCTGCAGATCCAACAGACATTCCCGAGCATATGTTGTGAATGCGTCTCCATGGTGATGACCACAAACAAAATTATATTGACGAGACAATTCGTCAATATTATCAAAACGAGCAGCAGGAATGCTCTGAAAAATATCCAGCCTGCTTCCCCGTCCCACTACAGACACACAGCGCATGAAAACAACAAAGACAAAAGCCAGACAGAACAAAACGCATTCAAATTAACAAACACGAACACGAGAGACAGCTGGACTACATGTCGCGATTACAGCGCCACGTGACGTCAATGATAACCAACCAGGATGTGCTATATTGTGAAAGGCAATGTGACAGGTAAAATGTTGAAAATGGCTGTTGATTCCATGCCTTGTTGCAGTCATCATTATTGTGTATCTGGGTTCAAGGAAAGACTCCAACAGCACAGTCAATCCAAGTTTTGTTTCAGAATTGGATTATTTCACCAAGTTCAGTAAATAAGACTATACGTTTCTATGATGCAGCTGAGTGCTGCCGGTCTCCTGGGAAAAAGTCAAAAAGTTGTTGAGTGGGCACTGCTGGGCAGTTTGTGTAGTTGCAAAATGTGATCCCCCCCAGTAGCTGCAGGCTGTATCATGGGGCTGTAAATGCAGTGTTTCTGTTTTCTCTGGTTAAAGACTGGCTTTCTCAAGTGCTGTTAACTGAAATTTCTTCCATAGGAATAGGTTTATTTCACATCATTGCTGTGTCGGACATTTAAAATCATGAACATGATGTAACACCTTCAGTTATGTTGTGTAGAGACTGCACCAATGAGTCAGTGAAGCTGTTAAAGATTCCTTTCATGGTGACTGCTGTTGAATTTGCAAAAAAACATTACACTTGTAGAAAGATAAAATGTCCTTGGTCGAAACCAGTTATGGCTGCATCCTGAGCGTGTGAACATTTTGTTTTATAATAAGCTACGGATGCTTTACAAAAGTAAGGTTTGTCCTGCATCAAAATAAAATGGCATAACCGGTATCTTGGTATAAGAATGTAAAGGTCATGGCTGCTGGTGCACTTGCGAGACCACTTTTGTAACTACAGTTTTATTTAAAGTTTTTTTTACAGTAATTAGTATTTTAGCAAGCACTAACCTGTGACATGGGGTGTGTGAGATTTCAGAACTTCTACATTAAGTTTAAAAATAGTAATAACGTCTGAAAATATGGCTTGTGAAATTGGTTTACTTAGCAACACTTTTACTAGGTTACGGGACGTCATGGGTGAAACAGAAAATATTATTACAGGTAGAATTACAGGTACCTCACTGAATATAATTATCTTACAGTTCTTATCCAAGTCTTATGGATGAAAAATTGTAAATTATGCAATGACATTGTGTAATGTGTGTTATATGGAAAGAAATGAAGAAAAAAAAAAGCTTTTTTTTCTCTATGCACATCAAAAAGAAGAATCCCTCAATGTGATTTGGTGTATAGATTATTAAGTTGCATATTTACAGTTATGATGATGCTGAAAAAGAGTGTTCATTTTTAATCTTGGCCTGAGGAGAGCTTTTCGGGGACAGAAGAGGAGGTGGTACCCTGGATCGGATGGGAAATGTGCCATTTGATATTTGCGGGGACTAGCCAAGAAGCGCAGAGCGTTTGTACGACTCTTCCTATGAGCCGCAGCCATAACCAGCTGGAGCTGCAGGAACAGGCCCTCCCACATTATTGCTTTTCTCCAAGCCTGAAAGCACATGGGTTCGAACTCCAGCCAAAATCTCCACCAACGACAGTTGTTTTCACTTCACTCCAAGTAATTAAGTACCGCGAGTGTGATTTGCATTCAGACGCGGACATGCCTGTCTGAGGCTGAGCTCGTCTGGCGGTGTTTCCTGAGAATACCGTCTGAGGCGCTTACCCACGCGGGCGTAACGCCACCCCTCCCGTTACTGTCGCTGCCTTCTGTAAGCCTTTCACAAGCGTGTTGATCTCCTGGCCCTGTAGCGGTTCCGCAGTGATTGCGGCAAGAACCCGGAGCCCTTATCAGGCAGGTTCAGAGAGATTAGCATCCGAGCAGCGCCGCCAACCTTGCGGTCCCTCTCATCCCATCACGTAAACTCGGCGCCCACTCCGGAGCAGAGGCAGGGAGAGTGACAGAGGAAACGGGCAGGACAGGTGGTCTGTGTGTGAGGACCCGTTGACCGCAGGAAGAGGTGTGTGTGTGTGTGTGTGTGAGAGAGAGATTGGTGGCAGTCTCGGTGCTTGCTGTTGTCTCTGAGTTGTGTCTGCAGTAGTCATTGGGGCACAGCAGGCTTCCCTCTGTCTGTGGCGTAGGGCTCTAGACCACAGGGAACCCAGGTGTTTAAACATCACACCGTTACTGCTCCTCTGGAAACACAGGTGTGAATTTGGCCCCCAGGATTCCATATGTTAGTGACCTAATTAGATGTAAGCATTAAGCAACTAGCGAAAGTGTGCGTGCGTGCGTGCGTAAGGCAGCACAGTTAATGTGGAGCAGCAGGCTGTGGGGGTTGGGGTTCAGTAGAGGTGCTGGCTCCATGCACTGCTGTGCGCTGCTGAATTCTATGTATGAGGAGCTTCAACTGTCAGCTGCAGTTCAGACATTAGTGTGATAAGAACACACAATTGACAAAATACAGACATAAACAGGACCTTGTGCAGCAAGTTCACCTTATTCACTTTGTGATAATTTGTGTGCACAAAGGTCCTTTTATTTCTTTAAATACAAATGTGAACAGTAGCTATATTGCACAGTCACACATAGCTTTTGTATGTTATATGAATTTAGAATTATTTGTGAAATGTATTGAACAGCGGTCAGACCTGCTTTTCCTCCTGCATGCAAACTCTGCACACCTGCCCGCGAGTGCCGCTTCGCTGTCTTTTGTTGGGATGTCCATTTGACTGCAGCCCATGTGAATGTCCTTGCAGGGCTGTGTTTTTCTGGAGCTAATGGGCATGGTTCCGTTCCCACATGAGCACTTCCAGGCCACGCCCCCCTCTCTCTGGCCCTGGGCATTTAAAGCTGGTGTCAGCTCTGAGCTGTGCATGATGGGACCCTGGAGCCATCATGCAGATAACAGCAAGGCTCCCTGGTAGGCGAGGGGCAGTGGCCTTGACAGCGTGCAGACGAGCGCTTCTTTGAAGCAGGACCGGTCCCTGTTTTTGTCCCAGGGGCAGATGGGGGCGTGCTGGCAAGGCTTGTCAGCCCGTGGGGCTCGTGGAGGGAGGGGCGAGCCGCTCCGCGCTGTGTTTGTTTGTCCCGATGAGACGGTGTTACTGTGCTATTTAAACAGATCTCCATGCTTAAGAGCACAGTCACACACTGGAGTAAGGGCGGGGTCACATTCACACACTGGGGTAAGGGCGGGGTCACAGTCACACACTGGGGTAAGGGCGGGGTCGAAGGGCTGGAGGACACTGCGGGCAGAGGAGAGAGCAATTGAGGAGGAGAGAGTGGAGGCAGGGAGAGGAGGAGACGGTTGGGCTGGAGCGGGGCCAGGCTTGGTCCGCACTGCCTCTCCCACAGTCTGTCCTGCTCTGAACACAAAGAGCCTGAGGCCCATGCATGCTGTCAGATGGGATGCATCACGTGGAAAAGGCCAGTGTCTTGTGGTATGATTACTGCTACAGTGCAATACTGCAGTCTTACTTCCACTGAACGGTTTCACTGCTTGCCCTCTGTACAGTACATATAGCACAGCGTCTGCCCTCTGTACAGTACATCTAGCACAGCTTCTGCCCTCTGTACAGTACATCTAGCACAGCGTCTGCCCTCTGTACAGTACATCTAGCACAGCGTCTGCCCTCTGTACAGTGCATCTAGCACTGCGTCTGCCCTCTGTACAGTGCATCTAGCACAGCGTCTGGTTATGTCTGAAAGGACTGGGTCTGTACAAGCCTTTCAAGCCACACAGGGTGGTTCTGCAAGAGAGAAAAACCAGTGGAAGATGTTTATTTGGTTGTATGGCTTCTATATTCCCAAATAGGCCTAATTATAAAATGATAAAAAATGTATTTAGATATGCATTTTCTGTGATGTTTGCACAACTGGCTAAACAACAGATCACTGAATGAAAAAAGCAAGCTTTGAAAGCAGGGAAATCATGTAGAATTTTAGGATTTGAAAGGTTATCATTCCATTCCTAACATTTTTGGAAAGGCTCTTTTATAAATCCCATACTTTTGGAGTAGAAAGAAAATTGTGGAAATATGTTTTTACTTCAGGATTTGGTTTTGCTTGGTTTTGTATTTTACAGTAAGCCTATATCTATCTGGCCAGTGAACCGGTGTTTATTTTTAAGTGTTGATTTTGCTGGTCTCTTTTATAATGTATTTCGCTAAATGGATAAGTTGTATTTTGTATTGAATTTAGCAAAATTGAGAGATGCTCTCAGTTAGTGCCTGCGATATTCACGTCTGAGACTCGGGTGTGTCTGTGGCTTTAAGGATAATGGCCGCCGAGCAGCCACAGTCACAGCCGCCTCCTCCTTCTGGAAGCGTATGACAGCGGCGCTAACGGGATGGCGGCGCACGACAGCCAGGACAGAGGGAGGATAGCGCGAGCCGTTTTAAGCAGCTCCGCTCTGACTGCGCTCGCCTGCCGCTCTGCAGTCCGAAGCGGAGCGGCACCTACGGAAAGGACAGGTAGATTATACAGTTCAAATCCACCCCTCCCCCTCTCGACCTCCCGCTGGGAACAGAAATTCTGACCGCAGTCAGGCACATTCAAGTCTGAAGTGTCTGGGTATTGATTTTACTAGTTCCGAAGAAATGCTCCATCCATTTTCTGGCCTCTCTCTCGCTCTGTCTCTCTCTTTTTCTTGGAATGTACCGTCAGGCCATTCATCCACCTGTTATTGTGCGTTTCAGTGCCTCTGACAGCAGCACTGACTGAAGCCGAGCAGCCTGCCTGGTCTTCTGGCGTTACAGCCTGCTGTGTTCAGTGATGCCGCCCCACCCTGTTATTACTGCCTGTTGCACTCCAGAATGACTAGAACAGAGAACCGATTGTGACATGGAGATTTCCTTATCCCGTTAATTACATGCCGGGGAATGCCCCCCCTGAGATAAACTGCAGGGCAGATGTATTTTTGTGTTTCTTCTAGTCTCTTCCTGTCACGCAGCCGGTTTCAGGCTCACGGGTTCCCCTGGTCTGCCAGGACACGCCAGGGCCTTCAGGCGTTCGGGCGCGGTCTCTTCTCCGCAAGGTGAGGAGGTGAACACGGTCACCTCTTCCTCCCTAAAGCGGACAAACACTCCTTTGGGAGTTTCTCCAGGGGGACAGAGGACAACGAGGAAACAATGACATCTATTTTTGGTCCGTTCAAATAAACGTCTGGAAGTGTTCGCATCCTGTCTGTAGTCGTCACACAGGAAGAAAGAAGAGCAGCACTTTGAGGTGCACGGAGAAAAGGCCTCGTGGGGCACGTTCAGAGAGAGAGGGAAAGAAAGAGAGGGAGAGGGGGATGGGGCGAGGCGGGAGGCCACTAAAGAGATACAGCTGTTTGTTCAGGCCACAGCTGTTGCTGTGCTTCCATTACTCAGTGGCTGTGTTCCATCAGTCCAGTTCACTCCCTTCCATTTACACACAGAGACACACTGCAACATTGTTCTACTGGAGGAATGAGGGCGGGGAGCTCAATTCACCACTGCTATCTGTAGGGAGAAGAAACACGTCCTGTAAAATTGATATTTTATTGTGTCAGAGGGGCCCGGCTCATTCATTTTCCTTCTTTTACTTCTGCTCAGGCCGCTTCGAGCTTCATCCGCGCGGCTTTCGTAGCTCGCCCTGATTTTACTGCATCAGGAGTCCAGAATAACTGTCAGGTTTCAAGTCACAAGTTGGCATGCAGATGGAGCCGTTAGCAGCCGTGCCAGCGTGGGCTGTGTAGAGTAGCCCCCTTGTTCTTCAGCAGTGCTCTTAAGAGAAGCTGACCGGCCTGAGAAGCCCAGTGGGGGTCCACATGCAACGTGAGAGCTGGCGGGGATCCAGCGCGTAGGCGGCCTCGTTTTACCCATGTTCTTTCCACTGTTTGAGGCTGTAATTGGGCGGTTTACGAGTCCTGAGAGGGGAAGTCCTCTTTGAGGCAGCCATCCATGGAGTAGAGCAGAGGGAGCGGCCCCACGGGAGCCTGTCCACTGCCTCGCTCTGTTAAGCCCCTTAAAGCCTGAAACTGCCCTTCCAAAGACTACACAGCACTGAGCTTTTACATCCTGTACACGACACTGAGGTTTTACACCTTGTACACAGCACTGAGCTTTTACACCTTGTACACAGCACTGAGCTTTTACACAGCCTACACAGCACTGAGCTTTTACACTCTGTACACAGCACTGAGCTTTTACACCCTGTACACAACACTGAGCTTTTACACCCAGTACACAACACTGAGGTTTTACACCCTGTACACAGCACTGAGCTTTTACACTCTGTACACAGCACTGAGCTTTTACACCCTGTACACAACACTGAGCTTTTACACCCTGTACACAGCACTGAGCTTTTACACCCTGTACACAGCACTGAGCTTTTACACTCTGTACACAGCACTGAGCTTTTACACCCTGTACACAACACTGAACTTTTACACCCTGTACACAACATTGAGCTTTTAAACAGCCTGTACACAGCACTGAGCTTTTACACCCTGTACACAACACTGAGCTTTTACACTGTGTATACAACACTGAGCTTTTGCAGTGTGTATACAACACTGAGATTTTACACTATGTATACAACACTGAGCTTTTGTACTGTGTACACAACACTGAACGTTTACACTGTACACAACACTTGGCTTTTATACAGACTGTACTCAACACTTGATTTTTCACAGTCCCAACTTTTGCAGTCTGTACAAAGCTCTGCTTTTATGCAGCCTGTGCACAACACTGTTGAGCTGGTATTATATAAAACACAGCCTATATTTAAATATATATATATTGTGTTGGAGCAGTTACAGTCTGTGCAGTGCCAGTGCTGTGGCAGCTGGGTGGGGAGATGAGCTCATCATTAGAGGGAGGGAGAGCATGAGCAGGGCTTCAAACGCTCAGAGAGGGGAGAATATGTATGGGGTGACGGCCTCGTTTCAGAAAGGCCATATTCTGGCCTGTTTCCACCACCAGTCGGGTCACACAGGGTCCTCCTGAATCCCTCTGATCTCTCTACCCCCTCACACCCTTCACTGGGCTGCCCCACATTTTCAGTGCTGCAGTACCATGCATTTGTAATTTACCCCGGAATGAGTACCACATTAAACCAATATGGTTGATCTGAGGTAAAATAAAACTTTATGTTCAGCTTCATGATAGGGGTTAGATAGTATTCCTCTGCTCACAACAAGAACTGCCGTGACAGGACTATGCAGAGATTTTTTCAGTTGAATTTCAAAAAAGGATCTTTTTACATCAACGTGTCTTTAGCTGTAATGAAAGTGCATCTCTACAGTGGTTATTACTCCACTCTACCTGCACTGATGAAGTGGGAAGGAAGGAGGATTCCCAAGCAGTACTTTAAAGATGAAGGCATTGTTTTAGGCTCGTCTGACAGTCTGTCGTTTGAGCACCTGCACAGTGTCATGTTCCAGCATGTCGCTGCTCCACTAGCCTGCCGTGTTTCACCCACAGCCCCAGGGCCTACCGGTAGCTTCCCTGGGAAAGGGAGTGTGTGTGCGTGGGTGCGTGTCTCTGCATCTCTGAAACAGAAACCCTTCCTCTCGCCCCTCAGCGCAACTCGTCAGACTCGCCGCTGAACTGCCACTGTCAACTGGGGGAGGGAGGGCCTTTGTTCTGGTAGGAAGGGCGCTCTACTCATTCAGTCCCGGATTCGGGGTGTTACCCCTGGCAGTGATTGTAAAGCCTCGTTTTATAAGCGGTAAGCTCAGAGCTTTAATGGTCTGCCGTCGGGTTAGAAACCTGTCGGCGCTGTAGTGGGGAGCCGCGGTGAGTCACGGCGGCACATGGTGTAGGGTGGGAAAGCGAAGTGGCGGGCTCACAATGTGGACGTGTTCGGAGGCAGGCGGTGCGATGCCTCCATGCTGATCACAAGGCGTGGCACAGTCTGTGAGCAGTAACTGCTCCCCTACTCCCCCACCCCCAGGTCTGTACACGGCCTTATCTGCTGACTGCTGTTGAGCTGTCCACAGACACCTACAATCACGTAGTTCCTGGTGGAGTGATACGGCTCGCACACCGCTACGTCAGTTCGTTCACAGCGGCCTCAAGCTTAGCTTCGTGTGCAAGTGCAAGAATCTCATGACATGCCTCCCACAGCAGAGCCGGCCGGTGGAAAGGTTTTGACTGCGACTGGCATGTTTTTTTGATTTGCGTGTCCATACCGCACCTGGTTTTCAGACGGTTTTCTCACACGCAATCAGTAAATTTGCTTTCAAAATTATGCTAATCTTGCTGCATAAAAAAATTCAGTGCCTATCTAATGCAAAATTAGCATTTTTTTAAAGGAAAAAAAATGAAAAAATGAAAATACAATGGGTCTATCTATATCAGGGGTGTCAAAAGGGGTGTCTGCAAGCCTTTTTGCTCTTTAGCCAATCAACAACTTAAATCACTGGTGCTGAAACACACCCAAAACCAGCAGACAGTACATCCAGTACTGGATTCTGATGCCTGTGGTTTATACATGTACTATGTAGCGAGTGCTACCTTCTTGCCAGTAGGGCTTTCTTTCTAAGATGCAAGTGCCAGAGCATTTACTGCACTGTGTGGTAAATCCCTATTTCTTTGTGCGACAGCTTGTCATGTTTAAGTAAATGGAACGTGTCTCACAGTGGTTTTTAAGAACTGCTTTACAAGCAGTGCTGTAGTTGAAAGATAGGACTGAATGACAGAACACCAGCACAAAACGTGATTTCTCTTTAAACTATGAGTCATCTCCTTTTTATGACATGCATCTTCTTAACACAATTCCAACCTAGAATTATTTTTACACGTAAGCTCCATGACAACATAGAAACCTAGAACGAGCACTAGCCAGGCTACAGATTATTTTGCAATGGCAGAGCTACTGTGGGTTCACTACAAAAGAAGGGGAGAAACTGTGATGGTGATGTAGAAAGTGTGGATTATAAAGAGCGGGTTGGGGCGGGAGAAGTTCCAGGTGGAGTGGAACAGAGATTTTACTCTCATTATGATAAAGCTTATTTGTACAACATTTAAAAAAATATTATTGTTTCTATATCTGAACATGATTTTCTTAGCATGTATAAACGGTGCATTTTACAGTCTGTGGCCGTGGCAAGATGAGGGTCGTAAGCTCTTTGGGCTATTAATAGCACACTCCTATTTTATTGCCCTGCAGTGGCTACCCTTTTAGTCAACCCAGCGTCAAAATTTACAGGCTTTTCTTAAAACTAGCCTAGTTTATAATTTCTGACAAACATGAATACTGTAATTGGGACCCATAACTCTAGCACTAGGGCGCCAATGTGTATCGGGATAAAGCTTTTACTTTTTCAGAAGTTAGGGCTTCAAAGGTCATTCAGAATTGGAGAGCGCTCTCTCTTCGCTCTCTTTTTCTACAGTCGGTCACACTCACTGAACTGTATAAGAACAGTTCTGGGGTCGCACTCTCAGAACTGAGCCACAGCTCTATGCTTCTTCTTCTCATCTTTTAGTAACGACATTTTAAAGGCGACTAGTACAACATATCACCATCCGCTGGCCGAAAGACCATATTGCACCAAAAAATCCAAATGAACTGAAATTATGCGGATATGATTTTATTTGCCGTTTTCTGAATTATTGTCATTTTGGCGGTCGTGATTTCTCTTTGGCGGTCTGTGAAATAATTTTGGCGGCCGCCAAAGAATGTACTATGTAAGAAAATCCCTACATAGTTCTCCATTAATGGGAAACTACTGTCTATGGGGCTTACAGTAGCTTAGAGTGATTGTCTGGGCTGTTTTCGGTTATGTTGTAGAAAGCATGTTTGGAGCTGTAGTATCCTCCTGCAGTAATGGCCTACTTGTGGCTGCGTCTTCAATGTGCCATTGTTTTAATAGGGTTGCTTCACTCTAGCTCTGCAACAGTGGCCTTATTTTTTACCAACACTGATTTAATGCTATAGCTATGGTGTTTTCTGTACATCTCTGCTTTATACAGTCAAGCCGGAAAGTCTGCCCACCCCTTTCACCTTCTCCACATTTTATTACATTACAGACATATTCTACAATAGATTGAGTTCATTTTTTGTCTCAAAATTCTACACAAAATAGCCCATAATGACAAAGTGAAAACATGTTTTTAGAAATTTTTGCAAATGTATTAAAATCGAAAACTGAAATCTCTCATTTACATAAGTATTCATACCCTTTGCTTTAACATATTTTTAAAGTATCATATTTAATATTTGGTTGCATATCTTTTGCATGCTGTTACTTCCTGAAGTCTGTGACCAATCAACATCAAAAGACTCTCGATATCTTATTTTCAGGTACTGTTACAAGCAATACTATAACCTCTCTGCATTTGAACTGATCTCTATGAGAATTTGGGGGTGAGACTAGATTCAGCTGTAAATTACGCTGGTACAGTATGGAACACATGACTGGCAAAATGGCTGTACGTCATCAAGGGTCTAAGGTATCAAACGAGCCCCAAACCATCACTCTGCGGCCAGATATGGAGTAGATGTGGATGGATCCCTTTAAGGCAGTGGTTCTTAACCTGGGTTTGATCGAACCCCAGGGGTTCGTTGAGTCAGTCTCAGGGGTTCGGCAGGGGTCAAGACACACACAGTATACGGTTGACACTAGCAATGTCGAGCCGTTTTTGTCGGAAGGGTTCGGTGAATGCACTGATGAAGCTTGCAGGGTTCAGTACCTCCAATAAGGTTAAGAACCACTGCTTTAAGGGTTGTTTCTCCTGACTTTTTCCCCATAGAGTTCTATAAGTAGAGTTCTATGAGTCTATGAGGAGAAATAACCCTTTCAGTGATCCATCCACATCTACTCCATATCTGGCAACTGAGTGATGGTTTGGGGCTTGTTCGATAGCTCAGACCCTTGATGACTTACAGCCATTTAGCCAGCCATGTGTTCCATACTGTACCAGTGTAATTTACAGCTGAATCTAGTCTGTAGAATTTTGAGACAAAAAATTAACTCAATCTATTGTAGAATATGTCTGTAATGTAATACAATGTGGAGAAGGTGAAAAGGGGTGTTCAGACTTTCCGGCTTGATTGTATGTTAGATTGAGTGATATAGGTGGGTGATAATGCCAAAAAACTGTTTAAGTGGTACGTCGTGATACGTTTCACTGTATTTTGTATCAATGTAGTTAATAAACAAAGTATTTTGATAATTAAACTAAGGTTGTTGCTAGTTTGTTTTAACAACTTATAAATTAGAAGTGTGGGTGACTATATGAAATCATAAAATGGCCTTTCTCCAGTTGCATGAATATCCAGTATGATGAGGCTGGGGATTGGCATAATTATTTTAGCGCTGGACTCTTCACCCTGGTTACAGTTCATACTATGGAGGTATAAAGACACATACAGACCATATCACACCTTCTGATTAAAGCTATGGACCAGGGGTTTTCAACCTTTTCTGATCCAGGGACCACCACCCAGGCTCAAAGGCATCCAAGGGACCCCCATCATAAGTTAAAAGGACTTATATTTAAAAATTCAAAAAAAGGTTTTATATATTGAAATATTTCCCTAAATCCATATATATTGCATATCCAGTCTGGCCAGGGATCCGCTAAGGATCCAGTACCGTTAAGGACCCCCAGGTGTCCACAGACCCTTGTTAAAAACCCAGGTTATAGACTCACAAGTAGCTGCCTTGCAGCCGTGAAGTTAGTTCGCTTGGGCGCATTCTGGTTTTACATGCAGTTGTTCGCAGACAGAGATTTGGTCATTACAGATTGTGCTCTCATTAGACGTCTTAACAGCACTCCTTGGCTAATCTCTACCTTCATTTAGGTGCTTGTTTTGTTGCCTGCTAGTATCGCCAATCCTAATGAGCCTAATTAAAATGATGCCACTGAATGGTTTGTTCTTTTAAGCTTGAAAGACTGGTCTGTTCTCTGTTCGTGTGCTGCATGCAACAAACAAACTCCGCTTTAAATCCAAACTGATAACTTTTTGTTGATCATTTTTTCCATCAGATGGCCAGGGTGGTTTTGTGTTTGTAAAATCAAAGCTTTATTAATATTAGTACCTATTTTCTTAATCTCTCCTACTTGGATTTCCCAGCGGTTCTGGTTGGCCTCTGTTATTGCTGAAGAATCCAGCACAGACTAGTGGGCATATCCTCTGATGACTTGTCTTCATTTCCTCAGTCCACTCAGTCAGCCATTGTGCTGGAGAGCTGCAGGTGTTGCACAGCTGGTGCTGACAGACTGCAGGCACCCAGTCCAGGTGGGGAGTAGCCTACACCGCTAACTGCAGCCAGGTTCGGCGTCAAATCAATTTGAATTAAATCAGGAAATTAATCAGATTTTAATTTGATAATTGAAAATGCCCATAATGTTCTATGAGGAGTTAGCAAATTGAATTTAAATGAATTTCCAAACTTGACTGAATTGAAAGGGAATTGGTCACAGTTGTGATTGAAATCCTCTCCCTCTGGGTGAAGCTATGGCCAGTTTTACTTTGCCTCATGGGACTCCTGCATTGGCACAATCAGGATTTAATTACAGACTGAGGGCCATCGCTGCATCAACAACCTGTGCTTTGGCTAGATGTCTCTGCCAAGAGCCGCTTTTCACTGAACTGTGATGACTTTGTGTGAGTGTGTTTTTTCTGATTCTGGGACAAGCCAACTTCCCCCTTGGACATTGATAAAGTTCTTTTCTATTCTGTTTTACTTCCTTTATGAAGGCTGTTGGCTCTAATCATAACTGGGATATACATTTGTACCCGTGCATATGCAACTGTCTCTCTGAAGTTTCAGCTCTGTAATGTACTTTGTATAATGTAAAACAAATTGCATTAATAGAGTTCCTCTGAACAAAATTAGTGACTAAGCTTAGAGGCTGAATAGTAAACCTAATCACAGATTGTCTGTCTGTTTGATGCGTAGGACCAAAATGTGATTTACTGACGCAATGTTAACCGAACACACAAGGTTACCCGCTCCTGACAGGACCCCACTCTACACATCCATCATTGTGATTACAGTTCTCCAGTCCTTCACAGGAGAACGGAGGCGGTAGCGCTTGCCCTGAGCCAGACCGCGTGCTCCCCTGTGGGCCGTCAGTCAGGCTGGGAGCGGACAGCGCACGTGACCACCCGCTGTTGGCACCGCCCGCTCCTTCCCCAGGGCCACCCGGGCAGCTCTGCTCCCTAAACCCTCCAGCCACCCTCCTACGCCCGGTCCAGACGGCGCGGGCCAGCGATGCGCCGCCCGCCGTCTCCAGCTGGGAGAACGCGCCAGCCTGTGCAGTGAGGAGCAGCGCTCTAATTATCCGCCGCACAGAGAGGCTAAAAAAAGCCTGATCTCTCTTCCAAGGTCAGCGCGCACTTCGCTGTGAAGAAAATGATTAAGGGGAGCGGAATTTGACAAATGGGAGCTGCAGCCGAGCGAGCCGTGAGCACGGGGTCTGCGGGAGAGAGAGGGTCGTATTTATTCCTGCCGGATGAGCCGCCATCGTCACTCGCTGCACACCCCTGCTGTCTCTGGGATGCCTGAGCAGACTGTTAATCGGCTATCAGGTCCAACAGCTTCTCTCAGGCTTTCTGTGTTTTGACAATTTCTGGCGCAAAGTCTAAGCCTATTTACCTGGAGAGTCACAGGAAGGAATACATGGGTTTGTAGACCTGTATAAGCCGACACTTTTCAGGCATTGAAATTGTCCACGTACAAATGTACAAGTATTTTGTACTGGAGTGCAGAGCCAAAACAACAACAAATGTGTCCCTGTCCAAATACTTTTGGACTGCACTTTATATGGTGCTTTCACTCAAAGAGCTACAGTCACGAGGGGGAAACTCGCCTCAACCCCCACCAATGTTCAGCATCCACATGGGTGATGCATGGCAGCCATTTTGCGCTAGAATGCTCACCACATAACTGAGGTGGAAAGGCAGAGAATACTTTCTGGCCAATGCAGGAGTAGTTTTTCTGTCCTTCCATTATTTCAAATGGATCCTGTTTTAACCAAACTATGACATGAATGTAGTTCAGTCATTTTTTTGAGCACTTTGTTACGCGGGATAATATTTTTGATTTTCTAATCTATACTAAAGAAAGTGTACATTTTTTATTCAGATCTTTATGAATATAGTTATAGTTTATCAATATCGCTGAAATTATTTAGCTGCAAACTCGGTAGACGAGTGAAAGAAAGGAGGAAAGTCCACTTGATCTTTAGTAGTTTTATTTGTATCTATTGATGGTCCTCATCAATATAACTATGCCATTTTCAACAAAACTATCGATAGAACTCCACTGTTGCTTCAGATAACTTTGAGCATGTCTCTCCTCTTGCACATCTATTCCCAAATGTCTTACTTCCCCTACAAGCAAAACATGGCTTGCCTAAAGCTGTCTCCCAAACATCGATTGATTGGTCCAGAATTATAAATGGGATTAGGAGCAATGTGATGGTAATGAACTGAATACATCCTGTGCAGACCCTCGTGGGAGAAAGGGCTTCTCAGGAAGCATAGATGTATGGTCCCACTCAGTAGTGTACAAACACTGCTGCTTAAGAGTCATAACATCAGTTCTGGCAGCACTATTTAAGCCCCTATTTTTATATTCCCACCACTGCCCAGTTTTTGTTTTAATAGAAAACATTCAGCCCCTCATTGGGATTCATGATAATTTGCTGATTTGGATTGATTCGGATTTTAAATTATACATTTCTCATTAAACCTCGTAGCATATGTGGTCTTCTGGTTAAGGCACTCCCTTGAAAGTGTAGTGATGAGTCCTACCGCCCGTACTGAAAGACTGTGCTGGAAGATGCACAAAGAGTGATGTCACCCAGGGAGTGAAGAGCCCAATCAACAGTGAAGCCCTCCTCCATCACACTCGACGAGAAAGTGTTTTTTCGAAATCCTAAAGCACACAGAACAGCGTTAAAGCTATACCATGTGATTTCTGTCCTCCTAACTTGCATTGGATTATTCCCTGTTATGACGATGAACTTTACCCCAAACTGATCAACCACAAACAAGTGGAAGAGCTGCAAAGCAGATCGATCTCTTGCTTCATGATTCAGTTTTCTTGCAGAAATGTGGGATGTAAAGTCCAACCCTGTATAAATGCAGGTTCTGCGACATGCATGCTGCCTTCTTACTTTTGTCTTTCACAATTGCCGCTGTTTCTGTGGTTCACTGTTCTAGTTGTTTGTCCTCTCTCACCTGTAAGGCTTTTCTAGGGATTAAGGAACCAATCAACCAATGACAGTGCTTATACAAATAACCCATGAATGGGAACATGTATAGAGGTCCAGAATATACATTTATGTTACTTCTGTCATCACAGATCAATCGTGACTGGAATAATGATAAGACGTTTTAGCTGTGCTGCAAATTTTGAAAGGGGGCCAAAGGTCTTTCATACGTGGCTTTGAATGATCAAGGAGATACCAGGGTATTCATTAACATCCCTTCCCCAAGGCCTTTCCTCACTGTTTACCCGATACTTCTGAGTGTGGAATGGTGCCCTTCAGTAATGGAACCAGGTCTATGCGGGGTGGAAGTGAAGTGAACCGAACCAAGCTCAGTTTAGGACCAACACAATGAGATGATTGAGAGTGGCAGGGGAAAGACCAGTGATGGAGCCATCTGTATGAGCTGAACCAATCAAAGGGACTGTCACTCCAAGCAAGCCCCTCTTGTGATGCAGGTAAATATTAAGCGCACAATTTAGTAGGCTTGTATAATGGCAAGTCAAGATTGTTCATTTGGTACATTTTTGTTATGGGTGACGGGAGAGGTTATATCAGAAATAGTTATCAGAAACTTGCAAAAAAAACATGTTTAGCCAGAAGTTGCCATGCCAACTCATTTTCACAACTCAGGATCAAAGCAGAAAGAACTGTTGTTGAATAGTTACCGGTCCCTCATCTCATTGTGAACCTTGGGAATGAACCAACAGAGAGAGATTGTGTCCATTATAGTCAGTCGCCATAACTAGGGCATAAGCTGTTCTTCTACCCTGCTCTTGTGCCTTTGGGCAAAGAACATAACCTGATTTACTCCAGGAAATATCAGCTGGGATAATTAGATCATTTATATAATGTCAGTTGCAGTGGATAAAAAACATAAGCAAATGAATAGTGCAACACAGAAGTGGTTGCTGTGATATAGAGCAGCTTCAGGTAATACAAAAGTTTTAGCCCCCAAACGTTGTTATATTTTGACTTATTGTAAGACTATGGTAATGTTATGTGGAATTGGTGTAGTGTGTCTTAAGTCATTACATTATCAGTCCATTTTATAGATTTTGTGTGTATGTTTTTAATAACATACTCATAATATGCTTTTGTGAGTTGTATATTCCATTCCAGAAAGGAAGTAGGCTGTGACCTGCCACAATTACCCTTGTGTTTTATTGTTCAGGTGGATCAATATACATTATTATCAAGCATAATGTCAGTGCGGATCCTTGTCTGTAACATTTCCAGGAGCCATTTCAAGAAACCATTAGTTTATCTGGAAGGACCCAAGAATATAGACCCTTTTATTTGGCCTGGTATTCCTTTCAGGGCCTCTTGTTGCGTAGCATGCATCTGTAGAAGTGTGGGAGTGGAGCCGGACAGGAAGTGAACCAGCAGAGTGAAACATGAGAGAATGGTGACCGCAGAGAGGCCCCGCGGGACTCGAGCCACCCCGACTTGCTCTTCTCCCGCCGAAGCAGAAAATCCCCTTCGCTAGCTTCAGCGAGCAGTGCTATCACAGGGCAGCAACACGAGCTGCTCCAGCAGACTGGCAGAGGCGTAGCGATCTGGGCCTGTGCTTTCTGAGGCCCTGTCTCCATACAACTGTCTGATACAGAACAATCCATTACATTACATTATAATCATTTGGCAGACACTTTTATCCAATGCGACATACAATAAGTGTATACTGAAGGTCATTGAAACGTGTACAAAGCAAATCCGACAAAGCACAACTTTCTCATAACGTAGGAGCTATCCCTAGTAATGGACATAGAATAGTACACAGTCAGCTATACATTCTGAATTATATAAAAAATAAAAAAATAAAAATGTAAAGTGACAGACAAGAAAAATCCCGAATATGCTTATAATCACGTTATTTTTGGCTATTAAGGTATGTATTGAGCACCAATAAAGGGCAAGGAATAAAGTCCAGTGCAATCTCGTTAAATTTCAATCTTTTTATTCCTATATCTATAAAAAGGGGTGGAGTTGAAAATGGGTCCATGGTGATGTAGACGTGAAACCTGAAGCAATACTTACCTTGATCTCATTACATAACTCCCATAGTTTGAGGCGAATAAAACTGTCCTGTCCCACTAAGAAATCCTCTTTGAGCGAAACAATCGTTTTGTTTGCCCTTGAGAATAGTCTGCATTATCAGCATTTGGATTTGGATTTGGATTTGGAATAGTTAGTTAGCAAGTGGTTTTGTTTTTTCCCGCTCTTTTTATCCTTATACCAATTTTATCCCTCTCCCAGTCTTTTTCACCTTTTTATCCCTCTGTGGTGCTAGCTAGTAACATTAGTAACACAGCTCATCATCATGGAAACGAACTGATCGCTCGCACGTCATTTTCACTTGGTGCACTGCTCATTCGTCAGATAATAATCGAAAAGAATAGATGGCTAAGATTTTGCCATATAAACCATGCCTTGGAAATGATTTTGTCGTTTTGTTCAGTGGCTGGTTACAGTAACAAAAATAACTTTGAGAACCATGATCCACCAAAGTACTTAGTGGCCATTCATGTAATTTTCGTTTGATTAGCAACCGAAATTAATGAGTGGGTCTTTAAATAAAAATAAAAAAACTTGATAAACCGACCATTGTGTAATGATTTGTGTGGAACGTGCATTTGATGAAACGTCGCCTTGCAATTTAGCTTGCTTTAAATAAACTAACGCAAGATCAAACGGTTGCAATACTCTGCTTAGCGTTTAAGTTAACTTACTTTGATTGTGAGCTTGTGCGTGATATTTATCTCCTGATAGCAGCCACACTGTATTTTAGTTTGAATTGATTGCATTAATTCCTCGCCAGGTTTAAACCTATGGTTCAAACATGTAGGGCTGGATGACGTCGATGGCACTCGGATTGAGGGCGTGGATTTAGACCACACCCTTACAATCCTGAGTCTTTTCAAGACTGAGTTTACAGTATAGAATTAGCTGACTTTGAGATGTATATTAATATACGTATTGACATTTTATTGAAAAGATATTTGGTGGGTGTGTACTCGTGGATACATCCACTACACACATCCACTGCAGGAGTTAAAGGTGGAGGTGGCAACATCAATAGACATATTAACAAAAGATGCAGGAGGAAGAAGTGCAGAGATTTCTCCTGAAAGTTACAGAGGGTAAGTTGTTAGAGGAGTTGAGGGAAAGTGGGTAGGAGAGAGAGAATGAAATAAAGAAGTGGTCTGATGCATGGAGCGGAGTCACCATGAGTTCAGATGTGGCGCAGCTCCTAGTGAATACAAGGTCTAGTTAGTTACCAGCCTTGTGGGTGGCAGGCGATGGGAACTGGGTGAGGGCGAGGGACTGGAGGAGTGAGGCGACACTGGATAGCTGGGAGCTCTCTGACTGGAGGTTGAAGTCACCCAATAGAATTACAGGGGTGCCATCCTCAGGGAAGGAGCTCAGGAGAGTGTCCAGTTCATCCAGGAAAGCGCCAAGTGGACCTGGAGGGCTGTAGAGAACAACAATCTTAAGTTTAGATGGGTGAGTTACAGTGACTGCATGAAACTCAAAGGAGGAGATATTTAGGCTGTGTACAGAGGGCATGGAGAATTTTCAGGACTGAGAAATAAGCAAACCAGTACCCCCGCCTCGGCCAGAGGCCCTGGGGGTGTGTGAAAAGGAGTGGCCATCAGACAGAGCAGCTGGAGTGGCTGTGTTAATTTGGAGTGATCCAGGTCTCTGGAGTGAGAGCCAGGAAGTGAAGGGACTTCATCTTGGCGTAGGCAGTGATGAAGTCAGCTTTCTGGACAGCTGACCGGCAGTTCCATAGACCACCCACCACTGAGAGTTCCTTATAAGAGTACAGGGGTGGGCAGACCAGGTTTGCCAGGATGCGCCTGTGGTGGTTGGACCTCCTGGGGCGAGGCTTGGAGCACAGAGGAATGGGGGTTAGACAAAAGATCCACTGTGATCTTTTAGAAAACATTAATCTGCTGTTGACGGCAAAGTTAAATGCGTGCTTCATTCGTATGCCCAATAACACACAAGTGTTTTTTGCTTTATGTAACAACATTTTTAAGGTATGTTCGTATTTCAGTGAAAACTCTGTACGGGATTATTCTCCATACTGTGTTGATCTGGAATGTGACTGCATCATTGGCTCCTCCCCATTAACAGCCCCACCCACCTCTGTTTCCCCACACTGGTGCTCACTGTCCCTTACCCTGTGAAAATGCTTCATCCTCTATGAATCCATGTCTTTCATAACTCTGTTACAGCTCATTTATTGACCTGCAGTCAATGGCAGGCTTTCTGACGCATACTGTATGTGTGTCTGTGCACGCCTGTGCATGCATGGGGTATATGGGAAGGGGCATGGCGGTGTGTGTGTGTGTGTGTGTGCGTGTGCGTGTGTCCACTTTCACAACTAATTGCTCTGTATGGTTGATGGGGAGTCTACTAATGCACTGTGACATAGGTTAACCAGTTCAGCAGTGCGAATGTCAGGCAGGGGTTGGGTTACATGTATGGAACCACTCTGGTCATGTACCATGTCTATATTTCTATGCATTTCCAAACATTGGTAATTACACTGTTACTTCTTAGCACTTGTTTTTAGCTGCATCATTTGTATTGTAATGAGTGTAGATATGGAAATTATTCTGATCAATGTACCAGTGTTAATAGCCTACAGAATGAACCCCCCTGAGAGCACAGTCCACTCTTCTGTTGAAAACAGATGCAACTACAAAAAATAGGCTATCTCTTGCTGTTACTGTCACTCCAGGCCTGCTTACGTTATTTCAGGAATTCCAGTCACCAACACATTGTATCATTTTGCCTGCTGGTGGTTCTCACCGTTCTCACCTGCTGGTGGTTCTCTGTCATTCTTGCGCTATATTTTTCACTCATTAGGTGAGAGGCGCCATTTTTCTGCGGTTTGACCTGCTTCACATCCACAAGGGTTTGAGTCTGTCCAAGCCCCAGTGCTCAGCGTTTCAGGGAAGGGCTGGGCAGTGCATAGCTTAACCTGAATCTGCGTTAGCGCTTCCAGTATATAGGCTAACCTACAGCGGTAAGCCTCAGCAGTGGCGCACTATTCATTGCTTTTGAGTCTGTAGTTTTGTAAATGGTGGACGGACTCCTATTGCAGAACAAAGCAGGTCATGAGGGGGCGGAGTCGGACACATGTATGGCATTGTTAGTGTCAGAGAGGGCTCACCGTGGGGAGGGCGGGGCTGTGCGGCTTTTCGTAGCTCGATGAGATTGACTGCACAGCCAGATTTGCCCGCCTCGGCTGGGACGGCAGGTCAGCTTCCCCCGGCTGTCCTCATTCTCCACACACTCCACGTTAATCAGGTCTCCTGCCACAGCCGCACATGACCCAGCACTGCCACTAATCCAAGCGCGGCTGTTTGTTTAGCCTATCAGCCTCGGCTTTAGCTTTCACCCCGATTAAACGCAGATTTTCCACCACAGCCGCAAGACCTCCTTTTTTTATTACACCGCGTTTCAAAAGCATCTTTTACGAGCCTCCCAGAAACTGCTCGAAAAGCATTTCCGACAAATAAAATTGCGGCAAAAATGAGAATTTAGAATGCGGCTTATTCTGTTTAACAAGCAGAATAATGGCCATGCTTAGAATTGTTCAGATCGGAAAGTATGCACTAAGTATAGTGCTCAGTCAGCTCGGCCTGTTCTTGCACAGTCACATGATATAGTGCCTTGTGTAAAACTGGAGACCGGAGCTCTTCAGTCAAACTGAAACTCAGTCGTTTGTGCCCTGGGCCGGTCAGATTGTTAGTTTGAAGCTGGAGGACATTTTCTCATGCGGGGCGGGTAATTGATCCATATCTTTTCATTGTCCCGCGTTGCAACTGAACACTGCACAGCCCCATGGCATGTGGGGACAAGCCTTCGTAAGATTAGTAACCCATTGCTTGGATCAGTGTTCACATGTTTCTAAACACAAAATAAGGACAAGTACAGATTTATTCTCAAGTCTGTGAAACTCTGGATTGATGGATGAATGCAAATGTCTTTGCAGTGAGTTATTAATTACAGAGAAAGTACTTGAATTTTGCATTTATTTAGTTCTGGGGGAAAGAGTGGCACTCAATTTTAGGGACTTAGATCTCGGGAGCTTAGATTATTTACAGTAAATGTCTAGTAAATGTAAAATGCGCATCCTTGGTGTTCTTTCCTCTAACTGCCTCTCTGGCACAGGTGTGGCAGAAAGCTGCGTGGGCGGACAGGGCATGTGGGCAGAACGGCCATCCTCGCTCGCCTTGCCCCTCTCCACACAGTGAAACACACCTTGGCTCTTTTCCTCTGGCTGATGAGATCATTTTTTTCTATTTCAGCTGCTGTCCCTATCGGTCTTCCCTCCCAGGGGGCTTTCAGTGTGAGAGTACAGACAGGTTGTGCAGGCTGTGGGGGGGAGGGGGGTGTGAATGATCTAGGCATTGTGGGCTGTCAGGCTGAGAGGCCCAGTGAGGGAAGCCTGCGCTTAGAAAACACGTTCAGGAGGGGATAGGCCGTGGGACAGCGGACGGCTTGTAACACGAGGGGTTGTGGAAGGGCCAGGAGATAAACAGTATCATGGGTCTTGTAGTTCCCCTCTTACTGGCTGATACAGATCAAATGTGAGCTGCAGAGGAGTCTGCCACACATGAACAAGACAATGGCTCCACACAGAAATGTCCACGTGCTCACACACACTCAACGACAGCACGCTGAGACGGATGGACACACACAGGTCCACGGACACTCGAATAAGCGCGTTCACGTGAACAACACGGAAACGCACTCAAATGCATACAAATGCTCACACAATGGAACCATGTAAAAACATTTACACACACGTGCTCACATGGACACATGCACATGCAAATTCAACATTCACAAATGCGCTCACACAAACACACACAAACGGTAATATGCATAATAGACACATGGGCATATACGCACGCACACACCAACGTACAGAAACGCAGGGAAAAAAAGCAACGCGCACACACAATGTCAACACATGAAACCCGTAAGTCCACGCAGCGTCAACATGCAAAATGTAGACTTAGACATTCAAAAACGCAGAACAGCACAGAGAGGCACACACACAGGGTCCTGGACATGGCTGAATAGCTGAGTGGTAAAGCAGTGGAAAAGGAAGGGCAGTGAGTAAGAGCTGAGCTATGGGTTGAGGAGCCACAGGTTACCTCAGGAGCCACACACATTTATCCTCACACTCCCAACAGTCCAGCACCTCAGCCTCTCAACAAACGATAGCATCTTATGTTAACACTTAGGAATTAGACATGCTTTAAGTAAGTCAGGGTAAATGTTCCTTATGCTCTTCTCAAGTGCATGTCCATCGTTTATATTTTATACTTTTTTAAAATGTTGTTTTAATCACTCTCAGAGTGGCCCAGAGCAGCTGAATACCAAGAAAGGAATTGTGGAGCAGTGTGGTGTGTGCTTTGTTAACATTTCAAAGGGACTTGTCTTGTTCTTTAGTTAGTCCTGTCAGGGAGTTTTTTTTTTTAGAAGGTTACATACTCTGAAATCAACACTCATTGTAGAAAACAAGGTGAAATGTTTTCATTAAATTGGCTGGGGTTTTCAGGTTACATCAGGTGAATGGGAGGTTTTTTCCTTCCATTAAATTTCAGAGGCAAATGGGTATATAGAAACAAATTGTCAGCCTTGAGAAGCACAGAATGGTGGGAGATGGAGGCGGATGGCCTCGGGTAGGTCTAGGCGTTTCTTTCATTGGGCCCTAGCCTGTGCCTCCCCTCTGATAATAAACCACTCTGACTCTCTCTTGTTTTTTCCCTTTTAAAAAAATAATTAAAAACATTTTTCTCCCAGAGTAGAATTACAGAAGAAGTACACTTTGTTAAAACATGACAAAATTACAACAGCCAGCCAGTGTCTTTGCAATTAAGTTACAAGATAGCCTACTACAAAGGACCCAACAAACTATTCAAGGTCGCACAATTAGCCTTGCACAACTCAACAAGTCCCCAAAATTTTATCATCATGAAAATATGGATTTGAGTCACTGTCTACTGTACAGGATTAGATTACTGTTTTTAAAAAAAGAAAGAAGACAGAAACTGATGGAGCGGCACTCTCTCCACACCCTCGATCCTGTGTGAATTTTCGTACTGTGATGTTAAACATTAGTTATGTTGACTAATAGGGCTCAGTTATTGTTTGGATAATTTGTACCATAATGTGAGTACTGATTTGAAAGCTGATTTGTCTGTGTGTTGCGTGGAAACAAAAGCTGTCCTAAATGTGGGAGCAAGCCGGCCACGAAAGGCCACTTCCTGTTGCCATCACTAAAAGGTTCCACATGTGACTGAGCTGTTGAACTGTCTGACCTCTGCTAGGACCCATTTAAACCTTTTCTTACCTCAGGTCAGCTGTTGCTCTCGGTCTCCCATTGGGAATTTCTGAAACCTTTGTTTCCTGTTTGCTGCAGTAGAGCTCCCCCTAGCTGCCACATAAGGTGCTGCAAAATGACAGGGACAAGCATGTTTTTGTTGTTTTAATGACTTGCAAGCTTCCATGTAAATTTAAAACGGCACATTGCAGGTTAAAAACAGACCGTAAATATACTGCTTTCACTTTTAGGATCTTATGAGCAGTGTGTTTCCAGTGCTTTGCCTCCTGATGATCCATTGATGATGGTTAACAGGCACATCCCATTTAATCATTGTGATTTATCTAATTGCTTATGTCTTGGCCATTCCTTTGCTATACAATGTTCTTCGCTAGGTTTATAACTTCTCCCTGATAAAATCCAAGTATTTATTTTCTTTTAAGTGTAGTAGAAATGCCTTGAGTGGGGAATTGATCTAAACCAGTCGCGGTAATTAAACGGTTTGTGTGAGTGATCCTGTGAAGTGGTTACAACGCTAAACTATCTGTGTTTTTGTGCACTGCGCATGCAGTTTTTACATGTGCTTTCTTTGTCTCACACAGCTCCACAGGGACACCTGAGCCAGAGAGAGAGAGAAAGAGAGGGGAGTCACAGACCACACCTGAGCTGCAGCATGGCCGTGCTCATCTGACAAGTACCCAGTGAGTGTACGAGCGCACAGGAGAGTCTGCCGTCACGTGCACACACTGCTGTAGTGGCCCTTTGTCTGAGAAACAGAACTCTAATCAGGATTACACGCCTGGAAGCTTCTTAAATCCGCCCAAACCCTGCTGCACGCCTTTATCTTATCATTCTGACACGCTCAACCCCTACGCACGAGGCATTCTGTTATGAAGTAATCTGTGTATAAACACGTACTCACTCTGAGGACAGCTGGGTGTCTACCAGCGAACTCAGAACTGGACAACTGTCCTGCATTTGGCAGTGAGAGAGTCACAGTCGTAGTCTGGAGGGGGAGAGAAGGACACTGGTCCTCACAGAGCCAGGACGGCTGGCATACCTGACATAGCTGTACAGCAGGGCGCGCTTGGAAATTCCTCACACACTCAGAATGCTCTTAACTCACTGCAAGGTCAGGCCAGTCCATTTAGACTGTGTGACTGTAAAGGCAGAAACATAGGCTTCAGAAACATTTTAATTCATTAGAACTGGCCAAGTAAAGTGACTTCTTCACGCCACACAGTCTAAATGGACTGGGCTGACCCTGCAGTGAAAATATTACTGCAGTAATCATAAGAACATTCAATGGATGTTTGACAAATTCAGTAAGTCAGTAAGAAAAAAAAAACATAATTAATGCAGTGAATTTCTTTCTGTTTTTGCATAGCTGCCAACTTGTCGGCTAAATTCTTGTACAAGTCTGAGGTAAATGCTACTGTTTATACTAAAGAAATGTTTACATAGAACATGTTATAAGCTGCAGGCTACTGTGGTGTGTTTACCTTAAACATGGGCTGTGTGTGTGTCTTCATGTCTGTAAACTTGGGCTAAAGAGAGCGCAATGGAAAGATCTCATGACTGAAAAGGCCCCATGAATTTGAAATGGTACATCGGGCGAACCCGTGTCGGAGCCTAACGCCCGGGTGTGATCAGCGCGCCGTTCTTGTGCAACACTTGGTTCAGTGGTGCAAAAGGCTTTGTGTTGCTTCTGGTCCGGCCTCCTTCCTGCGCGGTCTCAGTTTGAGGAACATGTTGGCGCTGTGGCATTAGCTTGCAACACGCCTCACCTCGCCAAAAACAACCCTGCCAACAGCGCTGGCCCCACCCACCCGGCTGGTGTTTACACACGCGTGGAACAGCGGGTTTGCAGACTGAATTTCTAGTGTATCTTCTAAATATATCGCTATTCATTTTCAAGTTCCGACTGATAATGCAGCAGCGTGTTTGTACTTTTTGCTGTAATTTCAATGGAAATTACGATGGCACCATTGAATGGCCAATAAAACGAACAGAATCCTTGCGCATTCGTTTTATTTCAATTTCTACTGAACAATTTTTTTTTTAACATGCATTTTTAAAATGGATTCCGACTTCACTTGATACTTTATGTGTGTAACCTTTGTACAGAGGAGTAGAACGTTGGGGTTTTATGTCTGTACTCACGAGGCTTGACATGGAGGCAGGCTGGTCAGTAGGTGGTGCTGCTGCTGATGCACAGGATTCTGTGAGTGGAAAGTCTTTAAAAAGGTTCATTTTGTCACAGTTGTGCCAGACAGTACCAGTGCCCTCACTCACATTATAAATCTCTGTTTCTGCTTGGGGTCTGTAAGGGAGTTCAGCCTGTTACTGAATACTTATGGGAGCCTGAGAGGCCATTTAGACTGAAATAGAAAGCTAGTGTGGGCTGAAATGAGACGCACAGTCTGTTCTCACAGTCATTGTGTGCCACTGATCCAGGATACTGATGGTCTCATGGAGCGCACTAATAAGGTGAGGTCACCGCAGCCTGGACAGAGACTGTCCCGGATGAGCGGCCTGTACTTCATCAGGCTGGTGTGTGGAGTTGCAAGTCATTCCCACGCGCTTGTGCCGAGCTAAAGCGTAGCGAGCGAACGCGTCTGATCCGTGCTCCTCTGTGTGTTCAGAGGGCCAGGTGGGCGAGCCGCCTCTGCTGATGATGAGGACCTTGCTGCAGTAGAGACGGATGGTATGGGAATTATGGACCTCCCCAATGGGCAGTCGAACGTGGCCACCTTCACTGCTACTGCTTCTGAGGTGAGTCGTGCCTCCATATCGCCGTTATGTTTTGTATTGACAGTTTTGTATTGCTTTTTGCCATTGTTAAAGATGAGAAAAATCTGCATTTTATTTGTTGGGACTAACTGATTTGCCCCCTACTGATTGTTAAGCAATTACTGAAATCCGGAGTCACATGCCTCAGGGTAATTTTATGTGTTTTGTTCTTTCTGTTATATTTTTGGAAAATTTACATTGCAGTGAGAATGATTCATTTGAGTAACTTGCTATTGAATTTGTCCAAAAAATCACAATTCGGCCTTTTATTGTTTTTAATTGTAACACGAGCCTTCTGTTGGAATTGTAATGCGAATCAAAGCCTTGAACAGTCCAGATTATTTAAGATTCATTACAAAACCATTTTAACAAAATATGGAATAATTCTTTATTTGACATTCAAAGCAGCAATAACATATTCGTTAAGCGAATTCTACTTGGTTTCATTTTTCATTAATTTCATTCATTTTTCCCTTTGTTTCTTACAAGCTTCATTTTCAATTGGAGATTTGGGCTACTGAGATACAGAAAAGAAACCCCTTTAAATGTATAGACTATTTATGACTATTTTAAGATTACAGTCACCCATGCCTTCTAGCACTGAATAATGGGTTTTTATGAAGAAACATTGTTTGGGATGGGAACTCCGAGCAAATTCACAGTTTCCATTTGTGGGCGTGGGTCATGATGACTAATTTAATTATATTCAGTGCAACTCATCACGGATCACCCATTTTGGAATTAAGAGACTGCTTATCTCAAGTCAGGATCGGCGTATTTCGGACGCGCCTAAGCTAGGAGTGTTTAAAAAGCACTCACGTCTGGCCCTTGCTGAGGATATTATCCATTAAAGCAACAGAAATGGAAAGTGCAACAAAGAAATAATGTCTGTGCATTTTCAGCAAGCTGCAGCTCGTTATTTACAGGTTGTCATGCTTGCCAATAATCCCACCGGTAAGAAATGTTCATCCAAGCCTTTTATCTTCAGTGAATCTACTCCCACAATTATCCTCAGAGATTTCGAGAGGTGTTTTTTCTCCTTGGGTCTTGTATTCCAATGTTTTATTTCTTGACTATTTTATAAAAATGCCACACTAAACCTAAAATAAGAATAGTTAGTTTTAGTCAGTAATGGCCGTTTGTGGGGCGACACCATTCCTAACGCATTTAAGCTGCAACAAGCCTTACATTTAAGTTCTGTTGTGACAAGAAAAGATGATGGTTACAAGCACAATTGCCGTCAATTATTTCTAACTTAATTTAAGAGCAAAGTAAATGTGTTTTCAATTAAATCAAAAGACTGTTTCTTGTCCCCCTTTTTTATTTATTTTTTTATTTTTATTTTTTAAGAAAGCATAATTTTCCTCAAACAGTTGACCATTTTATTTTTAGTATAGTTTTTTGACGCAGTACAGACACTGCAGAAAGAGGGTCAAAATAATGAGCTAATCTAGCTTCTCATGCTGCTTCTACTTCACATGAAACTACTATTTCACATTAAGCATATTTAAACAGTGCAAAAGATGGACATTTTCACCATGCCAAGAAAACGGATTACATTTTTTCTCAATTGTGATGTTTTTTGACGCAGTATGAAAAGAACTCAAACATAATATTTTGAATATTGTGCTTTGGATGAGGAAGGCCACGGCTGAATGGTTGACAGAGACGTCAATGTTTCTTTTCCTAGAAGAGCAGCAGCTCAGAGTCTCTCAGTGACAAGGTTTCCTCTGAGCTGAAGAAGAGCTTTGATGCCGTTGTATTTGATGTCCTGAAGGTTACACCTGAAGAATATGCAGTAAGAATTCTTTTAACCTCTCCCCCCCATATAAACATCTGATCATCATTTCCATTTTAAATGCCACTAATCTACAATACTGTAGAATAAACTAGGGAGGATTCCTTAGGAACTACTTTGGAGATTGTGTATTGTGGAAAGCAGTGGAAATAGGTCAAGTGCAGTTCAGCAATAATTCATGTCTTCTGGAAAATATTTGCCCAAGCATGAATTTCCTCTCACATATGAATTAAAAACATTTAAACTCATTTTTCAAGAAGATATTTTGGTTCCTCCCCAAAAGTAAAGTAGTAGTAGTGATTTTTTCCATTACTTAAGATGTTATTCAGATCAAAATAAGAGCTGGAAAAAAAATCTCTATTTAATCTCTGTGAACCTGCTGTGAAGTATCAAACAAACACGCTTTTAACTACTGTTGTATACAGAACTGTGCAAACTAGTTTGGAACCTGTGTTTAGTATAGCAGACTGTGCTTCCTGTGGTGAGCTTTGTCTGGGAGCAGGTTCTGTTGGGGAGTGTTTATGGGGAACTGGCCAATGCTCACCTGGACTGTCGAAGCTTTCAGGAAACCGGTGTTCGCCCCAACCCATTTCTGCTTTGCCAGGATGGGGCGCTCTTTCTTTCTCTCTAATCAGACCTGGAAGTCACCCAGCCCAGCACTACACTTCCTCTTTATTCAATTGTGTGTGTGTGTGTGTGTGTGTGTGTGTGTGTGTGCTTGTTGATGTTTAGGAGGTGGCAATTTTACCTTTAAACTGGTTTCAGCCTGTTTTCATTCATTTTTCTTGATTAGCAAGCTTTATTTGAATACTCCATTGGTAAGCAATCTCAAAGCTTTTTCTTAATAGTCTCACATTTTAGTTCTCTATCCCTCTTCCCATGAATTTAGACAGATAAGTTGGATACATTTTGAGGGGTCTCATTTAAAAGAAAATACTTAACCTAAATAACTCCAGAAACTGTATATTGCAGTAGGGTACAAAGCAGTACACAAAGGCTACAGAACAGACTTCAGCTCATTGAAATTCTTTCAAAGCTAATTAAACTGCTGAATGTGCACAGATCAGAGTAAGGCATATGTACATGGTTAGCATTCCTTGTTTTGTTTGTGTTTGGGAATGGTAAATAACAAGTTATGTTTATCTTTTATACACTATGGGCCTGATTTACTAAGACCTTTAGCATGTACAAAACCTTTTAACACATGCAAAACTAATAACAACCAATGATTGGTGCAAAACAAATACCATGACCAATCAAGAAAAAATAATGCTATCACAAAATAAATAGTAAATAAACACCTATCTATACCTGTGTTTGTTGATTATTTAGCCAATTCTTTTATTCATTTATAGTAAATAAAAACGGTTTGATGACAATCATCGATTGTGCCTCAGCTGCCATAGATTTATATAAATACACATTTTTCTGTCCCCCTGAGGCAGTTAATGAATTTCATGAAAAGACCAAGTAGCTTTCTAAACAGCAGGCACAGGCATAAGCACAGATGAGGGGAAGAGCACAGTGAACACTTTCACTGAAGAGAATAAAATAAATCATTGGATATCTTTTTGAGCACAGTCAAGTCAACCATTAAGAAATTAATGCATATCATATTTCACAGACAAAACCTAGATCAGGTCTTCCCTCCAAGTCAGGTTGCCAGGTAATGAGGAAACTGCTTAGGGAAGCCGCTGTCAGAAATTGAAGCAAGCAAAGGCCAAAACCACACTGTAATGGTTTAACACAAAAAAATTGCATGTCCTTGACTGGCCCTGTCAAAGTCCTGACTTGAAACTGATTTTTAAAAATCGGTGACTTAATATGACTTAAGCATTCAGTGTGCCAAGGTGCTGTTTGAGTGTCTCTTATGCTGAGCTGTTTGCCTTTTTTAGGGTCAGATCACACTCATGGATGCTCCAGTCTTCAAAGCTATTCAGCCAGAGGTGAGTGTACTTTTTTTTTTTCCTGTCTATTTGATGGATCTCTTGTTATTCCACGGTGAATGGAATAGCATTATACACCTGCAATCATGACGGGACTCGCTCTGGTTGCAGTTGCAGTTGTAGCTGTGTCTGAAATGATGCAGCAGGGGGCAGTGTGCTCCTGTGCTGAAGCTTTGTGTCATTTAGAATCTCTCAGAACGGAGTCGGTCTCTTGACCAGCAGATTCACAAACCCAGCGGATCAATAGGCTAGCTACACTGCGGATTATCTGGAGAGTCCCCGCCCATTCATGACATGCAATGTATGTTTCTTAATGGTCACAAAGTCAATCAGGGACTGTGCTTGTATGCACAAACACCACATTACAAACATCCACACATGTATACCACGCTGTGGCCAGTTCCATTTAAAACTAGTCAATTAAGGAAATTCATAATTCATAAGAAAAATTGCACGTGTTCGGACCAGATATTTCAGGCCAAGAATTTAATTTCAATTAATATAACGGTTTTATGATTTGCAAATTTAGTTGCAAAAGACTTCTTAATTGTTAGTTTCTTGCTGTTCACACATTTACATTTAATGTGTACTGTTTACATGAAGTTCCATAATTATGTACAATCACCTCTACAGATCACCTTGCTTAGAACTACTGTTCTGAGGATTCTTGAAGACAAAATTTATCAAGAACCTGCAGTCATCTTTAAAAACAAGGACCTATGTGGATTTAAATATATTTAATATGTACCTTTTCTAAACTGCTAATGCGCGCAATAACATATTTCAATATCATTTATATTTCCTTTTAGCCATGAAATGTAGCCTACCTTACTTTCCAAAATGTATCTCCGTTCATCGTGTTCCATGATCATCACATTTGAATCTGTATTCTGTAAGTGTAGAACTAACTTTAGAAAATGAGAGCCTGTCTGACTCTCTTCTTTATAATCGAACAGCATTGGAGACCATGTGACAGGGGTACATATGGACTTAATGCATCATGAAGTGTAGCTAGTGTAATGGGGATTAGTTGTACAGACATGCCTAATGGTGTCAAGGGAGGCAATATTTCTGGAAAAATTATTTTCTTGCTAAATGATTGATCTTTCTGAGCACATCTTTCCATATTTGTGAATGTTATTTTTAGACATAGTTACCATGACCTGGAAAGGGAAGTATAAAAGAAAGCATTAATCTAGATGTATTTTAGCGACTGCCGTTTCTGTATTGGCAGAGGGCTCGACTTTACTGTGGTTTGAACATGCAAGAATGTGTAAGTGAAGAGTCCTCAATGTAAACATTGCCTGCACGAAGATCTCTCCCGTATGTAGGCTATTACGTGTCACAAACTATTTCATTCAGATGTGGTTGTTGCAGGAGCACGGATATCGCGTTTTGCCCTTTTTTGTAATTTGGGGTTTGCTGCACAGTTTTTTATTTATTATTTATTTATTTTTTAAATCGCATCACTCTACTTATTGTACTGAGAAAACGAGTGTTTGCAATGGTGTATAACCGTGTGAGCAAAATCCAGGTGTATGCATGTGTAGACATGTTTTACTACAATTAATGATAATTGTTATCAGTGCAAAGAGGGTATCACTGGAGTATTGGTTACTGATAATCTCTAACTGATAATATCACAGTTAAAGTACTCTGTCTTTGTTGTGAAAAAGATTAATTTTTTAACTTGGAACTGCTATAACAAAAGAGTTACAACACACAGTTTTTCTTCGAGAAGGGGTATTACAAGTGGGCCAGTAGGGGGCATTATTCCCTCTACAGCAAAATGAATCCAATGACCCTGCATGTGATGGAGGCACTAATCAAGGTACTTTGCAAAAACTCTAGTGGTTGATTCGTAGAATCAGATGTCTGCTTGTTTGGAACAAAAGCCTGCACCCATACCAGCCCTTTCTGGATAAAATTGAGGACCTCTGCTGTAGATGGTGCTATTCATCTCTTCTTCAGAAATATTAGACCTATTTCCTGATTAATTATGGTGATTGCATGGTCTATATTAGACCTATTTCCTGATTAATTATGGTGATTACATGGTCTATATTAGACCTATTTCCTGATTAATTATGGTGATTGCATGGTCTATAACATGTCAAACAAAGACATCCAATAGAATCATTCCTGAGCATATTTTGCGAATGCGTCTGCATGGTGACGACCACAAAAACAAATTTTATCGACTAGACAATTCGTCAATATTATCAAAACGAGCAGCAGGAGTGCCCTGAGAAATCTCCAGCCCGCTTCCCCGTCCCACTACAGACACACAGCGCATAAAAAAACAAAAACAAAAGCCAGACACAACAAAACACATTCAAATTAACAAACACAAACACGAGAGACAGCTGGACTACATGTCACCATTACAGCGCCACGTGACGTCATCATTGCGGTCTATATTAGGTATATATATAATATATTATGACCTATAATATATTAGCTATATTATATATATATTTCCTGATTAATTATGGTGATTGTATGGTCTTTGCAATCTTTGCAGCCTGTGTCCACATTGATTCCCCGGGTCACTATGACAAAAGATAAATCAGGCGTTTTTTTTATTTTATTTTCAAAACGAAAGATTTCAATGAGTGAAACGGAAAGGGAAATAATCTGTTTTTGGAGTTTTCAATGGTGAAATATCAAAAAGAAACATTGCAAGTTCAACAGAGATGCTTCCCTTTGTGTCCAGTAGTGCTGTTGATTAGTTGACCAAGCAGGAGGATGCTGTTTGTGTTACACTGTAGTGTTTTGTGTTGTCTGGTCATTCACCCTTGCTGACTCTACTCTTGCCTTGGAGTGCTATAATGGGCTTAGTTATACACATGCATGTATTCTTTAGAATTCCTGCCTTACTCTTTCACTTCCCACTGATCATTTAATTGAATCCTTCTCACTGGACTAATGCATGTTCAAATGTTTCCTCCTATGCCCTCCCGGTAGAATCATAAATGCTTGGTTTGTTTAAATAGGCAGTCTTTCTTCGTTTTATTTTCTCTGAGACGCACCCCCAAGGCACCTTGTAAAATTGTAAATATTATTTGAGTCTCGATGCTGTTTAGCAGAAAAATGGCTACTTGAAGAAGACCCCTCGAGTTCACACTGAACTGAGATGATGAGAATTACAGTGCTGTCTGCGATACGCTGTTCTCTCACACACACGCACACGTGCAAATGCGCACACAGCCACAGCTGGTGAACTGCCACGGTGAAACGGTAATTTCCCACATCTTTAAGGCTCTCTATGGACATCCTTCTTTCTTGCCATTTCATATTAACTGACGTAAAGGAATAACCTGTTTTATGTTGGCAACAATTCCATTGTGAAATAGTGTTTACACCATAGAGAATTACTGGCTTGAATATGGCGGGCACTCATTTGCTCACATTCTCATTTGTGTCTCTTGTTGCTACTTTACCAATGACATCTTAAACTGGGCACGCTCAGATTTAGTTTTGTCCCCATTCTCAGCCCGGGTTTCTCTCCCCCTTTCATCACGGAGTTATTTATTAAAATGAACATGTCCACTTGATGGAAATGCACACTCGAATTGGATCGAGCAGGTGACGTTTGCCCATAATTTATGAGGCATTTCATTACCTTTCTCAACATTGGGAACGAATGTAGCGTTGCGGCCCTCCACTGTTTTTCAGTAAGTGCTGGTGGAGAGGGAGAGGATGGCGGGGGAGCGGGCGCTTGGCAGGGACAATACGGCGCATGATGTTTTTGTTTCACAATGCTGGGCTGCCGCTACGCACGGCTGATGGAGCTGGAGTGTCCAAGCCCGCTCCATTCAGATTTATAATGGAAAAAGCACATCTGTGGAAGAGGGAGAGAGAAGGGGCACTGCGATATTACTCAGTGTCAAATCCTCAGTAATGTGAAGACTTTGCCTGACGTCTCCCTGGGTCTGCAGTTGTCATTACAGGCAGAATGTTATTCTCCTTCTCTGAAAAGGAGGGAGAAATGGCATGTCCTGTCAGGGTGTTAAAATGTATGGCTGCTTTGCTACTAGACTGGAGGTGCACCAGCGCAGTGGACAGGAGCTCCTCAGCCTGCTCGCCTTTTCACTCTCGCACTGGGATTCCGCTTAAGCGGGACAGGGGCCCCCTGCATTCTGCCTTTGGCAGGCGGAGCACCGTCGTTTTCTAAAATGGGCCTGTTGCGGTAGTCTATCTGCTGTAGTCCTAAATCTTTCCCTTTCATTTAAACCCATCAAATAGGCCAGAGTGCAAGTAATTGATATGCTTCTACAGATGTAACCACCTGCTTGGACGGCACGAATGCATGATTTTAGTACATGAATTGAATGCGCAGTGAGGTAACTGCATATTTTGGAGATTTAAAAAAAAAAAAACAGTATTATAGCTGAGGCGTAGGGCTGCTCAACAAATGACAAAAAAGTACAGTGTAGTACAGCTTTGCTTTTTCCTGTGATTCAGCAGATTCCCTTCTCCAGGGAAAATTACAGTACAGACCATGTCATTTATGTTACAGTACAGACCATGTCATTTATGTTACAGTACAGACCATGTCATTTATGTTACAGTACAGACTATGTCATTTATGTTACAGTACAGACCATGTCATTTATGTTACAGTACAGACCATGTCATTTATGTTACAGTACAGACCATGTCATTTATGTTACAGTACAGACTATGTCATTTATGTTACAGTACAGACCATGTCATTTATGTTACAGTACAGACCATGTCATTTATGTTACAGTACAGACTATGTCATTTATGTTGCAGTACAGAACAGGTCATTTATGTTTCAGTACAGAACAGGTCATTAGACCAGGTAATTTATGTTGCGCATGCAGGCTGCAAGAACCAGTCTGAATCAGAAAATGTATGCACCGCTACAGCACCTGTAATACAGCTATACATACAGTTGTATATTTACTAAATGTAGCATACAGTGTTTATATAAACTGTATATGTGGGTTATTGATGGAGTCTAGTTCTATCCAAATCTGTCATTGCGAGGCTATCGGTACAATATGTGTATGCAGAAGCCCAACCCCTGTGTTGTGGATACAATCATGAACCACTGAAAGTGATTTTGTTACCCTGAAAGCTATATTTTGGTTACAGGCTTAAGGACCAACATGTGATCCATGCCCAGATTCAAGACTAGGTGTTCGGTCAACAGTTGCTCCTGCTTTTAGGCTTGTGCAGAATTTGTCTGCTTGATTGTGTCCAATAAGAGTGCTCAAAAGTGCTGCTTTTCGGATGCTGTTATAGGTATCGCTCAGCGTGAAGTTGTATGAAGTCTGCTAACTAACTAGTATAATATAATGTTACAAGGCCTAAACTAAAGTCACAGAGTCATTTGGCTGGCTGAGTTCCACAGGATATGACAACGCTGCTTTTAGTGATGGGGAGCAGGCCGCTCTGAGGCTGTTGTGCACTGGTGTTCTGAAAGCTGAGCGACGGTTAGAGCTGTGCTGGAAGGGCAGCAGGCACAGTGCTGGGAGGGATGGGACCGCACTAACAATGAGTGCGCCTGGCTGGTTAATCACTTCCAGGTAGCCTGCTTCTAGGTAGGATAGCGCGAGAGTGCTACCAGAAGTATTTTTAGGATTCCAAATGTTTCCCTGGTCTCTAAATGCTTAATGACCGCATTCATCACATTGACGAGAGAAAGGCCTTTGTTTTTGCCTCTGCTGCAGAGGACGATGCAAGGCTCACCCCCTCGCTGACGGTTATTTGGCTGGCGACTTTGTTCTCTGTAAAATGGAAAACTCCATTTAAAAGCGAGGGGGAGAGATTTGCTGGACCGCCGAAACCTGTAACTGAAGCGGTTTCTTTCTTCTGGGGCTTATAATCGGAATTTTATTAAATGTTTGCTCAAGAAAAAGGTCTGGTTGTACTTAGCCGCTGCGGCGTGGGCCGGCCGGGTTCCCAGCTGCAGTGGAGGGCCAGCAGACCAGGCCAGATAGCCAGAACCCTCTGCTCAGTGCTCACACACAGGGGCTCTTCTCCCCACACAGGATTCTCTCTCTCCGTACTGGTCCTCCCATCCAAAGGTCTCTCCTCCCTCTTCTTTGCTATGCTGCCGTAATGATCTGCAGCCATTTTGAAATATTGCAGACACCCCACAGTTATGGCAACAAAGTTTGAAACAAATAAGGATTTGGCAGGCATAGCTTGTTTTGGTTATTTGAAAAGTTATCTGCGCCATGAAGAAAATGCTGAACTTCTTTTGACAAAACGCATTGGTAGATCACATTTCATGCCAACTGGCCCAATACCAGTGGATGTAGCCTAAATGAGAGATGCTCTCATGGTGTACGATGGTAAGAAAAAACGGCATGAGTGATACTTAATTGAGTGGATGGAAAACCACAGGAAGATTCCTGAAATATCAGTGAGGCAATATGTGGAAAAAGGTTTCGTATTGGAGCTCTATAGTGCCACCGTGTGTTTTGATTGGGCCAGTTTTTTACGGTTAGAGTCTGGTCCATAGATACACTATACCAAATATTTTTTGGTAAATTTTTGTATAAGAAGCATCGTAAGTGTTTTTTTATAAAGTTCAAGATGCTAAAAAATCCAATATGGTGAATGGTCATTGGACAGATTGGTTGATGAGGAGGAGTAGGATGTTTTGAGGTTGTTGAAGTTTCTAGGTTAAACATAGCAGGAGTTAGGATTATTGAAATATTTGAAATTCAAAAGACTGTTATAGCAATGTTGTCATGTAATGTAGCACCACCAAGTGGCCAGTCTGTTCCCATTGCTGAGCAGCCATTTTGGAATAACCTTTATCAATGTGCTAAGTTTCTTAAGAATGTGGTTAAGCCAAAACTGAGAATAATATTTCAATATTGCTGCCATTTGAAGATGGTGGCAACCTTTAGGTGACAAACGAAGACATTGATCACCGCGACAGGTTTGAAATCTCTACAAAGTACCAGCGATTTTCAGTGAATTATTATTATAGTTTTTTTTATTTTAAATATGGAGTTCTATAGTGCCACTGTGTGGTTAGATTGGGCTAGTACTTTAGGGTTAATATTTGAAGGAGTAGAAGCATTTTAAGTGTTTTTTAGCAAATAAAAAATGGCAAAAAATCTAATATGGTGGACTTTATGGGTTCTTGAGGCAAATTTGTTCCTCACAAGGAGAGGAACCAAATTCTGTAACTCTTAGCCAAAGGGGGTATGGGGCCTAGGCTGAGACTGTTGAAAATGTATCATATGCACGATGTCTCCACCAGGTGGCCAATATGCACATGCATACTGCATACTGAGTTCAGCTATCCAAGCAAGCCCAACCAATTTGCCAAGGCTGGCTCTTACCAGCTGAAAGCTGAAAGTTATTAGAGTGCAAAGGAGAATAAAAAAATAAAAAAATAATAATCCTAACAAAAACAAGAGGGCCCAAGGCCCGGCAGTGCCTGAACCCCGAATAATAATAATAATTATTATTATTTTTAAAAACCAAGTGGCTTCCAATACCTGTGGTGCTTGGACCGGTAACTAGTGCAAAAATGGGGTAAGATAATCAAGCTGTTATGGATGTAGGATCTTGATAATATTCAAGGGAGAAGGACACCTTTCTGGGAATAGATCAGGACAAGAGACAAGGGAGCTCACACCCCCCACCTCCCCAATTAAGTGAGTGATAGCATGACTGTGACAACTTAACAGTGCTGTAAATCGACCCACTCACATCATTATTTTACAGGGAGAAAAACACTGTTGAGGTCAGAGGTTTGAGTGGGTCAATTGCTCCTCCACTCGTGTCTTTTTGAAGTGTGCTATTACTCGTTTTTAAACGATACAAAGTCAGATGTTCTGGTGCATGTTCTGGAGTGATCTGGTTTTTGGTCAGCTTTTCTGACATAAGAATTAGGAATGTGTTTGCTTATGGTTATAACCTTGTCCTTTAGCACTGTAACCTGCACTCACTGCAGGTATTTGACCATCCCATCCTAACACTTTTTTGCCATGGTTATCAATGGTTACTTCCTCACTTCATGTAATATAATGTGTCACTCCCATCACAAGCTGGTGCTGTTGAGGGTCCATATTCTGACTATGGACTGTTCTCATGCATTGCAAGTGCTGAATAACCTTATTTAGAAAATTGTTTTATTTTTAAAGCTAAACTGCCGATGCAACTTAGTTCTGGAACCTGCAATGTATGCTGGTTTTCATTCCAACAACAATTGCAGCCTCAAAGTTGTAATGAGTTGTTAAATATTCTTATATACTTTCAAGGCTTACTGAAGGAGGCCACTGAAATAGTTATTCAGTTGCAACGAACAACATATGTCCCATATTCACAGCCCTGGACTTTCAGTCAGTCAGATAAACTCATTCTTTAATTTTATGTAACTGCTATAAAGCACTCCTCAGGATGGGCTGGAGGTTTTACACCTCTTCATCAAGTTTCTAGACTGACAGTTAAAATCTATGTATTGTGGTTTTGTATAGTGTGAGTTTAAAAACCTGTAGGATATCTCCCCATGTAAATGAGGACCTCAGGTAGTCTCTGGAGAGAAGCTTTAGACATGTGGATGCTGTGAGTTATGAGTTGAACAAGCCTACGTCATGCACTTTAACATTCCTCTTGAGCTTCACCATGTAATTGTGCAGCTGTATGAAACGTCCTCACTTTAAGAGTCCATTCCTTTGAATTTAGTAAGCACTGGTTGTTTTTATAGCTTTTATTAAACTGTATAAAAACTAACTTCTCTTCTTTGATCAGTTGGGTCCCTGCTGGGTTAATTTTTGGCTGCAGGATATTGTATAACTTTGTTAAAAAATTGTCGTTTTGTTTTCTTTATTTCCTTTTGAGATTCTTTTGGTTAAAATGGTTGGACTGTGTCAGACTCTGTTTGCTTACTCAGGGACTCGTTTTGATTTGTTGATAAAACAAACATTTTATTAAAATGTGGAGTTTAGTCCCGGTGTTTATTTAAAATTTCGAGATGCAGACGGGAAAAGGCGGTGTCTTATAACATTAACCATTTTTACTGCAGCTGAATTTCAGATTCCCCAGAGATGAGGTGTGATTATCTTATTATTTTACTTTGCGTAATATGTAGCCAGCACGAGATGTTGAAGACCTTGCTCATTAGTTGCCTTTGTGGCCAACAGATAAATACGCTTTTGTGTCGTCTCCAGTGACTCCTCCTCAGGGTCTGGCTGGGAAAGAAAAGACAAGATGGCCTTTCACTGCCATTACTCATAATGCTATCACTCTGAAAAATCAAAGCAGTGTGCTGCCACAGAAGTGGTGGGATCAAAGGGTCAGGTTGTTCTTTTGCCCATTTTCTGTCCTCCCCAGTTCATATCTGCTCTGGGAGAAAGGGCTTCAAGCTCTCCTCAACACACCCACCCTTTCCCCAGCTGCCTCAAGCAGGTTATTTAAGGATTGTAAATTAGTGTGATATATTTACAAACTTATTGGTGAGTGGTGTTATTTTGGCCAACTGAGACCCGTTTAGACAACAGTCTTTAAGAATGATCCCACTGAGTTCGGAATCCCCCACAACCATCCTGTGGAAACAGGAAGACGCTGGCATAGTCTCCCACTCATCATGTTATGTCATCATCATCCCACTCATCTGTTGCTCCAACTGCCTTGTGCTGATTGGCTGGGGCTCGTTAGCCACATTATTAGTTAGGCCTCTCTCAGCACCTGCCTTCTCCTGTGACCTCCTTGCTGGGCTCACAGCAACAGGACCTTCTTAGAAAAGTCCGCTGAAATGGCGGTCTTGTCTGGCACTGGTGATCATTTATTAATACCAGAGAGAGCGAGACGTGAGTGACAGGCAGGTTGTCTGAAAAGACTGCAGTGTTTAATTAACTTCACTAAAATAAACGAGCAGTGCTAAGAGCTGATGTTTGGCACATTTTTGTACCGGACGGCTCATCAGTGATAACTGCAGCCTTTTCAGACTCTGCAGCTGTGTCTGAGTGTGGTCAGTGTTCCCTTCCTGCTTGCACCCCCTACCCATCGCTGTTCTTACGATTGCTCTGTTTACAGGTAGATACCACAGACCGCCTAACTGTGAGGTCCACGCGTTATTCCATCCCCTCAAATGTCCAGCTGTCATAGGCATCATTTTCCACCAATTTCACAGTTTACTGATTCTTGCTGCCAGCCACGGAACTGTGGACTCACCATTTTACCTGACTACGTGGGTCAGTTTAATTTAAAGCATTTCAGTGATTGATAAAGATGTGAGTAACATACTTCTCAAATGTTATAATGGATACCTTTTTCTTCAGTCTTCTCTTTAAGCTAAGCAATGGTTTTCTTCGTTTTTTTGGGGGGAGTCTGTTGGCATGAATGTGTGTTAAATTCTCTTCTTATTAAACAATGAAACCAAGAAAAGGGGAAAAACATTGGAGGTCCTTTTTTAAGGGCCAGTATGTGATTAGCACATGTTGTTAAACCTCTTGGCAGGGGGGTGTGGGGGGGGGCAGTTTCCACTTGACTTGCATTAATAAGCAGGGTCTGTCCTGCTGCAGTCTGCGGTTCAGGGGATATGCTGGTGGTTCCAACCGGCCCGTCCTCGGGGACGGGCTGGGAGTGAGCCTGATGAATGCCACTTACACAACATTTTCCTAATATTACATCAGGGCTGTGTGCTCGCAGCCCCAAACCAGAGCTCCACTGGCCCGAGGCCCCACACGCCCCACTTGTCCCGGCAGTGGCCTCCAGTGCCGGCTGGTGTCTGAGCACGAGTGTGTGTCTCTCTGGCCTCGCCCCCCCACTCTGCCAGAAGCTTTTCAGCCAATCAAGAGGAAAGCATTGATTAATGCAGTGATGCAGGAAGGACTACCAGGAGGTGCAAAAAGGATGGAATGACTGTGCTAGCCAAACATAAGGCTGCTCTGCCCTTCATGGTCTGGGTGTGCAAACGCAGCTCTCGTACTGCGCTCTCTAACGCCGTTGTGAAAGTAATTGGGGAAGACAGGGCTCCGCTGGCATTCGTTCAGATGCGTTACTGTGCATGATGTTTATCTTAAAAAATGCACCGTCCTTTGTTTTTTCCTGTAATTGGTTCATCCCTCCCTGTTGTGGTTTTGGACGTGAACGCGCATTTTATGTGGATTACGAGTGCTGCAGTACTGAAGGGTCTCAGGCTTTCAGCGGTGCATTGGTGTCATCATAAGATCTGTGACTCAGGGACTTTGTTAAGACTGCATGTACTTTTTCTGACTCCGCGTGTTTTATTTCACCATTTTTTTCAAGGAGTTGTCAAGCTGCGGCTGGAACAAGAAGGAAAAGCACAGCTCGGCCCCCAATGCCGTGGCCTTCACCCGCAGGTTCAACCAGGTGAGTCACACGGCTAAACAGAACAGCTTCACCCGCAGGTTCAACCAGGTGAGTCACACGGCTAAACAGAACAGCTTCACCCGCCGGTTCAACCAGGTGAGTCACATGGCTAAACAGAACAGCTTCACCCGCAGGTTCAACCAGGTGAGTCACATGGCTAAACAGAACAGCTTCACCCGCAGGTTCAACCAGGTGAGTCACACGGCTAAACAGAACAGCTTCACCCGCAGGTTCAACCAGGTGAGTCACACGGCTAAACAGAACAGCTTCACCCGCAGGTTCAACCGGCCCGGGGAGAAGGACAAAATGCTGTTATAGGCCCTGTTAATTAAATGTTAGTTAAATGGAGAACAGGCAATTCTTGTTCCCTCAGTGCTTCTCTCCCACTATCTTTTCTCTCACTTTCTCTCCTGCTCTGCCTCTCTGTTTAAACTCGGTAAAAAAGGAGACCGTATGCGTAGAGTGGGTTGTTTGCTGTGGGGTGTCTGGCAGTCAGGTGATTGGAAACTGCATTCAAATTCTTTACCAAAGACTGGTTTTAGTGTAGGAGATCTCATCTGGAGCCATCATGCATCTATGGCAGGTATCTGTTAACGTGTCAAAATACCAGCGAAACTGACAACCAGAACTGCTCCTGGGAAGTATTGTGCATCACCATTTTCATGCCAATGACATTCTAACAAGCTTCTGCATAACAAAGTTGAGAAATGTTGGCACACAATTTACCCCATTTCAATGCTCACCATCTGTTCTGAGAACTCCCGACTGTTAGTTTTTAGCAATGCCCAGGTCTACAACTCTACTGTATTGTCCATCCTGGCTGAGGCCTGACATGGTCCACACAGCCTGACTGGTGTGTGTATGGTGAGTGTGTACAGTGGCTGTAAATTTGGGAGTGACAGTGAGGTGTTTTCTCTTCACTCCACAGCATTTTATTCTTCACCTTTAAGATCAGCTTTATATCTGTCCAGTAAAAATATTAGAATATCTACTAAGAATGTGTTTCAACTGTCCAGTGGAAATTTCTTCCATTTATAGCAGTACCCAAACTACCATTCAAGATGTTACACATTAGGCTGTTGGAGCCAAGCAAAATGAACCTTTTGAATAATGACTTGGAAAGGATGGAATAAGAGAGTCCCAAATAGTCCCTATTTTTCCTTTTATTGTCATCATCAAGCTTTGGAACCGAATGAAGGTGTTGGCCTCTTAGTTCTGTACCAAGGTTGCTGCGAGTGAGAAGGCCGTGCCAGTGTTCCTTTGGCCCCCCGGCGCTTGGGCACTAGTTTCTGGGTGGAACCACTGGGTGGGTGGTTCTGCAAGACAGCTGGAGTCCTGGGTCAGGGAGTCATGGAGGTCCGCATGCAGTGCCCCGCCTTCTAGGCATAACTAGTTCAGCGCAGCATCTCCGGGGCCCGGTCCGCCCCAGCTGCAATTACTAAGAAGACGTAAAACCTCTTAAGTTCTCTGTTCTCTTTTTATGAGGGAGACTGTTGTTATTAAATTCCTTAGTCCTGAGTTACCACTCAGTGCCTTAGTTCATGTGCTCTTTTATTTATTATTATTGTGCAGTTGGAACTCTGCAGCCTGTAACAGAAGGGTTTATATGACCATAAACAGCGCAATAAAGCCGTGTTTCAATGTGCTGCTCTTAAGGCAGCTCTTTCTGTGTCATATATAACTGCGTTTGATAGGAACATGCGGAGACAGAAACCAAGAGCCCTGCAGCCAGCTGTCTGGCTGTTATATCCGTTACACCGACCCAAGGCCCGTTTCAGCAGGCTCACAGTGCCCAGGCTCACAAGGCTATCTTTACATTACTGAAATACCTTTACATTACTGAATACCTTTACATTACTGAATATCTTTACATTACTGAATACCTTTACATTACTGAATACCTTTACATTGCTGAAATACCTTTACATTACTGAATACCTTTACATTACTGAAGCCATCACAGTTAATTCGTTCCTATGATCACGTGTACTGTTGTCATACTTGTTGAAGCTTCGCAGTCGTTACTACATTTGGATTGGGCATTTGCTTTGGCAGGGTGCTTTGCTGTAGGATCACATGATGCAGTTCTTGTGTACAGCTGGGATTGGCTTGGAAAATATCCTGGGAACTATAAGTACTTTGTTTTAGTGTATAATGGCACCCCCCAGTCCCTGCCTTATCTTGTGATTCAACCCTACAAACCTCAGGGTCGTATTTGAATGCTTTGACCTCCACTAATTCAGCAGGAATGCGTCAGTGTGTGAAAGGAGGGCACTGTGACCCCTCAGCCTCAGCTCTCATTACGGTAACCTCCTCCTCCCTGTCTTTATCTCCCTCCATCCTTCCTCTCTGTCCCCCTCACTCATAGACTCCAGATTATCAGATGACAGATGTTCTGCATTAAGCACATCTGCTTCTCTTTCCCTGAGATATTTGCATAGGATTTCGGAAGTTTTCAGGGTCGAGGGCAGCACTGCGTTGCTTTGCTCACCTTTTACTTCCACGATTAAATCAAATGACAATGTTGGAGGGTCACAGCTTCAGGAAAATAAGGCTCGAAAACATTGTAACAAATTAATCTGTGAATGTGCGGGGTGCTCGCGCTGCCCTTGGGCTTCTTTGCACAGTAGCAATGTATTCTTCAGCTTGGAAGCATCTCCTGTGTCACTGTACCATAAATACCCATGTAGATTACATTCAGGCGGTTTTATTACAGTGGGGCTACTTGGGAAACGCCTTGGGAAATCTGATTCTGTCAGCTATAGAGAAGTAGTGTCCCTCCAGGGGGATGGACCCTGGAAGCATCCAATCCTGTGCCTATAGCAACCGCTGTGTGTTGTGATTTGTCAGTTGGCATGGTATTCCCATTATCACAGCTGAAGCTCGTTGGAAGTCCCATGTCTGTTATTTATTTCCATTCTGCTCCCTTCCCAGCCGAATTGATTACCCTTGGCAGCAGGGAATGAAAATGAGGTCAATATAGAGTAGGGGAAATGCTGAACACTGGAGCCCAGTCGTTGTTAGGTGATGTCACTACCCCTAGAACTAAGTTCCACAAGCACTCCAGCAGAGCGATTAGCACTGATCTCCAAGGGCTATATTTCTGACTTGGCTCAGTGGACACCTTTCATCAAGCCAGTATCTGTCTGAGAGATTCCTCAGGAACAAACTGTACAGACAGCTGTGGAAAAACTAATACACCAGGGTGCTCATATTGCCCTGTTCTCAAGTAGCTATGATAACACTGAACTGATGTCATAACTGATTTATATACTTTGGTAACATTGTGCAACTGGTTTTATGTCGTAACATTTTTCTCTTTTTCAGACGACATAGAAACCAGGGATTTCCCGTACTTGCCGCGATTATATGATTTGATGTGCTCGTTGAGATGCATGAATATATATTTATATATCACTATCTGATTGTGGATTTGTCTATTTGAATAGTTTTCTAATGGCAGAAACACTTCGGAAAGCAATCCGAACCATAAAACTATGAAATATTGACCTTCATATTGAATTGCTGAGGAAAAGTATGGTTAATGGGAAGTGATGGCTGTGACTTCCATGTGTAATTACTGGTCAGAGATATTGATTGCGAGGTGGCCATTATTGCACTAGTATTCACTGATTTCTCTCTCTGCCCTTGCAGGTCAGCTTCTGGGTGGTCCGGGAGATCTTGCATGCACAGACCCTGAAAATCAGAGCCGAAGTTTTGAGTCTTTACATCAGAACAGCGAAGGTAATCATCCATTTGTGTTTCTCGCGAGGGCACTACTGTTGCCCTCAGTTCTCATAAAATGCTTTTGTTTTCCTGTAACTTGCATGACTATAGTCAGTCTTCCATTTGCCTGCTTTCAGAAACTCTGTGATATGAACAACCTCCATGCAGTGATGGCGGTGGTGTCTGCTTTACAAAGTGCTCCGATCTTCAGACTGACCAAGACATGGACAGTGAGTGTTTCTATGGCCTTCTCTGAAATTACACGTGCGGGTTTAGCCATATAAAATGCAGGCCTATGGTGATGTCTCTCTCCTTCTTGTTCTTCAGGGACTATTATAACCAGTTATTTCTTCTGATTACTTAAGTGTGCCATCTCCTCTTTACCATATTGAATTCAAAAGCTATAATAGTGTTTTCTAGAAATGATAGAAATCAGAAGCATTTTTATGTGGTTTGAAAAATACAATCAATTGATTGCACATGACTAATACGAGCTACAAACCTGAACCTACTGTAGCGGAGTAGAGTATTTTCAAGCCCAGACCAATTTTCTACAAGATGATTTGACTTCTTGATACTTAAGGGTATAAACAGATCTGACCTCCTCAACAAAGTAACTTCAATTAGAAATTCAGCTCATACAAAGTGTAATGTGGCAGTGGGGGGAAAAAAAACTAAAACAGTTGTTACTTTCAAGAGCTACGCAACCATAACTCTCATCCAAGGATCCTTATGCAGCTTTCTGCTCTGAGGAATTCAGTCTCATATAACCAGTTGACGCAATCTATTGACAACCGCTCTTATTTTGCTTCTTTTCTACAAATATATTTCCACAAATGCAACTTTTTAAAACACCTACACCACACAAATCTTTGGCACAGACATCACAGAATGGCCAGTATCTTCAGGAAGACAACCGTATTTTTCTTCCGTTAGCTGACTGGAACACTGTTCAAAATTTAGCTTTGTACAAACAAAAATCTCTGATCTGGCCTCTGCTGTTGGATTGTCTACAGCTCAATTTTCCATTAGAACAGGCCCAAGATTTTATGTTCTAATTTAAATAAAAAGGGTATAGAGTATACACAAAGAGTATTTGATGAATACTCTGTTTATCAAGTTCAAACGTGCACATAAGCCGCTAGCATGGTGAAAAATAGCAGTAGAGTAGAGAACGCTTGGAAGCAATACTTCTCCTGCTGAGAATAAGGGAAGTTGGAGCCCTTTTGTTTGATGGTCTGCTGTTGTGGACACAGTGGGTTTGTGTTTGTGGCTCTGATTGTTGTCTCTCTCCAGCTGCTCAGCAGGAAGGACAAGGCTGCATTTGAGAAGCTGGAGTACCTGATGTCCAAAGAGGATAACTACAAACGTCTGCGAGACTACATCAGTAGTCAGAGCATGACCTCCTGCATTCCCTACCTGGGTAAGACCCGTTTCCAGTACCGTACCTTTCATTCTCATTGGTTTAAGTTGGTGAAGTTGATAGTTTGGATATATACATTAGTATGTCATAAAACATAGTTGACCCTGTCCATACAACTCTGAATCAACACAGACTTAAAGTCCACTAAATAAGAAAGAGGGAAGATGTCAGTTTCTGCTCTCCAACAGAAACATAACCTCTTTCAAACAAAGTTCTACCTGCACTGTGACAGAACCTTTACAGTCAGCTTTATCAGTCCTCATTTAAAATGTCCATTTGTGTTTTAAAGGAAGCACTGTGTGAATGGGATCACAAAGACTTGAGCCACTTCCTTTTTTCAATCAAGGAAATCTGTTTGTGCTCAAGTTTAAGTTCTCAACTTCAGGTTTTATAGGCAGCTGTTAGAAATTGGGGAGACTGCCAGGTGTAGGATTTGACATATAAAACCACACTTACCCTTTTCATTGTTGTGAATGGTCATTTTGCAGTTGTGTTGAAACTCAAGGTCTTTTTGTGGTGTAGTTGCAATTAAAATCAGAAAGGAAAGTTTGAGGACAAAGCCAAGCATGGCAGCTAAACTAAGTAATATTTGTTTGGGTTGTACTCGCAGTGATGTTGCTAACGTTACTCACCGAGAGATTTCGTCTTTGTCAGAGACGGTCTGTATCTGTGGCAGCTGCGGCGGCCGATTGCGATGTCAGCTGCAAGTGCGTTCCATCAATGTTAATCAATGGGAAGTTTTTTTTATATAAAATCATAAACATCTCAAAAAATATTTGAGCTATTGACACAAAAAGCACAAACAACGCATCCCATACTTGGTGAAGCTACTGGCCAAATTTGGTAGGTATCGTTCAAAAGCTGTATGAGTAGTTTACAGAAAATTGATATGGAATAAGAAGAAATAATTGATTAACAAGTGTCCCAATTAGCTGACTAATCAATGCTCTTTGGCAGGTAATTCCATTCCTCTTAATTGCGTATCCATAGTATTACTTTATGTCACTATATATCATGTAAATAATATTGCAGTTAACTGCATGTTGAGCAGTACTTTGATCACAAAGCACAATAACCCCCCCCCCCCCCCAAAAAAATTCAAAGTTCAAGCGATCTTCATGTATTAACTAATCCTCAGCATGCCCTGAACGTAGGCACAGAGTACATTTCTCCACATGTTCAAATATCCTGTGGATATGGGCAAATGCTGCACAATTTTGGGATGTAGCCATTAATAAAAATAATACTACTACAAAATTTAATTGAAACAATGAATTATCTACTGTTTTGTACGTATTATTCAGCAATTAACCAGCTAATTTATGGAAAATGGAGTACAATTTGAAAGTAAATATCAGTTTTCAGTTTATTCCTGTGAACAAAATCACTCACTTTTTCTACCCATCGCCCAGCAAAACAGTCACCTGCCGGCAGAAACCGAAAGCTTATTGGCCACCCCCCTCAGCTCAATGGGTTGTGTTTGGAAACGGGGCTTTTATGACTGTTTTTTCACCTTTTATGACAGTTTTTTTTTAAATGTTGCTTTATATTGTTTTCACGAACATAGGGGGAAGCACAGATGCGGGTGAGAGCCTGTGTGTATATTTCAAGCCATAGGGTATTTATGAGCCTTTTCCCCTATTGCTCAGTAAAGAAAACCACAGCATTCGGGTTCAATCAGGCACCATGGCTGACCGCAGAACAGAGGATGTGTTGTTACAGATGAAGGAAAGCATCAGGGATCTCTACCAGTGCCCTTGTAAATGCCACAGTCAGCGTTGACGCACCACCTGTTTCTGAAGTTTCTCAGCTCAAACTCTTGCCATGACTGCTCACCCATTACTGCGATTTGTCTTTTAATTTTGTGATGTGTGAGTGCTGGTGAAAGTCTTTTCTATTTATGTCACGGTTTGGTCTTTCCGTCTTCTTTGCTGGGGAGGCTATAAGTAGTATCATACCTGCACCATACAGTACCACTGCCGCACAATTATCTAGTCCATCTATGGAAATGGCTTCCCTTGTGTGTATTTGGACAAATGCATTATTCATGGGGAAACCATGAAACAAGGGGTGCTTTTAATACTGGCAGTTGCAACAAACAGGAACTCCCCCCTTGGGGGAGAAGCAGACCGGCCTCCCTGTGAGTACTTCAGCTTTTTATTGTATTTTTGTGAGAGCTGCTCTTGTTTTTTCTAGCTTGCGGGTTGGACGCTTTCTGTTTTTGTGCATACATGATGATTTTATTCATATCTGATGTGGCTATTTTCAAGCGAGTGCGTGGGTCTTTGCAGATCTGTGACTGCCTCTCTTTGCCTGTTATTTAGTATGATGTGTAGTCAAGTAAATGTAAACTGCTGTGCGGACAACATAATAAACACGTCAAACTCCAGGAGTATGAGGAAGTCACACTGGCAGCTTGGTCTCTCTCTCTCTCTCTTGTGTAAGGAGCGGGCTCCCTGACAACTTGTAGTGATGAAACTGGCCAAACACAAAGCAAATGTGGATTCAATTACTTTAATCTGACTCCTTGTCTGCATACCTACTGAATTTAAGTCTTTTCAATGGTGGTGGCTAGCACACTCCATGGTTGGGGGATCCTGGAATGGCTCGCACTGCTGCGAAAGCCACCAATCTTCTTCCCATCCTAGTCTCCTGTGATATCAGCCCGACACCTTAAAAACCATCTGAAAAATCTACAGGGGAAGCTTTCAAAGAAAACAGGGTTTCTGGCCGGGTATGTAGAGGCAGGGTGATGTAAAGGCGGGGTGTGAACTCGTGAGGGGAAGTGGTGTGAATGAGAGGATGCTTCTGGAAGCGGATTAGCCGCCCTGGCAGACTGGGGGGAAAATGCTGCACCCTTGTACTACGGCAGATCTGAAATGCATTAAAATGCCGTCATTAGTTCTTGTCATAAATCTGCACCCGGCCCTGGGAGAGAGTGAGACTGGCTCCGGAGGAGAGCAGCCGAGGAGAACCAGCATGCCGCACCACGCTGCGCCACGACGCCCCACGACTCTCAGGCGCCCAGTTCCCCAAAATCCTATCTTTCACTGTCGGCACCTGTGTGCGCAAAGCTTCTCCCTCTGTCACACACTTGCATATTTTTGTACTTTCCCAGCTCAATGGAAATTGTGGAGTGAGTGAGATTTAGAGCTGTGACTAATCATCTATGAATCTTGGTGTGTGTGTTTGTGCACGCGCATTTGTGAAGAACAGTGACACCTGGCAGTGATGTTGTCGATGGTGATGTTCAAGATTTGGCGCCCCTCCCATTGCGTCCGACTGTAGTCTTCTTGTTGATCGGTGTCATGTGTAGTGATTGTTCCACAACAGCATTTCCCTGTACTGTAGTCATCTTGTTGATCGGTGTCATGCGTCGTGATTGTTCCACAACAGCATTTCCCTGTACTGTAGTCATCTTGTTGATCGGTGTCATGCGTAGTGATTGTTCCACAACAGCACTTCCCTGTACTGTAGTCTTCTTGTTGATCAGTGTCTTGCGTAGTGATTGTTCCACAACAGCATTTCCCTGTACTGTAGTCATCTTGTTGATCGGTGTCATGCGTAGTGATTGTTCCACAACAGCACTTCCCTGTACTGTAGTCTTCTTGTTGATCAGTGTCTTGCGTAGTGATTGTTCCACAACAGCACTTCCCTGTACTGTAGTCATCTTGTTGATCGGTGTCATACGTAGTGATTGTTCCACAACAGCACTTCCCTGTACTGTAGTCATCTTGTTGATCGGTGTCATACGTAGTGATTGTTCCACAACAGCACTTCCCTGTACTGTAGTCATCTTGTTGATCGGTGTCATGCGTAGTGATTGTTCCACAACAGCATTTCCCTGTACTGTAGTCTTCTTGTTGATCAGTGTCTTGCGTAGTGATTGTTCCACAACAGCACTTCCCTGTACTGTAGTCATCTTGTTGATCGGTGTCATGCGTAGTGATTGTTCCACAACAGCATTTCCCTGTACTGTAGTCTTCTTGTTGATCAGTGTCTTGCATAGTGATTGTTCCACAACAGCATTTCCCTGTGCTGTAGTCTTCTTGTTGATCAGTGTCTTGCGTAGTGATTGTTCCACAACAGCACTTCCCTGTACTGTAGTCATCTTGTTGATCGGTGTCATGCGTAGTGATTGTTCCACAACAGCACTTCCCTGTACTGTAGTCTTCTTGTTGATCGGTGTCATGCGTAGTGATTGTTCCACAACAGCATTTCCCTGTACTGTAGTCTTCTTGTTGATCAGTGTCTTGCGTAGTGATTGTTCCACAACAGCATTTCCCTGTACTGTAGTCTTCTTGTTGATCAGTGTCTTGCGTAGTGATTGTTCCACAACAGCACTTCCCTGTACTGTAGTCATCTTGTTGATCGGTGTCATACGTAGTGATTGTTCCACAACAGCACTTTCCTGTACTGGAGTCTCCTTGTTGATCGGTGTCATGCGTAGTGATTGTTCCACAACAGCACTTCCCTGTACTGGAGTCCCTTTGTAGAATGAGAAAATGAGCCTAACCTGTGTGTAGAAAGAGTCGTTTTTGGGGACAGGACCAGAGCAGGACCAGGGACCACAGCTAGCATCAACAGGAGAGAACTGAGATTACAGATGAGCTGTGAGCCCACATTGGGGCTGTTTTGTAACAGATGTTGATGCGCTGCCTGAAACATTAAAGGTGAGAAAGCACAACTCTGTCCTGAATATCATGGGGTTCACTTCTCACATGAAGGGAGACAGAATCTGGCATCTGTGCCCCCACATAGACTGGCAGTATTCTCAGGCTGTCCCACAGACTGAGTGATGGATGATGGGTAATCCCAGCCTTCTCAGGATTATTCAGTAGTTTTCTGCTGTCATTCAGAGATGATTTTGTTTCCCTTTGCTTAGGTCTGCCAGATCGATTCTCTCCCATGGTTATCAGTGGGGTGCACTCTCATATTGACCATAATGGGAATCTGGCTGGGTAGGAGAAGCTTCTGAAAGCAGTCAATGTGAAAATGAACAGAGTGTCCACAAGCAGTTCCCTGCCAGTAAGGAGAGAATGCCAAGCGGATGAAAATACAGTGGTAACCCCTGCTGGAAAGCATATACTCTGATGCAGCATGCCAGGAGCTGGATAGTTGGCATTGCTATGTAATGGAAAAAGTCAAATGAAAAATATACAGCCAAGATTCCCCCCCCGCCCCCCAGTATTTCCATGGCACATGGCACATGGATGAGAGAGAGAGCGAGAGAGAGAGAGAGAGCATATCCTTTGCATGCTGATACTTCCTGAAGTCTGTAACCCAGCAACATCAAAAGACTCTCGATATCTTATTTCCAGGTACTGTTACAAGCGATACTATAAGCTCTCTGCATTTGAATGGATCTCTATGGGAATTGGGGGGTGAGACTAGATTCAGCTGTAAATTACACTGGTACAGTATGGAACACATGGCTGGCTAAATGGCTGTAAGTCATCAAGGGTCTGAGCTATCGAACAAGCCCCAAACCATCACTCTGCGGCCAGATATGGAGCAGATGTGGATGGATCACTGCAAGGGTTAGACGGTACGGCAGGGGACGTAGTTGACGGTACATAAATTTCTGTTGCGGTGACGCATTGCATACATCCGCTTCCATATTTACATGTGTGTGTATTACTGCGTTGTTTCAGTCTGTCTTCATAAACGTACCACTTCCGTTCCATCGGCACGTGACCCTACCGCAGCAGTGGACGGTAAAAATAAAAATTATTTTTATTCCGACGGCAAGTTTGTCCTGCCGTCATTTTGCCGTCTGCCGTATTTCCATCAGTCTTATTGAAAACAATCACATCAGGTTTTGTCCTGCAGTCTCCCGTCCGCTGTGTCAATGGCCCATAATTCCGGTAATTGTTGAAGGCACAAATAAATGTTTTGGTACACATAGTTCATGTGTAATTTTTTGCGCTGATAAATTCCTTTTTTTATTCAGTGACTTTTTAATAGATTAAATGTATGAAGCTATTGTATCCCATAAGTCACTCACACCACTTCCTTTTGCAATACAATTCCTTGTTAAAAAAAGATTAGCACATAACTTCGGCCCTCACTGTCTGTGTCGTCAAGACAAAAACAGGGAGACTACAACAGTACTGCGATTTTACACATTAAATCAGAATTTATTCAATGTTTCAGTACATTATGGGTGCTTTTGTGCAGTTCTGCAAATAATCACTGCAATTTTTGTGTCAGTTTACATTACAATTAAGATTTGCTTCGAACAGTCATGCCAGAATTTTTTTCCTACACCCTGAAACAATCAATTCAATCTTTTCATCACTTTAGGTCCAGTATATTTTTCAAAATAGGTCGTAAGAGAACTATATACGCTATATGGCCAAAAGTTTTCAGGCATCTCTTGGTCTAGGGCTGTTTTTCATGGTTCGGGCTGGGCCCCTTATTTTTAGTGAAGGCTAATCTTAATGCTACAGCATACAATAATATTCTAGACTCTTCTGTGCTTACTTTGTGGCAACAGTTTGGGGAAGGCTCTTTCCTGTTTCAGAACTTGACGGGTCTGCATAGAGCCCTCACCTCAACCCCATCAAACCCCTTTGGGTTCAATTGGAAAGCTGACTGTGCGAGCCAGGCCTAATTGCCCAACATCAGTGCCCAACCTCACTAACGCTCTTCTGGCTGAATGGACGCAAATCCAGGCAGCAATGTTCCAACATCTAGTGGAAAGCCTTCCCCGGAGAGCAAAGAGGGGGACCAACTCCATATTAATGCCCATTATTTTGGAATGAGATGTTGGATGAGCAGGTGCCCATATACTTTTGGCCATGTAGTGTATTGCAATATCCATATTTTGATATTAAATATTTAAATTTTTGGAGATTACTTTAACAGAAAGTTTAATCAGAACAATCCATGTAATTAACAGGCTAGGATGACTCTCCAACTGTCAGGGGACGAGACTGATGGTCTGTGTTGACAAGGCAACCCATTTGAGAGGATTTCTTTGATCCTTCATATTTCCTACACTGTTTGTAGTTTGTACGCACCTGGAGCTATTAACATGTAATGTTTAGGTCAAAATTATTGCATGGTAATATATTAATAATCAATATAACATATAACTTATTTAATAAGTTATTTTGCAAAATGTTATATTTGATAGTTGTTTCACATCTATATTTATACCACAATAGTTTGTTTTATGAAGATAACTTATACACTGTAGCTATAACAACGTGTTTATTTTAGACTAAATAGATTTTCAACAATCCTCATACAATAATGCTTGTTTAAAGAAAGGTCCTTGTACAACATGCATACACACACACATACACACAAGCTCACAGTAACACACACATACATAAACTGGCTGCTTTCTAAATTGAAATTCCCTGAAAGATTTCTGTTCATCCCCTTTGAAATGCTGATAAAAAGTATTGAAAGCCCGTAATTTTATTTCAGATTAATGATACACAATAACTGACAAGTGCTGCACATATCACTGGTCTGCACTACTCTATTAATATGTATGACTGTATGTATGTATGTATGGGATATACATAAAATATTTCCGAATTTTTCAATGTGCGAAATGCTTCCTGACATTGTACACTACTTGTACACTCATGTCCTACTTCACCTGCAGTTTTAGGATTATTTACCCCAAATTGAAAACATTTCCTTCACGTTCCGTGGGGAACTGTGGCTTTTTGGAATAAACGCATGAATATGAAACCCAAGCACAGTGTATGGAAAGAATGTCAATTTATGTGTCTTTTTTCTCTTTTTTAATAAATCCCTCGGAGATCTTGGATATGTTCCATCTTCGGTCCTGCTCTCTGTAACTCTCTCTCTCTCATGTCTGGATCATAGAATATGTTTTTCATTTTCCTTCTCCCTGCCTTATCCTCGGCCATCGTTCACCTTTTCATATGTCTGCATTTTTTAATCCTGGAAACCTCCAGAACAATTACATCATCGACGTGTTTTTTCATGGCTTATTTTCGACACTTCGTATTGCAACGTCATTCCCTGTTTGGAATCTTAAAACGCACATTATTTTTGTTCATGATGATTGTCCAATTATACCAAAGAATGAGAAGTCTTAGGTATCCGTATGCTGTGTGTGTGTGTGTATATATATATATATTTTTTTTAAATAGTTCAATTTTGTATGTGACAATGTATTGATGGCAGAGATGGACTTGGATTCTGCCTCCTGCCTCCTGTGGGGGGGGGGGGGGGTAGGCGGTAGGGGGTTGAGTGTGGGAATAAACGGCATATACAAAGCACATACAGCCTGTACAAATTCTTCTGGATAAATAAAAAGAGGAAGACTATATCCATTATAAATAGGATGATAAATAACAGGGGAGAGAGAGGGCAGGGGAGTCAAGAACATACTGCTCAAGCAGAATCAAGACTTCTTTAAATTAACTTTTACAGATTAAGCCAAATATATTTACATACATACCGACGCAAGAATCACACTTTTGACAACAGAGAAGTTCTTTTTGTCCCCCTCTCCGCACGTGATTTCTTTTAGTGCTTTTGGAAAATGATAGTGGACAAGTACAGCAATGCCACCGTGCTGTTTGCAATCTGTCCCGCATGGAGAACAACAAGCTTGTTTTGCAAAAGGAGCCGAGCAGTGAGAGTTGCCTGTGTGATAATCAGCATTCGTCCGGCGACTGCCTCGCAGACATTCATCATGGGTCCAGTGCTAACTAGTGACTCAGGTCGGGGATGGTCGCTGGGCAACACTGCAGTCCTGTCTTTGCACAACCCAGTTTATTCAGCCCTACACAGTACAGCAGACTGAAAGGTGACCAGACCAGGCACTCTGTCTGCGCTGTTTACAAGCGGTGTGGGGGACTGGGGACTGGGGCTGAGAAGGAAGCTGGGGAAATGGGGGTTTAGGTCAGGGGGGTCCAGCCTGCCGGTCCTCAGTCAATCGGCCGAATCATCATGCGCACTGACTTGAGGGAGTAGGAACCGCCGCCGTAATCGGCCCAGAAGATTCCATCCTGGAACTTGCTGCGGTAAACTCCCCCCGAGTACCACACGCCATTCAGGTTGGTCTGGCCACATGCGTTGTACCACCAACCCCCCTTGTGGAAGTGTGCACAGTTACCTGCAGCAGAGAACAGGAGGAGACTTTGTCAAGCAATTTGAGTGTCTGCAGTGATCAACTCCTCCAAAACAAGCCCTCTGCTGTTACACACAACCTTACTCAAAGCACTATAATGACACCTTTCAAGAGATGTGAATTTACCTGAAAAGGCGTCCTTGTCACGGTCCAGGGTGGTGAATTGCTTTCCGTTATGGCTGCTAAATGAGTCTCCAGCATTGCCCTGGTAGGTGCCTAGGCGTAGCCTGTAGGACTCGCTCTCTGGCTCCAGATGGAAGCTGCTGTACTCTGCATATACCTTCTTCCCCACCCAGTCCTCTAGCTCCACCAGGAGACGGTAGTCCACCTGCCTGGCCAGGTTGTAGATGTTCTCCAGGCCCAACCAGTACTCACTGTCGATGTTTCCAAACCCTTTCTGCATGTACAAAGTAAAGAGAAGTTAATGTTGCCACAATAGAAGTCACACATTACTTTAACATACCGTGTGCCTGGGCTGACGGCTGTTAAATGAACCTCAAGCTTTTTCCATTCTTAATTTTCTTCTGTTGTGTGCCCCCTCTCTCGTGAAATGTTTCACAATCACGGTGTTTTGAATTTCAAAGTTTTTCTGCATAAATTGTAGAATTGCGGGTTTAAATTAGATGCTGTTTAAATTAGGTGGGCAGGTTCCCATGGTCCCTGTGCTGGCAAAACAGAAAATGGAGTCATCTGATTTATCGCCTGGTGGTTGTACAGAAGGATGGCGCACAATAATTAATCTGCTTTTATTGGTGGCAGAGTGTGTGAAGTTAATTTTTTGAACCCCCCCCATAACAGTTTATTTGAATTTGAGTGAAATCTGCATCTAAGTTCCCCTCAGTCAGGTTGGCCACTGCTGTCTTTCATTCGGACCTGACGGTCCAGGAGCTTGTGGTGTAGAGGTTTGGAGTAGATTGCACATTTTCTCACCATACATTTGCTTTCTTACTACAACTCATAACAACAGGATTATTGACAAGTGACTAACCTCTATAGATTATCACTTTGTTGTATTACTGTTGGTTGCATGATGTATAGCAAGCCTCAATTTGTGGTCGACCAGTTTGCCTCCTAGTCATGAAGTGCTCAGGCAGCGCATGCCCGGGTTTCTGATTGTGGTTTGGGCTGCAGGGAAGGCTATGTTTTCTTTGGCCTTCCCCAGTGGTGAGAGTGGGATTATTGGAGAGCACAGATGTAAATTTCAGATGTCTGGATCATGGAGCTCCAATCAGAGCAATGAGCCCAGATCAGCTTCTAGTGTCAGTGGGACTCTACTGGGTGTTAATAAAATTCCATAAGATCTCCAATCCTGTCTCTTGTGTATGTACAAGGGGTCCCCTCTCACTGTAGGCTAGCTGGGGCCTCTGGACACCTGGTTTTGAAAGGTAACTGATATGAGGGAGCTTCCTGCCTTACATGAGGCACTGCTAGGCCTTCCCACAGAGTAGTTCAAGTTTCATGTATTACTGAGGTTTTGGTTTTCACCAAACCATGGACTTTTCTGCTAAATGTTTTTCAGGATGTGCTGATGTCAGTACAGTTGTATAAGCCCTGGGTTTTAAACGGGGGTCTTGAAGATACTGTAGGGGTCCCTGGCCAGACTTGATGTGCAATGACTATTTATAGATTTTGGAAATATTTGAAAATATAAAACATTTTTTTAACTGATGATGGCGGTCCCCTGAATGCCTTTGAGCCTGGGTGGGAGTCCCTGGATCAGAATAGGTTGAAAACCCCTGATATAAGCATACACATTTGGGGGCGTAGGGGTGGGTGGCCTAAAATCTGTATCACAATATCTTGCAGTTATTGCCATAATGATATACCCCAATATAGATTAAAAAAATTATGAATTATTCCATTGATTATATGAAACCAGGTTAAGACATGACTCTATATACTTGATTACTAATATAAAAAAAACTATAAAAATATTTTTATATTAATTGACAAAAAAATATATGAAGTGATTAGTATGAAATACTATTCTCACAAAATAAGACATTTTAGTGTTGTTGTTTTTTACAATTTATTTTTAATTTCAAATTTTTTCTCTAAACTTTAAAATTGCACTGAATTGTTAACTAACTTTTCTCAAAATTATTAACGGTTATGTGCCAGAAACACCAGTCTGTTCACAGCTTCGGTTTTGAGTGCTGACCGATTGCATGTTACAACATTAACCACCAGCACTGAAAGACCCCTTTCTGATTGAGAACTTGTGGTGGCGATGCCCAAGTATTTTCTAGCCAGACAGATTACATGTGGTGACTGAAAGCCCTCTCTGATGGAGAATTTATGGCAGTGATACAAAACTCTTTCTTGGCCAGACAGCTGACATGTGGTGGCAAGTAGCAGTGCTCTTTAGCAGACATTTTACACATAGGAACAACTTAAAAAGATAGTGTCGACTCATAACACACATGACTACGACTTGGCCAAATCATTTTTGTTTTATTCAAATAATACCAGTTAGCTATTATGAAGCTTGCGAAGTTTGCTAACACTAGATAGCTAATGCACAATGTGTGGGATTGCCAATGGATTTACGACTGGATCATATGCTTCAAATGGCTTGTTCTTTGGTAAAATTAATGCATATACAGTTTTGAATGACTGAAAGTTGTTAATAACTAGTTTTATCGGTGTATGAATTAGATTTTTAGCTGACTGGCAGCTAGCTAACATTTTATTACGATAGCTAGCTAGCACGAGCTGGAATTAGAACATTTCTTGCGCTCCTGCCATGCCAATACAATGCCAAACAAAACACTGATTCAGTTTTACTCCAGTCTTATTTTTTTAAGTAAACGTACCACCACAAAAGTACCACAACCTCATTTTTTACCAAAACACTGTCACAATATTCATGATATGGCAAAATCTATATTGTGGCACTGTGTCATACCAGTATTCACGTTAATGCCAGTATACTGCCCACTCCCAAGGGGGCGGTTTAGAAAATTCCTAATAATAGCGCAATGCATTACAGCATTGTACTATTCATACTAATTGGCCAGATTGATGGCCAACTCAACTGGCATGGTCTCCAGTGTAAGGTGTGTTTGGGTCAATTTTTCTGTGGATATATCTGTGTAGTTTGTGCCTGAAATCCATATTAAATGCCACTGTGCTTGAATGTGTTTGTCAAGCTGATGGCTTTTGTGTCAGTTTTCGTGCCTGTAAAAAATAATAATAATGGGGCGTGTGGTGCCAATACTCTACCTTATAGCTCTCCCAGTTTCTAAAGAAGTTGAAAGAGCCGTCCTTCCTTCTCTGAAATACAGTCCAGCCACCGTTGTCCAAGCCGTGTTCGCACCATGCCTGAATGAGGTCCTCGCTGTTGTCCACCTTCAGCAGGTACATCCCACTGGTGGTGTGCCCTGCCTTCCGCACCTGGTAACAGTCCCGAAACGGCCCTGTGATCGGCAAAGGGACACATGTTATCTGTTGCCAAGCCCAGCGCTAAAACAATTGTCAGCTTTTTACACTGATAATTATTTGTTTATTATTTGTTCTAGCTAGATATTGTCGATATCTGTCTTTCTCGCGAGCTAGCTGTCTCTGTCTCTCACAATTATCAGTGTCATGGGCTATATGGCAATAAAAAATTGTAGCTGCACGAGCTGACAAGAGAACACAACAGGAGGCTCTTACCCCGCCCTCAGCGTAGTGGACATGAGTGACCCAGCAACCGAGTCACTCGCTGTGAGAACGCGGCGTTAAAATGCAGGCAACTTTTATCGGCCGATTTTTGTTGCTCAGTTGCCTAGTTGCTCAGGTCGCTGACCGTCGCTCAGCTTCATCGAAAATGAATGGACTTCCGTCAATTGGGCAACCGAGTTGCTCGATGTGAGAACGCAGCGTAAGCCTCTTGACTGAAGTCAGTTTGTGGAGTCGTGAAGCCTGTTCTCATCAGAGCTGCTTGCACAGTCTGTGTTGTAGGTGTATTTTATGTGGGCTCCTACCAGGCTGCTGTACAGTGTATGGTGGCTTGGATGTACTTTAAGTGCACTGAGAAAGGTTTTTGCACTGATACTGAACGGTTTCACTCAATAAAAGGGTTCGGCCATTGGAACGGTTGTGTTTAACCAGGTATGATTGTTTATTTTCCAGTTTGGTTATAGTCATACATTTGAAACTCTCATGATGAAAACCTTTGTCGTTGAAGTAAAGATGGTTTTCTCAGCTGGGGGTACACTGAATGCTTATTGCAGACACCTGAAACATAACTGCCAAGCCTTTGTTTTTCTTGTAATATATGTCTTCATTCAATCTTCTTTCTCTTCCCATGTAAGTCAATATAGTATGGCTTTGAGCAAGGGTCAAACTAACGGATAAATAAGTATTGTGGTTTTGCTAAAATATTTTCGCAAAAATTGTGGCTCAGCCTTATGTATTTAGGTTAACCATTTTGGGATTTCTACTGTTTGTGGTCTGAAAAAAACAACCCAGAAAGTATGTCCTGCTGGATTTAATCCGTGCTTTACACAAGATAAATGATCCTCACGCTTTAGTGCTCACAGCAGGATGACAACCCCAAGCCTTATTTTTATTGGTTCTGAACAAATGGAAAGTGTCAAGAATTCCAGTTGATGAGTTGAATTGTGTGAGCTGTTTTCTACTTCTCATTTGAATTCAGACATTACTTTTTTTGTTTCCACCTACGGGTATTAAATATCTGCTAAGCGGACGATGTAGCTCCAGCCATCAGGCCTGCCAAAGTACACAGATCTTAAGCCAGCCTGTGGAGGGTGTCAGCTTGAAAACTTTGCTGCTGATAAAAAATAATAATATAGAAGCCTGTCGCTAACGTTGATCATTCAGTTTGTTCATGTTTGCGGTAATTAGACTGCACTGTTTGTCTCATGGAAAAGCCTATTTCTGGTCAATAAAATCAGCTGGCTTTGTTAGGGTTTTAGAAAAGGAATTGTGGGTATGAGGACCCCTGCTTCGGTCGGTGTGAGGGCTTAATTTGAGTTGAGGAATGCGCTAGAAGTTGCCACAGCACTCTGAGGTGCAGTGAGCTCACAGTGCTGTTTGAGTGGTAGCAGCACTTCCATCTATGGCCAAATTTCCATTGCTCATCAAAGGTCCATCAGAAATTCTGCTGTTGCACTGCACATTATAAGTAATTATTTTCTAGTCCTTTTCTCTGGGCACTATCTGAAAATGTGACTTAACAAATTATTTTTCTAATTTTAGAATGAGTACCGGCGTAAACCATTGAAAGAACTGCAGATTCCATTACTTTTATAACCAGTTATGCTGCATAAGTGGGATGTCATATGCTACAGGTCTCAGAGTACAGTATTAATCTGTGATTGGATCAAACGTGATTGAATCAATTTAAGCTCAGGTTAAAAGCAGCTGTGTCTGGACCACAGGAAATTCTATAATATACCCATCTGGAAGCATTTGTTTTCTGTTTATTCTGGTTTTACCAGACAGGTTTCTTATGGCCAGTGAACAGGAGCCTGCCTCTACTTTCCACATCTGATGTTCCAGGAAGGGCTAAATTACTTCTAAGGAGCACAGAATGTGACATAACAGTATTTGGATTGGAACCATGTTGATCTATTAAATGTTTTAAAAATGTTTTTAAATAGGCCATCAGAAAATCTAATTTTTTGTTAGTTTCACATGCTATGAATTCAAGTCACTTGTCATGCAGACAGATTGCTAGTGAGGAGTACTGTCGATTAAAGATTGAATGAAGTTCAGCAGGGGTTTCAGATGGCCGGTATTTTCCATAGAAGAATGATTGAAAGTAAAAACATGGTGACAGGCTGAATCTATGATAGTATATATACATTACACTGCTTACAGCATAATTATTTTTAGATAAGCTGTAAAACAGCTACCATATGGAGAACTAAACGAATGTTTTTAATATGTTGCTGGTAAGTGATCCTGTTCAATTATTGCTTCTGTTCAGTACCACATTACGGAAATAATACCGATCCCTTTTTTCTGCTGCTTGTGTAGTGTCAGCCGGAAACAGAATTTCAGAATTATTTTGTTTTTTTAGAAAGCATTATGACCTTGGAAACGTGTTTCATGGTGAAATTTACTTCCTTAAATATTTTTATGGATTCCTAGTTAGGAACTATTTGCCAGGGAACAGTATTTGAGTTATAATGTGCGCCTTGTCCATGATTTGCTGTTATAGTGTATTGTCAATATGTTTGCTTTTTTTAAAATGGACCTAGGCGATCTGTCAACGCTCTGGTTGATTGAAACTCAGGAAGACCGTGATAAGCATCTCAAAGAAACTCCTTGTCCGTGTAAACACTCTGCTTTCTCAATAAGGGCTCTTGCTCAGCTGAAAACACACCTCCTGATTTCAACAAGTGCTGCTGGACCAGTGAAGACGTAGGAATGTATGAGCTTAAGTGTTTTTAATGTCATGCCAGAGGAAACAATTGGTCTTATGCATTTGGAATTTGTTACGCATTTCTGGAAACAATATTTTAAAAAAATGGCCATTTTATGCAAGCCGTTTCAGATAAGAAAGTAAGCACCCTGTTGACTAGTAACGGTAACAGATGGATCTGTTTTGAGCTCAGTTTTTTAACTTAAGTATTACAAATGGTAGTGTTTATTGTTGGTGTCTTACCGTCTGAACTGAGGGTGCCCTGGGGCGGTGGAGGGAACCCCAGGGGGCTGGCGGTGGGGGAGGAGTCCATGCGGGAGCCGCGAGGGAAGGCGCGGTTGTGGTCCCTCTGGATCTCATTGGTGAAGCGGCTGTTGACGGGGAGGTTCTCTGGCACCACCTGTACCAGCGGAGGCATTTCGGGCAGTTCCTGGCGGCTATATGTCCACAAACACTGCTCTTCCAGCGCAGTGATCAGAACCGACTGGTTGTTAACCAGGCCGGCCAGCGCAGAGAAGCGCATCTCCAGCTCCTTGTAGCGGGAGGCCAGTCGCAGCATCTCGGAGGTGACGTTGAGGATGCGGTTCTCCAGCTGGGCCAGCTCCAGGGAGTTGTCTCGCTTGCGGATGATCTCATGCAGCAGCTGCATGTAGAGCTGCGTGACGCGTGAGTTCATGTTGCGGCTCTCCTTGCGCAGCAGCTTCATCTCATTCACCAGGTTCCCGTCCACGTCCACCACCATCTGCAGGATCTCTATCTCCCGCCGCTGCTTGGACAGCACCTCCCGCACGTCGGCGATGTCCATGCGCGTCACCCGGTCCTTGTCGGGCTCCGGCCCAGTGGAGCTGGCGCATATAGGGCCGGTTATCTTCTGCTCGGGAACAAGGAAGGTGTAGGAGCACTTGCTGGCCTCTTCGTCAGGCGACCTCCGTCTCCGCAGCAGGGCCTGCCCCGACCGGCAGACCCCCACACCCCAAGCACAGAGACACAGCATGGCGCACAGCCTCCATGTCACACACCTCATGGCTGCTGCTGTGTCTGAGGCTACTGCTTCTGCCTTGCTATGGTGCCGCAGTCCTCTGGGAGAAAGTTTTCTCTGCGCTAACCTGGAATGGAAAGAAAGTGAATCAGTTCACAATTTGACTGATTTCTTCAGCCAACTTAAGAAGTGGTAGTTTCCATATACAAGGATGTCAGCTGAACTGAGCTAAGTAGTCAATACTTGGAGTCTGAGGAGAAAATTAGTCTGGATTATACTCAACTATGTAGTTTGATTTTTATTTTAAAAAAAATTCTAAGTGCCCCATGTACAACCAGCTGAAGAAAAATACCGCTGTTATTACTCTCGATTTTGGACCAGTGTGGATATCCAAATATTTTCTGATTTCTTATTAATCATGGTATCAACATATTTTGGGTGTTCAACCAATGGATACACCACCTTTCTCTCAGTTTCTGAAAGTTCATTGCTCTAGACTGGAGAGACCGGTCACACCTGTGGGGAGTCTCGCTCAGGTTAGAGACTTTTCTCTGGCTCTGAAGTATGCTCACATCTAGCTGGCCTGCAGAGCCTCAGCTGAGAGCCATTTCCCATAAAAAGAAAGACGTTTCTGGCATGATAATCCTCCCGGTTCTGTCTAGGCACTGCAGCTGCAGTCATATTAATTACTAATAGTTCTAGCCATGATTCTCCTGTATAAACAGTTCACTTGTGTGTTTTCACTATGTGTAGTTTTAAAAATTGGATTCCCTGGAGATATTTAAGGTACAAAAGGTAATTTATCTTCATAGGTGCTTAGCTGGCCTTTCTGAGAAAAATGCAGTCTCTTCCTATGGAGCTCCCCATGTCTGCCCTCTAATCTGAGGAACACTTTTCTCTGCGTTGAGTCTGTTTCTCATCACCTTTCCAGCCTGCCCCCACTTATGCACCGCCATACTGGTCTCGCTGTTTCCCTCGGCTCTGTTGTCGCGGATTACGATGCTACTCAATAAATATTCCGTGAGCCCACTACTTCACCTGCAACAGTCAACACTGTAGAAGGAATCAACAAATAAGTAATGATGCAATGACAGAACCCATTTGTACCTTTTTAACTGATGGGAGATGAATGTGGGGGTGGGGTGGTTTTGATGGTGTGTGTGTGTGTGTGTGTGGGGGGGAGAGAGAAAGAGAGAGGTAGAAACCAGTCTTCTGCTACTTGGGCAATCTCCAGTTAGCCATTTTGCAGTGTTCATTTTAGATTCTCAAACTACTTATATGGGTTTTTTGGAAGTTATGGATAATTCTGGGTTATTATTGGTTTGCATTTAAAATGCATAGGACAGGCCTGAATCACATTTGCACCAAATCAGGGTGGGGAGAGTAACAAAGGGAAAGTGGGTCATATAAATAATCCTCATGGCTCTCCTGATGAACATGAGGCCTTGTGCAATGTTATTTAATGGGGGACTATAACGTGTATGCCGGCACCAGCTTTTATAATGTAGCAGCTTTGCTACCTCTTCCTTTGCTGAGAATCAGGGCCCAATCTAATTCGCCCTGACGGCATATAAAATAGCAATGGATGAGGGTGTCAGAAAATGAATATCCAAAAAAAGGGGACTTGGAACCGACACAGCCGCAAACGCTATGCGTATTCCAAACAGATGTGAGAGTAAGAGCCAGCAGAAAAGGAGCTGATTTTGGATGGAATAGGGGGAAGGGGTAATGTTGGCCTTCTCCAAATCCCTGCCTTACAAAATGGAAAGAGTGCTATATTAGTCCTCATAAGTATGCAGCTAGGGTGCTTTGTTACTAATGGTTATTAATAGTTTGGTGACATATGTGTTTGGCTTAGGGCCTTATCCCCAGCAATATATACCAAAATGTATTTATGCAGAGGGATTGTTATATCTTCATAAAGAGCCTTTTAGTAGAGTAAGATGCACTGTCCCACTTTAAACAAACATCAGCTACTCTTCCTAACTGATAGTTTTAGTTTAATTAAACTACAGACTTAGTGATGTGATACATATTTCAGATTAATTTTACAGTATCATCAGCAGTGATTATTTTATCAAAAGGATTAGGATCTGCTGCAACCGTAAAACACGTTAATGTGGAGCGCTGTGGTTTTGCTGGGATGAAGAGGCTTTCACACATTTCTGGCCTTCCAGCAATTGAAGAATATAAATTGCAAAAGCAATCTCAGGCACTTAGGCCTGAGCCCCAGTATGTCCTATCTCACCACATCTCACTCATGCTCCCTCACTGACTCCCCCCGGTGGCGCTCGTCGGCTGTGCACCATAAACATTACCTCATTTGGAATACTGCGCTTTTTGGCGGCTTGAAGAATCTAGGACTTTTCTCATTTTAGAGGCGGTTTGGCATGGTTTAATTACAAGCTTCTCTGAAGTGTGAATCTGGATGCATGTTTTTAATTTGCCCCTGCGTTGTGACCAGTGTTCTGAAGGCTTGTTGCAGGATGGGTTTGAGTGGGAAGAGAAACTGGGTGTAGCATAGATATCTGTGAGCCCCAGCCAGAGCTGTTCTGGATAGTGACGTTTGTCTGGATGGAGGTCTGTCAAAGCTTATTATAAATTTGACACATAGATTAATCAGACTTCTCTGTAACACTCTGTTTTTTCTCAAAAGAGAGGCAGAGGAGCCAAAGACAGCTTTCTCAAGGCAAAGTAGAGGATGTGGGGGGAAAGCAGTCACAATTCATGCGCTGTAGGGGAACTACTACCCCAAAAGCACAAACCATTGATGTGTTCTTCAAAGCACTCTCAGTCCCCTGAACATTGTAGTTTTCCTGCTTTTTATTAGTTGGCCAAAAAATTGGTTCTCTACAGATTTAAGATTTTTTTTACTTCACTGGGTAGTGTAAATTTCTTCTTTTGATAGTGGAATTCACCCACTAAAATGAGGAAATTCTTGCATTTAATCTATGAGACCCTCCCCCTCTTCTCAAGAGACACAAATCAGTCAAGTTCTCAGTCAGTGAGAAGATCGGTGGTAAATGCCAAGTGTTGGCATTGAAGGAAAGGGTTAAATCAGGACAGATTCCCACTGGCACTTTTTGGTGCAACGTTCTCCTGTAAATTCTGTACTAAGAAGTTAGAAAAAATGGGAGTATAAATTCCAATCGCATTAATTGCTTAAAACATTGTTGTGGCAAACAGACCTCATTTCCTTTGTCCCCACAGATGGGCGTTTCTGAAATTATACACTGTATTAACTTTTCAAGGAGACTAGCAGTATTAAAGCATTGATAGAGAAAAGATTGGCGGTGCATGCATAGTGAGTTGTAACTCCCAGCCTTGTGAATCAGAACCTCGCACATCTGGCCTTCAGACTTGCGCACGATGAGTCCAAGAATCTTTTCACGTAACATGCATCCATCATCTTTGATAAAATAAAAAGAAGAAAGGGGGAGGATGACACTGTTCCAGCACTGTTAAATTTGTTTTGGAGGTGTAAGGATCTGCCTTGTATCGGTCCTGAATATACAGTGGCAATACTCACCTCAGAATGCACGCATTTGTTATGCATAAAAGCGCAAGTATCATTAACTGAAAACAGACCCTAGCTTGTATTTTGTAAGCACCTTAATACCTGGGTCGAGGAATTGCAGGTTAAAGACAAATTAATAAATAAAGTCAGAGGCTTAATTTATTACTCAAGTTTCTCATTGTGAGGTCCAACCTGACTTTCAAAGCATGACACCAAATAAGAAGACAACCCACAACAAGAAGTCTTTTTGTGCAAGGAAGGTGAATCAGAACTTGTGAGGGAGAGTTCTGGGAAGGGATGGTCTCTTTGTGCAAGGATGGTGAATCAGAACTTGTGAGGGAGAGTTCTGGGAAGGGATGGTTTCCTTGTGCAAGGAAGATGAATCAGAACTTGTGAGGGTGAGTTCTGGGGAGGGATGGTCTCCTTGTGCAAGGAAGGTGAATCAGAACTTGTGAGGGAGAGTTCTGGGAAGGGATGGCTGGTGGTTGGGTCAACTCAGAGAGGCATGTAATATGCAGGAATCGTTATCGATTAAAGCACAATTTCTGTCTTTCTTTAAGTGAACTGTTGAGGAAATTGATGTTGTCAGATTCATCCGCAGGCATGTTTTGTTCTGGATAATTGAAGCAAAAAGCCAAGACCCGTATAAATCATAATAAGGGCTGCGGCCACTGCTCCGGAAGATGGGGAGTGAAAGTCCTGCCATAACGGCAAAACAGAGGAAGTGGTGGAAAGAAGTCAGAAGTCATGCGCTGTAGGGGGACCATGACCCAAAAAGCATTGATGTGTTTTCACTCTCAGTCCCCTGAATATTGTAGTTGTGTCATGCTTGTTATTTGTTAACCAAATTTGGTTCTCCCCTGATTTAAGATTTTTTTTATTCCATCTGGGTAGTGCAACTTTATTCCTGGAATTCACCCTCTGAAATTTTGGAAGTCCTTGTAATTAATGTATGGGCCGCTTTATCCCCTCTCTTGATCAGATTTCATTCCTGGATCAATTGCTCTTTGTGGCAAGTAAGCTTATTTTGGGAAACCCCCCTTCTGAATCTAAATTGGTGCCTGTTGGGCCACCGTCTGAGCCTCACCCCTGAGCACAGTGCGCTGTGAAATTAAACATCGTTGCCTGACACAGAAAGGAGTTTGTGTGGCAGTGGAGCTGCTAAGGGCACAATGAAAGCTACTTAGGACTGGCTCTGATAGTGCTGCTGTAACAGAGCAATGCATGGGGCCTATCCCCATGGACATGTACACGACCTGCACAGGTCACTGTGTGGAAGCCAGCTCTTTAAAGGTTCATTGCACAGGCTCATTTGGTTTTGCTGTAAAATGTACTCTTTCCAGGTCTGGTAGCTGTAAATCAGATTACACGCTAAATGTGTGGGACAAAGCCTCTTAGTTCTGCTTATTTAGGTGTAATGCACCTTCTATTAACAAAATAAACTGTGGAAAATCAAGTAGTGCTTTGTAACTTCACATGTACTATACAATATGCTGTTGAAATGTGTTCTGTCAAAAAAATCAAGCTCCTAATTTCTGAAAATTATGCATATGGTATTGTGTGGTGCCATATTCTGTCTAAACTTTAATTGGGAAATTGCTTTTTAATTCAGTTTAAGGTATCTTTGAAAATTCATATATTTATTTTTTATAGGTGGCAAAATCCTGTTTCTTCATCCTTCTCTGTTTACTGTGGAATTAAAATTTAGTTTGTCGATTCATTGAATGAAGTTAAATTAATTTGTTTGGAATGGAACTGTTCAAGATTGCCCTAACATTTCAGCACTGGGTGGCACATTCGGTTATGGCACCACACTGTGGGGCATGGATGAGCCGCTCACTATCTGATTGAATGATTGACCGTGCTAGTGCTGACTGTGGCTAGTAGCTCAATAGGGCAACAAGCAGTTGCCAATTGCATCGCGCTGGGTATGATCGGGTTCCATCGCTTAGGGGTCCACGTTTCACTGCTATTTAGCGCCCCCCGCTGGTTTATCGGGCACCCATAGACTGCATGTCAATGTTGCACTTGAAAGGTCTTCCCCTGACTCCACTCTACATGAGCTTAGCTGTGGTCGGAAAAGAAGCAGACTGGCGACACATGTTTCGGTGCCGGATGTCTACACTCTCCTGAATCGGCAGTGCGATTCACGCATAAACACTGCAGCGGTTGCACATAATTGGCTGTTCCAAATTAGAGTGGGAAATTAATTGAACATTCTCATCCCCACGTTGTGTGCCAAATTTAAAAAAATGAATTATAATTCAGCACCAAAACAAAACGCAGGGTGAAAATGCTTAACTGGAAGCCTGTGTTTTGTCAGATATTGAGCTGTTGGATGGGACTGCAAACAAGCCCCTTCAGTATCCATTCTGCTGAATAATAAGGTGTTCTTAATTTTGGAAGGAAAATGTGAAAACCTGCAACCCATTTTTTTTTTTCTTAAATGAAAACTGCAAAAATTCTTCAGCACATGTTACCAATTATGCTGCTGTGGAAGGGCTTTTTGGTTCTGTGGAGCAAAGGACAAAGAGTATTCCTCCCTCACTCTCTATCCAGACGCTTTGGTGGGTGTAGTTTGACTCCACTTAACTGATATGTGGTTAACATGGACCAGAAATGCTGAGGAGCCATGGAACATTCAACTCCAAATGCAATTTTTTTTCTCTACAGACAGGTTAGAGGCAAATGTAGGATTTACTTATTAATTAATGCCCAAGGTAATGAATTGCGCCCAGTGTGCCAGAGCCTGACTGGGACAAGGTGTTGCTCTGCTGAGACTCCCGTGTGTTTTTCATGCTGGGCTGTAGCTGAGGGTTGATCTGACTGAAGGCCTGTGTGTCTATACTGGCAGGGAAGGTGTGAGGTCCACCAATGGGATCACCAGAGATGCTGTGCGCCTGTCTTTGCGATTACACTGGAAAAAAACCTGCGTCGGGATTTCTCTTCCAACCTCCCGGGCACACAGGATCTACTGCTATCCCTAAAAGTCCCCAACCTCAAATAGAGGTTTCTTAAGGTTTTATTTGTCTTGCTCAAATTAGTGGAGCTTTTCTATATTTGAGCTGGGGTCCACAGTAGTTGGTTGAAATGAAGGTGCGCTTTTTTTAATAGGCTACATTTTTCAAGCACAGGTGGACATGACTGATGGGATTAGATATTTATGACTTCAGGGAGCCTTCGTTCCCCAGAGCAGTGAGCAACGCAGGAGAAAGCCTCCATAAAAGAAGACTGACTGCCCCTGCTGTGCACTGCACTGCTATAGGATGTCCTGCACAAACAGGACCATGAGAGGAAAGTCTCTCTGGCCCCCACTAACACCAGCTGGGGGCTCTGTCTTCTGTATTGCAAGGACACTCCCACATGCTATGTGCTGTCTGCAATGGCCTTTTACCATGCCAGTCACTAACTTCTATATCTCAGTGCGCTCATAGATGGTTTTCTGTGGATGATTTGTTGCCTTTACTCTTGTGTATATAGATCAGGCCAGTGGTGTGTAGGACTCACAGCTGCTGCATTTGTGAGGTTTCAGGCTATCCATTTGCCAGTATTTTGGCACGGAATGTTCTGGAAAAATACAAAGGACCATTCCTCTCAGTTTGCGCCTTTCATAGGTGAGCTTGTATATTAGTCTTAGTTCTAAATGATCAATACTGGCTTTCATAAGCATTCAGAAAATTGCATAGCAGCAGTTTTTACTTATTACAGTTTGCCCTCTAAATACACAGTAGAACCTCATCTCTCAATTTCTGTGGTCATGTTCTATCCCTCTTAAGAAAAACAAATTTATGAGTGTATCCAGGTTGGTCCAAGCAAGTCATTCATCAGCTCTACTTGAGTGCAAGCCCAGCACTGGCCAGCTCCAGTCTCTCCTAGTACTTTCTGTTATAAAGCATTTCCACTGCATTGAAATTATTCTGCTTGGGTTTGAGTCAGAGTGCCTTAATACTGCAGTCAGGTGCAAAATAATGGACACAGAGCAGAATGCAGGATTACCATATACTTTTTCCTATAATGTACCAAGATTTTGTTTAGTCCCCTTAGTTTCATTCAAGTTGATTGCATGTTTAGAAAATATGCTACTAAAATGTCGTAGATTAAACTACACACAGTTGGGAAACAGTACTAAATCCAACACAGAATTACTATTACTGACATTGAATACCATTATAACAATTTTAATATATGGACTATTTTCCGAACTAAATAGGTTTATGAATAGATATCTTCATTATGAATGGTACATTTACTGTCTACCATAAAAATAGTAGACCACCAACCATATTTTATCATCCACATTTTGTAGGCAGCCAAAGGTATGAATTATAAAGTAAAAATAAGCAAACATAAGTGTACAAGCTATCCTGTTTTTTGCTATCCATGTACCAGATCACTGAATCTTACCAGTCCCTAAACAAGATCAAGATGTTTGGGGAAAGTAACATTTCTCTCTTTAAAGCTTGGCCTGGCTTTCTTTTTATTTGTGTCCCATTGGCTAAATAAGAAAAAAACAATAAAAAAACAAGAAAATAACATTTTGTTTATATGAAAGAGCCCAAAAGCAAATGTAGTGCAAGCTATTCGCATGACCATCATGACCAAAGCAGAAACCTTGTGACTGAATTCTCCCAGTGTGGAGTCAACTGTCCGCAATACAGAGCTGTCCTGCTACAATACAGAACTGTCCTGCTACAATACTGAGCTGTCCTGCTACAATACAGAGCTGTCCTGCTACAATACTGAGCTGTCCTGCTACAATACAGAGCTGTCCTGCTACAATACAGAAATGTCCTGCTACAATACTGAGCTGTCCTGCTACAATACAGAGCTGTCCTGCTACAATACAGAGCTGTCCTGCTACAACACATAACTGTCCTGCTACAATACAGAGCTGTCCTGCTACAACACATAACTGTCCTGCTACAATACAGAGCTGTCCTGCTACAATACAGAGCTTTCCTGCTTCAATACAGAGCTGTCCTGCTACAATACAGAGCTGTCCTGCTACAACACATAACTGTCCTGCTACAACACAGAGCTGTCCTGCTACAATACAGAGCTGTCCTGCTTCAATATAGAGCTGTCCTGCTACAATACAGAGCTGTCCTGCTACAATACAGAGCTGTCCTGCTACAATACAGAGCTGTCCTGCTACAACACAGAACTGTCCTCTACAATACAGAGCTGTCCTGCTACAATACAGAGCTGTCCTGCTACAACACAGAAATGTCCTGCTACAATACAGAAATGTCCTGCTACAATACAGAGCTGTCCTGCTACAATACAGAGCTGTCCTCTACAATACAGAGCTGTCCTGCTACAACACAGACATGTCCTGCTACAATACAGAGCTTGTATTGTGGGAGCGGCCCTGTCACAGAATGTCTTAGTTAATTTAGCAGGCTCCTCTGCTGCCGTTAGCTCCCCACAGATTTGTGTAGACAGACAGACAGACAGACAGACAGACAGAGAGAGAGAGAGAGAAAGAGAGAAGATGGAGTGGACAGTGAGAAGGGGGAAAGAGTAGGATGTACACACCTCTGGCGGCGTGTGAGAACAGCACGGTGCCGTCTGACCACTTTTCACTCCGCTGCAGCTGTGGACACTGGGTGTGCTCTCGATAGGGTATGCGCAGGCTGCATGCTGTCAGCAGGTCCTCTCCTGTGGGCTGTGGGGGCGCTGTATCCTGGGTGAGGCTGCTGTCAGGAGCCTTAGTTAGACAGAGGGGCTGTGGTTAGGACATGGCTGGGGGACCCGGCGCGCACAGAGAATCGACTGCGTTGGAAGACTGAACTCCTGACGTCTGATCGGGTGGGTTTTTCACAAAGGACAGGGGTGGGTGTTTTTTTGGGGGGGGGTTTTTTCTTCTCTCCCCCCTCCTCCTCTCTTCCTTGGTCTTCTCTCGAGAGCAGCCCAGCCCACTGCTGATGTCACCCATGCTAAAAAGGAGATGGATTAACAGAACTCCTCCTAATGTTTCACATCCCTAAAAATTCCTCCCTCTTTTTTGGGGAAAAAAGAAAGGAAGAAAGAAGAAAAAATAAAAAGCCCTGGACTTGCACAAGGAGGGCCTGTGTGCAGCTGGGGGAGGCTGGGCAGAGGGGACTGTTTTCTTTCTAGGGAGAGTTACAGCTGAGAGCCCCTTTGCAGGTCACAACTGGAATCCTTCTGCTGTTGTACTGCCTGTAGAGCAAACAGACTCTCATTGACAGCCCCACTAAGTGATTTACCTCACCTACACGTACACCGTACACGTGGACACACTTGCCTTTGCACATGTTCATCACCCTCCATTGAACCATATTGTCTATAAGTGTGGTTTTTAAAAGGTGTCTTTATTTTTTATTTTATTTAAAATCTTTTTTGTTACCAAAAAACACACCACCTGGACTGTTTTGTATATTCTTGCTTCTTAGTCCAATCACTGGCAATGACAAAAACTGAGAGTGCGTATTTTTCTTTTTACCCAGAATGATTAATTTGTCTTATTAATTTAGTTTGCGGTGGGGCAGGTTTGTCCATGTTCTCCGGAGATGCACATGTTTTCCAGAGGTCTGGATATCATGTTGAGTCATCTCTACAAGTGGCAGCTGTGTGTTTGTTTATGAATTGTGTTGGGGGGAGTGCTTGGTGGGGGGAAAAAAGGCCTTTGATGTTGGTCCTGATCTGTACGCAACATGTCTGAGAGCAGGGCTGGCAGGCTTTCTTAAAGCTGCAGGCTTTGGGATAAACGAAACGAGCCGTTCCTCAGCCGTGATGTCACAGAAGAAGCCTTACTACGCTATGGACCCCTTACCTTTGTCACTGCTCCAGACCTGTGCAGATGCATGGCCAGCCGCGTACAGTTCACTGTGTGTGAGGGAGACACCAAGCTCTCCTCTGAACTCCCTGCACTCAGAGGCTCTCTGTTTTCCAGTAAACTGACCCCTTCCTGTTGCTTCCGAAAAGGAAGAACACTTACTCTCTCCAGGCATTCCCTTCATTGGGATAATTGGTAGAACTAATGGACAGCAGTTACCAGTTTTTGACTTGATTTGGAATTTCTTTTTTTTCTTCTGCCAATAATAGTTTATGGGAAAGTGCTTTTCTTGGATTCATATGGATGGTTCCCATTATATCACGTGATAAATGATTTGTAGCGGTATATGAATGTGTGCTCAGTTTCATGTGGTTACATATGGTTCTCTGCTCTGATACTTTTCCACACAAGGTGTGTCTGCTCTGGCTGTTTGGTAAAGATGTGACTCCCATCAGAAGAAAACTGCAGCTCAGACATCTTGGCCAGACAATTGAAAAAGTTCAATCTTTTTTGTCAGCAAGAAGTCTCTGCTTTTAGTTTTGAATTTTAGGTGTTTTTTTAGGAGATGGGAGCAGAGCCTATTCAGTGAAGCAATACTCTTGTCATATCCTGTTTGCTTATATATGACTCCTCTGCAGAATTTGTATCTTACCCGCAGAACTGATTTGGCTCTAACATCATACCTCACAACTCAGTCAGCAGCAGTTTTTCCATGCAGAGCTTTAAACGATCTTGCATTATAATAGTGTGAATCTTTTGATGTGGGTTTTCAGTTCTCACACAATACAGGTTCCAGGGACGTAATCACTCTTCTGAAAGTTGTATGCCGTTTCTCCATATCCACGTGTCACTCGTCTTAAATCCCCTTCGTTTCCAATCCCTGAAACTGATCTGTTACTAACAATGGCCCGGTTGGGTTTTGTGTAATATCTCCTGGCAGACCTTTGTCTGCCGTTGCTGGAGTTTTGTTATTGTTGTTCCTGTTTAACAGAATTCTTCCAAAAACAGTTCTGACTGTTTTGAGGTTTTCAAATTCACAGAATGAGTTTTCACCAATATTCTCCAGCTTTCTCATAGAGCAAGAAAAATAGCTCACTGGGAAGCTCTTTATTTGTGAGATAAACTATTTCTCAATCTGAAAATGGTCTTCACTGATCACTGTTTTTCAATTAAAAACATTGAATGCTAAAGGTATTTATCATCCAGCCAACTGATAGCACAAATTTGCTCATTTTATAAGGTCGTTGTGGAGCGCATATTATGCTGGGGGGTGGAGTACAGCAGTCAAAACAATTAGCTTTTCATAATAATGTTTCAAAAGGTGTTTGCACTTAGCCTTTGTCACATAGTATGTGACCTGTATGTGACCTGTGTGCAAGACGTTTCTTCTTACTGTCCTGTTTTGAAGGCTACTTCAGTTTTACTTAAAAGATCAGTGTACAAATAGAAAACCACACAATTGCGATGCCGTGATTAATGTTTTGCATGCAGAGACCTTATGCTTATTGTCAAAGCAGTGTGGCTTTCTGGGAGACCTCTAGGGACCAGAAAGAGCTTATTTTCTAATGGAAGAAGCTGTGTGAGAGCTGGAATGACCCCACCGTCCTGGGGGCTGTGGAACACATCACAGACACATGGGATCTGTCTTCATCATGCTGACATTACTGGAACCTCCCTGGAAAGGCCTTTCTGTCTCAAGATCTACATTTATCTTACCTACATAAGATCTACAGCTCTCTTTTCCAGCCTCGAATATTTCCACACTTCCAGTTTTTGGTGTACAGCATGCCGGAATTATAGAACCTTTCGAGTAACCAAAATACAAAATTCAAGGATTTGACAGCTAAAATAATTTCCAAGAAAATATCATTCCTGTGTGTAGGCACTGGCCAAAGACCTATACCCATGGATAGATAACCGGTTTTGGGCATAGTTTTTTAAGATTAGGCTTTCTAAACCTTTGTTCTTCATCTTAATTATTGCTCTTCATCAGCTATATGGAGACATAGCCATATTAATGATGGTTAATATTGACAGTTGTTCCCATAAGCAAAGTGTTGATCAAATTTGTATGACTTAGTTAGCAGTTGTGTTTACAATCAATCGATTGTAGCTGCAGCAGCCGTTACCTAGCCACCTTGGCTGAATTTGTGGATTTTCTTTCGTTCTTTGGTGAACAGAAATGATGACGTGAATACTGAAGCTTCGTACATGTTTTAAGTAATGGAATAAATTAATTGGACATGCTTCCCCATTTCGTCAACATGTCCTGAAGTAGTTTGCACAGCTCAGTTCTCTCGAAATCAGAAATACCACCAGAACTGAAGAAGAACCCCTCTCAATAGTTTTGTGATGTATTGTTCTTCTCTAATTGGACAAATGTGTGAGGTTTGTTTGTGTGAAACTGGCTGCATTGATGACCATGCTAAGCATACTTATGGTTTTGTCTGTTTCTCCTACAGGAATGTACCTATCAGACCTGACTTACATCGACTCTGCCTACCCCTCCACTGGCAACATCCTGGAGAACGAGCAGCGCTCCAACCTGATGAACAACATCCTGCGGATCATCTCTGACCTGCAGCGCTCCTGCGAATATGGTGGGTGCTGACCACACACTGGGATAATTTTCTCCTCCTTTCATTCAGTCCTCAGTACCTCTTTCTCCTCTCAATCAGTCCCCAGTACCTCTTTCTCCTCTCAATCGGTCCCCAGGACCTCCTTGTCCTCTCACTCAGTCCTCAGTACCTCCTTGTCCTCTCACTCAGTCCTCAGTACCTCCTACTCCTCTCAATCGGTCCCCAGTACCTCCTTGTCCTCTCACTCAGTCCTCAGTACCTCCTTGTCCTCTCACTCAGTCCTCAGTACCTCCTACTCCTCTCACTCAGTCCCCAGTACCTCCTACTCCTCTCACTCAGTCCTCAGTACCTCCTTGTCCTCTCACTCAGTCCTCAGTACCTCCTACTCCTCTCACTCAGTCCCCAGAACCTCCTACTCCTCTCACTCAGTCCACCGTACCTCCTACTCCTCTCACTCAGTCCCCAGTACCTCCTACTCCTCTCACTCAGTCCTAAGTATCTTCTCTCTTTTCACTCAGTCCTCAGTACCTCCTACTTCTTTAACTCAGTCCTCAGTACCTTCTACTCCTCTCGCTTAGTCCTCAGTACCTCATTCTCCTCTCACTCAGTCCCCACTGCCTCCTACCCTTTCACACTCATCATTCCCTCTTACCCCTCATTCCCCCACTCGATATCACCTACCCAATTCACCAGCTTGTCATACCTGCCACCATAGCCTTTCTTCTGCTTTTTGTTTCTTGCAGACATACCAGTATTGCCTCACGTCCAGAAGTATCTCAACTCTGTTCGTTACATTGAAGAGCTGCAAAAATTTGTAGAGGATGACAACTACAAGTAAGGGACGAGTTACTTTCAGTTCATTGGGAGATGGTTGTTTATGTTCATGAAGCTCTCTGACATTGCTGTGTTCCTGTCAGGCTCTCCTTGAAAATTGAACCAGCCACCAGCACTCCTCGCTCCACAGCTTCTAAGGAGGATCTTGTAGGTAAGATCAACCCGTGACATTCTCATCATAGCATGCCTTCTAACGTTCAGAATGAACATATGTATGATTATTACATAGAATACTGTTGTTCTCATAATTTGCTTCAGGGGGCTCTGTTGAAGGAAGTATTGTAGCACGTAATCCCAGTTGAGACAAATGGGCAAATAAAGTAGGACCTGTTGAGTTATGCCACTGTGTGTAAGGTGAGACACTTTACTAAACCAGGCCCGGATACATCCGCTTCCCCGCTGTGTGGTCGAAGGGGCACCGCTGCAGAAGGAGCCCTGTCCAAAGTGCCACCCACCCCCCCTTCGCCCCGCAACCTCCTTCCCTGTGGACACAGGAAGTGCCACAGTCTGGGCTACAAGTCAGTACATTAATCATTCAATGGACAGCGCTCTAGGAAATTATTACCTATGAAGGAGGATGAGATCTCAATTGAAAACAAAATCTGTGTGTGTGCTGTGTGCTTAAGCTAACGTCTCTGTCTGTTCTCACAATCACAGCTTTATCCACAAGATGAACACAGTGGAGTTCAAGAGTGCCACCTTCCCTAACGCAGGCTCCAGACACCTTCTGGATGACAGTGTGATGGAGAGTCACACACCCACACGTGGACAGGCAGAGAGCTCCACGCTGTCCAGCGGCATCTCACTAGGTACAACCAATACGATGCACTAACACTCCAGCGATGCCCTGATGTGGTTTCATTCACTTTGTCCAATGTACACCCAGCTGAAGCATACATGCACAATGATTCGGTGCTGACTCTAAACAACAAGATATAACCAGGTCATTTACCAATTTGTCTGCAGGGAGCAGTGAGGGTTCAGAGCTCAGTGAAGAAATGTCATGGCCGGCCTTTGAAAGGTGAGTCAGCGCAGCTCTACACACCCACTCACATGCAGACACTCATCCACGCACCCACACACGGACACAAGCGCATGCACACAGGTGAACGTCCTTTCACGCTGGCAATGTGTTGCGATGGTGGCCCAGCTGTGCCGGGTCGAGTAAATAGCTCCGGGTGCAGGTCAGACTGAAGGTCACCTGAGGCTGAGGTCTTTTCACTCCAGTGTGTCCTCAACCCTGGCCCTCACCCTGCTCCGTCTCAGTGCCTCAGCCAGCCCCGAAAATCAGCTTCTGCCCCCTTTTCACAAGAACGAGAATCGTTTACGCAGCCAGGTCAAAAGAAAAGTAGGTCGGCAAGAGAGAGAGAACGGTTTTATTTTGATCTGCCGCCTCAGATACGCGCAGCTCTTTGCTTTCATGTTTAACTTGCAGCTTCCCCTGCTTGTTCTGGTCGCTGCTGATGTCACCTTAAGGCCGAGGTGGTCGCCCCTCACCACTGTGGCTGACGTGCTTGCCATTGCTGCCCCCTAACAAGCGTGTCGGAGAAACCACGACCAACCCCCACCCCCCCTCGCTCTCGCATCAACCCCCCCCCCCCGGCACCCGTACTTTGATCTGAAACAAATCCTGTTCTATACTGTGCCGTAAACATATCCTGAAATTCAACAGGAACCGCTTCTATCATTCCCTTGGCCCAGTAACCAGGGTGGCCCGAATTCCTTACCGAGGAGTCCTGAAAGCCAGCAGGTACCGTGCCCACCCCCTGGCTCCCTGCTCGGGGCCATCAGTGTGTAGTGTTGATAGTGTCTGTTTCCGTGCTATCAGGTGGTGGGCTAATCTGTAACTCATGCGTGACTCTGTGCTACAGTAGATCCCTGCTAATAAAGGCTCATTATTCCGGTTAGGGTTTCCCTCTTTGTCTTTTTCTGTCCAGCTGGACCTCTGGGCTCACTTTGACTCCATCTCTCACACACTGATGCAGGCTCTCCCGCTCTGCGCTGCGCCTCTAGGATTTTTCACTGCTGTTTTTCTGGGGTGATGCTGGTATAGTGAAGCATTTAGGGTACCACAGGCTGTGAAACACCTGTCAGTGTGGTGGCAGTATTGACTTGGACCGGTAGCACATGGACCTTCTGAGAATTACAGTATCATAGTTTTTTCCTGTTTGCCATTTTATGTTGTAGATGCTGGTGAATTTGTGTTTGTTGGTTTTTATTTGCTTTATCATTTATTTGCTTTGTCATAAATGTAACCTCTGTAAAGCATCTTTGGGCATACATCTACTTGAACATATTTTCATGGAGAACAAGATATACCAGTGCACCTGCGTGCCCTTTATTTTCCACAAAGCCCTGCTTCACTTGGTTGAGTGCCTGCATGTGTGTGTGTGGTTTTGAGGAGAGGGGATGGATTCTGCATGCTTGACAGAGGGTTAGTGAATGCATTTGTATGTGGGAGGGAGGACCTGAGTGAGTATTCTGGTTGTGACTATACAGTATGAGCACCTAATAGAGTGCGTTCGTTTGTGCGTGCGTGCGTGCGTGGTGCGTGATATGAGAGAGTGCTTAAAACTGATTCCTGGAAACGTAGGCACTGCAAACACAGCCTGACCACAGCTGAACCATGCACCTAGTATGACCAATCAAACTGTTCTTTTAATTGTAAAAATCTGGACTTCACATTCTTATACACGGTCTGACTTTCCGTCATCACATGTTTGAGCCTTCACTCCCACATGGCCACTGTACATTGTTACATAAGAAAATGTCTTTCCCTCCCACTTATTTTAAGTCATTTCCAGACTGGATCTGTTTTAACGTCTGACGAATGATAGACTAATGATAGATATCCATGTTAAAATGTTGAGTAGGTGGTCAGGGGCCATTCACTGTGTCATACCTGATTGGATCCAGATTCTGGGTATCTGTGTGCCGGAACATCTCCCACGATATGTCTGTATCGGTGTGTGTGCATGTGAGTATGAGTGTGTGTGCGCGCATGCACGCACATTCACGCATGTTTGTGTGTGTGTGTGCATGTATGCGTGCATGTTTTTGTGTTTGTGTGTATTTGTGCTTTTCTGCGAGTGCGTTTGTTTGTGCGTATCTGTTTGCCTGTACGGGTTACTTTGAGGGTATGTGTGCTGGTTCTTTGCCTGACCGCTCTCTCCCCTTCCAGCTCAGCGGAGTCAGAGGAGTTGGCTGTGCACCTGTACCCTGGAGCTGTGACGGTACAGGGCGTGCTACGCCGCAAGACACTACTGAAGGAGGGAAAGAAGCCCACGGTGAGGACAACCTGTGGTTACCCCCCCCCTCTCTCTCTCGCTCTCACACACTCACTCACTCTTTCCCTCCCTCCACTATATGATCCATCTCTACCAGGCCTAAGGCCTGCACATGTGGGAAACTATAAGCACCTGACCAACAAAAAGAAATAAATAAAAAATTCTTAAGGAGTGTTGTTATAGACCAGCTGAAATGGCCTTAATCTGTGTTGAATGTATCATAAATAATGTATCAGTGCTCCACATTAACGCTTGTCCGGCACATGTAAAAAATAAGTGGTCGGACAAGCATAATACAGCTTAACTTGCCCGAACGGACAAGTAAAAATTAAAAAATTTAAAAACCAATAACGTTAGTAATTCCGTCTGATCAGAAAGTGTCGCACTGAAAACTCTCATTCTGCATTACGTCAATATCACTAGGGGAGAAAGTTTTTTTGCGGCGCGAGTAATTTTAGTTCCAAATTGTGAAACTCGTTGACTGACTGAAAATCTAAACAAGCAGCCTCCAAAACCTAACCAAGCCCAAGACAAGCAGCCGCCTCCAGATTAGTTAACGAGGTGAAACAAACAAGCTGCCGCGATTCGCCCGATATCACACACATAAGTGAACTTAAAAACTTAACAAACGTATCCTCCTGTGTAATGATGATGAGTTGACATTTAAATAAACCGTGAGTGTGAAGTCTAAGTTAGCTAGCTAACGTCAATTGTCCTGGCTGACATTCAGGCAGTTGACAAAAGTTGTGTAGGTAAATGGTAACGTTAGGTCGGCAATTATTATCAATCCGACTTTGTCACATCATTGCGTTAAGTCTGAACGAGAGCACAGAATATCCCATTAAACTGGCAGCATCCTGTCCTTATTTTCATAAATACAGAAACATGCTCCACCAGGCTTCAGCATGGTTTGCTCGAGGTGATAGTAACAGCACGCTCCTCTCCTATCTTATTGTGGAGAATTTAACTTGTGAAATTGACATTCTAGAGCATGGGTTTTTATGGGTTCAGGTATATTTGTCTTTCCAGGTGGCTTCATGGACAAAGTATTGGGTGGCACTGTGCGTGACTCAACTCTTCTATTATCCTGCCAAGTCTCTAAAGGCCACAGAAAGAAAGCACGTGAGTCACCCCTCTATCATGCACCACACACATAACTGAGTATTCAAAATTCTTGTATTAGAAAACACAATAGGGCAAGAGAGTTAGTTTAAATGGTGCTGTAATCACAAGTCAAGGCTGATGTTGCCATTTCCATTCATTGAATAATGAAGTGTGGAGTCACTGCAGATGAAGGAACATGGTAGATATGTGCATCCCACAGACTGTACAACCAGCGATGTGAAGGACTGGGAGGCAGATTGAGCCCTGATTCGCCCAATCAAATCCCTTAGGTTCTGATTGGAAACTCTACAGTCATCAGAAAATTAATTTCAGTAGTAGCCAAGCAGTTCCACAGAGTGTAGCTATGTCTTAGACATGTAGCTCAGGGAAAGTACTGGGAAAGCAGTCATGTGACTTCACTCCTGTGCTTCTGTGTGTTGCGGCAGTTCAAATCCACTTCCAGCAAGAGCACTTCGGTGGTGGGCTGGATGGCCATGATGGCTGATGACCCAGAACATCCCAACGTCTTTCTTCTGACAGACTCGGAGCACGGTGAGACACACACACGGGCACTAAGAGCTCCTTCTGACAGCCTCGGAGCACGGTGAGACTCACACACACACGGGCACTAAGAGCTCCTTCTGACAGCCTCGGAGCACGGTGAGACTCACACACACACGGGCACTAAGAGCTCCTTCTGACAGCCTCGGAGCACGGTGAGACTCACACACACACGGGCACTAAGAGCTCCTTCTGACAGCCTCGGAGCACGGTGAGACTCACACACACACGGGCACTAAGAGCTCCTTCTGACAGCCTCGGAGCACGGTGAGACTCACACACACACGGGCACTAAGAGCTCCTTCTGACAGCCTCGGAGCACGGTGAGACTCACACACACACGGGCACTAAGAGCTCCTTCTGACAGCCTCGGAGCACGGTGAGACTCACACACACACGGGCACTAAGAGCTCCTTCTGACAGCCTCGGAGCACGGTGAGACTCACACACACACGGGCACTAAGAGCTCCTTCTGACAGCCTCGGAGCACGGTGAGACTCTCACACACACACGGGCACTAAGCGCTCCTTCTGACAGACTCGGAGCACAGTGAGACTCACACACACACGGGCACTAAGAGCTCCTTCTGACAGCCTCGGAGCACGGTGAGACTCACACACACACGGGCACTAAGAGCTCCTTCTGACAGCCTCGGAGCACGGTGAGACACACACACACGGGCACTAAGAGCTCCTTCTGACAGACTCGGAGCACGGTGAGACTCACACACACACGGGCACTAAGAGCTCCTTCTGACAGACTCGGAGCACGGTGAGACTCACACACACACGGGCACTAAGAGCTCCTTCTGACAGACTCGGAGCACGGTGAGACTCACACACACACGGGCACTAAGAGCTCCTTCTGACAGCCTCGGAGCACGGTGAGACTCACACACACACGGGCACTAAGAGCTCCTTCTGACAGCCTCGGAGCACGGTGAGACACACACACACGGGCACTAAGAGCTCCTTCTGACAGCCTCGGAGCACGGTGAGACTCACACACACACGGGCACTAAGAGCTCCTTCTGACAGCCTCGGAGCACGGTGAGACACACACACGGGCACTAAGAGCTCCTTCTGACAGCCTCGGAGCACGGTGAGACACACACACGGGCACTAAGAGCTCCTTCTGACAGCCTCGGAGCACGGTGAGACTCACACACACACGGGCATTAAGAGCTCTGAAGGTCTCCATTCCACTCTGAATCTCATCTGAAGACTTGGCCGCCTCTTCAGCATGAAATTGTTCCGTTTTTTAACAATCCTATTATACGATTCTATAACATTGATCCTATAACTCATCCTCCCTCTACGCAAGTGCGCACATAAACACAGGCAGACGCACATAAATGTACACACATGCATGCACACACATAGGCAGAAACCTGTCTGCTTCACCATGAATTTGCACAGGACTGTTTGAAGAGGCATTTTGACTGCATACCTGACATTTCTGTCTGTGTTGGACATCATATTTTTTGCATCTTGGATCGTTTATGGTTCCTGCTGGACACAGATGAGGATGTGGATTTACATGGCCTATTTGTGCAGCTCAGATGGGCCCAGAGTGAAGTCAGTGCAGCTGTGGGTTTGGGCCCAGCTGTTGATGGCCAGCGGTAGGCTTCTTTACAGGGGTTAGGTCAGTGTAGTTAGGTTTGCAAGAAAGTCCTGTAATGAGAAATAGGGGAACACATTTACTAAAGTATTGCATTACACAGTGGAAAACATTGATGAGGGTTTATAAAAAAATGTGGCATTTATTAACCATTCATAAGGTTGGAATCTCACAATTAACAACTCTCATGACCCCATGGTCCAGCCAGTATGGCATCCATTGTTTTCTAGAAGATGTGCTGCTAACTGGAACAATGGTATGATAAGAATGCACAATTACTTGTTTATCTGTAATTATGGTGTTAACTTCACGCTGACCATGACGTCACCACATTTAGCATTATGCCTTTTAACATATTTATGTCATATTCATATTTAGCAATTGTATACATAGTCACTGACTTCAGAAAGATGTTATGACAGAATATTCCTTCCTGAATGCCCTTTCAATTTATAGCAGCATTGCTTCCTGTGTTATCAAGTGTAGATGAATCATAGAATCTGAAAGGGCAATTTTGTTTGTGGTTTTCAGGCAATTCCTACAAGTACCAGGCTGGCAACCGGATCAATGCTCTGCTGTGGTTTAAACACCTGAGTGCAGCCTGCCAAAGCAACAGACAGCAGGTAAGGCCTCACACTGCCCCCAGTGCACCACAGGACACTACAGTGTGTTGCCATTTAGCCAGAGCGTCAGGTCAAAGGAATTTGGCCAACCTGGTTTCGCCAGTGTCGTGGATTCTTTTACTGATTTGGCATGCCAAAAAAATCCATGATTAAATTACATTAATTTCTTTGGCTGACGGCTTACCACATTCATACTTTTAAGTGCAGAACTTATAGGCTGGCAGCCACCCTGTATTTTTGGGCCAGAATCCTGCAGGTCAATGACAAATCAGCCATTTAAAAGACTCTTCTGAGACCAGGCAGCAGGCACAGGGTGTATCGCACTTGGTTTTCAAGAAGGCTTTGACCCAGACTATTCCAGATAACACATTAAGCTACAATTCAACGCCATTTGATTCAATGCTCGTAGTTTTATTTTAATGAATGTATTAATTGGCCGTGGTCACAGACCGCACACATTAATGAAACATTTCCATGGAGGATAATCTGAATCGCATGGTAGTTTTGTTTTGACTGACTCTGCGGGTCCCTTTCCCTTTGGCCAGGTTCCGGCCAATCTGATGTCCTTTGAGTGAATGGCGCTGAAGACTTTGAGAGGGACAGTGGGTAGTGACTCTGCAGCACTGGTGGGAGCCTTCCACTGCCATGACCCCGCCTCGCTGCGCCCTGCTGGCACTGCTGCCTTAAGAGAGAGAAGGCTGGGTGTGTGCGTGAGGAGCAGCACAAGCACAGAGCACCACACTGCTGACTGCTTCACTACTGAATCTGAACCTGGACCTGTGCCACTAATCCTCCATTGCTTTCAGTGCCCCCTCCCGTCCACCGGTTATTTTCTCTTCAGTGTCGGCACGTCAGAACTCGAGAGCAGGAACCTTTTCCTCATCTGCCTCTTTGAAGGGACGGTTGGACCTAACCCACTCATTACATTTACCTTTCTCCCTTTGCTTTCACCTCCTCTTTCGCGATACACACGGTTTAAAAGCTATAAAGCGCACTGCCATTCATACAAGCTTGGCTGTTTGTCTCCATAGTTCTACACTCCGTTAGACAGAGTGGGTGAGGTCTGTGTTACGCTACCCAGACATCCAAGACCACAGCGATGGCTGTGCCTCTGCAATGCTTCTACAGAGCAGGAAAGTTTGTTATGGGTTTGTCCCTTTGACGTTATTCCTCTCGTTGCATAAGATTGATTGTGTTCTCACAGCAGAGTGGGGGCCAAAGGAAGCATGGAGATAAGGTTTTCTACACATTTTGAGAAAACGGCACCTGCTAAAATGACTTCAACGGTCAAAATGAAGGTGTCTGATTCCCAGTGAATTCCATCTGAACATTTCCAGATAATCTTAAACCATCTATTTAGTAATCCTGAGGTAGATCGCTCTCTGTTTCCTTGTCATTATCCGATGAGAATTATCCCAACATCTCAAGTCATAGAAAATGTAAAATATCATAGTATGTTGCCCAGGGAACTCCCAGATTATTAGGAGTTTATAACCACTTTTATTTTTTACTTTGCATTTTTATTTCTTACTCATTTTTATTTTATACTGCATATTTTCTCCAAGAGCACTGGAGATTGTAAACTCATAAGAATTTTACAAACTCACAATGTGTAGAGGACCTCCCATGCAAGCCCCATGCCTTCTACCTAGTTGTCTTTTCTCAAATACTGTATATAAACATACTCCTTACAGGCACTTGAATTAAGCTTCTGGAGGTACTATTAATACCAAACTGAGCTGTTTAGATGACCTGGTCACATTTTGTTTGTGTTTGAAATCTGTTTTTATGTTTCTGCTGATGCCATTTTCATGTGTTCACCTTTGTGAGATCTTGTATACCAGATAACACACTAACCATTTGTGAAAGCTGTGAAAGGAAAAACGATCAGTCCGCGCTGTTTTTATTTGTATTTTTTTCGCTTTGAGCCTGGAGATGGATGGGAGTTTGATCTCCAAACTCTCCACATGTGAGGAGCAACCACTCAGCAGCAGCAGCAGCAGTAACACAAAGCTACTGTGGAGCCATTCATATAGTCCATTTGTATTTTGTGGTATTTCTCGTTTTATTTTTGTCTTTTTTTTGGGGGGGGGGTAATTGGCAGTATTACAGTGTAGAATTATCTTGCACATGTCTAGTTTATTTTAATTTCTGTTACATTTGTGTGTTACATTTGTGTGTTACATTAGTCATTTCCTTTTTTTTAAATGTATTTTGTACCTTTTATTTGCTGTGTATCAATTTTGTTTATAGTATTTGACTTTTTTTCACCTGTTTGGAGTTCATGTGAATTTATTTGATTGTGGGGTGCCACCGACACCCAGGGTGTGCTTAAGGGCAGGGCTGGGCACGGGTTTGGCTGGGACGAGTTTGGGCTCACGTCTCGTATGGGTGTGTTCAATGTGCTGTACACACATTGATCTGACTTCATCTCCCTTGGGAAGAAAAGTGTTAAACTGGGAACAAAAATAACTTCTAAATTTTTTTTCGCTATGGATGGGATCTTCAATATCAGACTAGAGACTAGGCTCTCATTTTCAGTCATTGAATGGGAGCCAGTACACTAGAACTCTTGTTGGCCTGAGTTTCCTTCACGTCCATAATTTACAAAAGATTCCGGAACCTGTTTTGTGTGTGTTTTTTTCAGCACATATGTTTACAAGAATGGGTAATCAAGGTCAGCATTGTGTTCCATGCTAGAAGCTTTTCTATCATAGCTCAGAGAACCTCAGTCTGAGATTACTCAAGTAGTGAAAGAATCTAATTGCCCATGACACTCGTGGTTGTCTCTCCCATCTGTTGGTCCCCTAGGGATGCTTGAAAGGTGATTTCATACTGAACAGAGCAGCAAAAATTCTATATGACTATGGTATGTAATTGTGACACACATACGGACTTCAAGTCCAGCTAATGTCATTCTTCTGTGCTTATTTGGTTTGTTTATGATATGGCTTGTAATTATGCAACACTGTTTTGGTGGTGTCTGCTCAATGGAGTGATGGAGACTTAGTATTAACCCCAACAGGAAAAGTGGCTTTGATTGGTGTGGGGAGGAGACAGATGCATGCTAATGCTGAAGGACTGTCAAGAGTGCTGACAGAGGGTACAGAAGAGATGTTTCAGTTGGGATATAGAAGGGATGTAAAAATACAGAATTTGCAGGCTACAATGAAAGATGGCAGAAGGGCTGTGAGAAACTTAAGAATTGAGAATCCAGCCTGTACGATAAGATATCCGAGCCCATGTGTGCGTGTGTTTGACTTTGTGTATGTACACAGAGTACATGTGTAAATATATCTATTTTTTAACTTGAGATTTAACAAGCACACCTTGCAGGTCACTTCGGTGATTTTCAAGAGGTTGACAGACCATTGAAAAAGTCGGAGCGGGCAATCCTTGTCATATCCAGACCCAGTTAATGCTTTAAGGGGAGAACTTTTTTAATGCAAGAGAATTCATATAGCTGGAGTCAAAAAGCGATTTTGTGGTGGTATGTATTGCTATGAATGCAGTCAGTTGGATGATTCTGACAGTGCATTAGATGAATTTAGTTTGTGCAATGTCTGCCTCATCCTTACACCGCCTGAGTACAGAGCAACACCAAGGGAATCAGACTCCCACTGCTACGCAGAGAGCCCACAGCAAGTTGTTCCAACTGCACATCCAACCATCATCCGTTTATGAAACAACATAAATATGTGTAGTATATGTCTGATTTAATCACTGCAAATGCACTTAAGTACATGAAGAAGGCACATGGTGTTTTTGTTATATTCTTGAAGAACCTGCAGCCTGAAATCTCTGGGCCTATCTAAAGTTGAACATTTCATGCCATTTAACTCGGGCATTTGACATTCGAGACAAAAACAATATTCAGCCCACATGTAAGAACTCTCTCAAAATGGACTCTTCACCACAGACTAGCAAGAACTTCAGCACACATGTGTGATTTAACCTTTGATTTTCTGATTCTAATCTTTCAAAAGTATGTCGGTAAAACTGAAATGACTTTGCTTATTACTCCCCTTCATTCTGGTACCATTTATAAGATAATTGGCTGTGTTTTCTATCAAACACGCTTTAAAAGCAGGCACGGAAAGACAGTTATAAAGAAAAGAGTAGGAGCAGGGAACAACTGATATCGGAGAAATCTATCTTCTGATCCTTGTCTCATTTCTCTCATTACTGTGCAATCAATGCCTTGTGGGTGATAGGACATACACGGCCTCCTGGACCCCTGCTCAAGCACTCAGAGCAGCAGTAAACTGCATTACCCCTTCCCGTGGTCAGCCCCATGGCTATGAATCGTCCCCTCTCCCTGGATGTGTCTGTGTTGCAGCCTGCTTACACGGTAGGTACTGGAATGCACTGGCTTTTTGCTGGATAAAATGTAATGAACCGAAGTAATTAAAAGCATTTCCACGGTTGAGCTGGAAACATGTAAAGACAGTGCAGGCAGATTAATTTAGTGATGTAAATTCAACATTGTAGTGACTAACATTGGGAAAGGGGTTCATAAGTAATGTGTTTGTCTTTTTTTTTGTAGACTGAATGTTGTGCTTTTGTGAGATTTATACTATAACTAAAGTTTACACTGTTTATATATACTAATGCACAATGACCTGTGTGTATTGACAGGGTAAATTTGCTTTTTGAACTGATCTCCCCTTGACATGTTTTGTAAGAATCCCACAAAATGAGATTGAATTTCCATTGTACGTCAGTGGATTGAGTTTGGATGATAGGGGTAATGTTTTATGCTTTATATTCTTGAGATGGATATGGCTCACTCTGTAACCTGCATTAGACTGTGATGCTGGGCTGGTGATTATTAATGATTTGTTAAGGGTGTCACCAAAATCCTTTTACATTGGGTGACATGAGGTGTCAGTGTGCCATTCCAGTAACCCTGCGCCTCATCTTTGTCTGCTCGTCCTGGCTCTTTATCCATGACCCTAGCTAGCACTATGACCTTTAATCTGAGAGATGTGCTCCTAGGCTCAAGACAAGAGAAAACAATAAACACTTGGTCCTTTTATTCCCTTGGTTTGTTTTTAATCTTTTAAGGACTAGATAAAATTTGCAATTGTGAGGCTGCACGCCAGTGTGTAAGTATGCGTGTGAATTGGTGAGGTTTTACTGTGTGTTCGCACATAAGCTAGCGTTTTGACACTTTAGGTACTGACTAAACTATACTCTTTCATACTGAAATAAAACTACTTGAATTGTTAAACTTGCCTCTGACATTTTTTAATTTTTTTAATTTAAAAAAAATAATAATTGTGGAAGTGGAAAACAATGAACTGGAGCGGATTTGTACAGGAGTTAACACCCTGAGACAGGACAGCTGGAATATGGAACCTCTCAATTAAATTAATTTAACCCTCACATTTTGTTGTCATACATTCACTGCAGTAAGTTCATTCTCTCAGCTTCATATTGATTGGATGTATTGAGATGGAGGAAAACACTTGTGAAATACACAACTTAATTTCAAGCCAGCTGTTGTGCTTAGTCTCTGTAAATGATTTATGTGTGCTGACCTGAGATTCACACTTCAAGGGCACATCTTATCTTTGTAAGCTAACTGTTATAAAAGCAGGTGTTTCTTTCTACCCCACAATTTACATAATTTCAAATGAAACTGCCCCTTGACTTTACCTTGATCTTAACCTCACCACATATGCACTTTCTGTGACTGATGGCAAGGTGGACAAAGGGGGTAGTTTTTAATTTAAATAAATCTCCACTGGCCATCATCTCAACATTAAGATTAGCATGTTGTATTGAGGCGGCTGCTGAATCTTCTACATACATTCTACATTGAGCTATATACATATCCCCTGGGGTGCCCTCAAAACCACTAACAGACCTCTCTCAACATGACATCTTTTTTGGAGATAGATGAACTTCTGAGCTGGAGGAGAGCTGGTGGTGATGCCTCAGTTGCTCATGCCTCCGTTTTCAGAAATGATGCTGAGTCTGCTTTTGATGGTAGCTGTGGAAGGGAATTGTTTCCAACGCAAGGTCAAGTTTGATCAGGGGGGGTATACTACAAAGCCAGGTTACTTACTTAGCTGAACCAAGTAAAACCCGGAACCATCCCAAATCTGGAACACGCACTGAAGTGTAAAAGAAAAAAAAGAAGCTGTTCCCGGTTTTTCTCAGTGCAGTTATTCAGCTAACTAAGTAATCCTGCTTCATAGTATAACTCTCTGGAAAGGGGTCGGTTTATGTGGGATTACTGGGATTTAGTTAGGCCCAGCAGAAATGTTTGTCGTGTGGCTCATAGACCGTTGATGTTCACACATGACACAGCTCCAGAATTTTCCTGCTAATTGCTGGTTTGCTGATATTTGTTGGCCATTTACCCATTTTTGTTAAAATTAAATAAATATGCCTTCAAGATATAAATAATCATATGAATAAATGCAATACACGAGTCAATAAATTGTGAAATAAATTATGGTCAACTCTCATCATCCTCATTTTCACAACAACATTGTTGCATTTAATTAATTTGTATTTAAAAATAACTGGTTTATTTTAAAATAGATTTTTTCAAAAGACTACTTTTATTTCATAGGCCTAATGGTACTTTTCACGACATTTATTTCACGTGGTCATCTCAGTCAACATGAATGGGGCTAATCATACCATCGATTACTTTGCCTGGATCTGGCAGTACTTTTGTAGCATGGGACTACCTGCTAGCAGCTTGTGTGGAAAAATTATATCTTTCAAACAGCATACTGTATTCAACAACATGGAGGACTTCAACAAGCTTAGAGAGGCGATGCTTACTTTAGCAGAGGCATATTTGTTTAATTATTTTTTTTAAATGGGATTCCATAATAGTTGACTACATTAATTCAATGTGGTAATTTCAAATTAATAATTGTAATGGTGATTTGAAATGAGGATTGTACAATACTTTGTAGTGCAATGTAATGTAACATTTATGTGGGTTAATGATGCACCACTACCCCCTGGTGTGCACATGGTTACCATGCATACGTGTGAAAGGTTCCAATGCATTTGTGAGACATGTTCATCAGAATTTAATTTATACTGTAACTAACATAACGACTCCCTTTACGAAGCAGTGCATCATGTCCTGTGTGAGATTGCATCAACAATAGACTGTTTTGGGCTCTTTGCTTGTGTGGTACTGTCTTCTCATATCGTCACCTCAATTATTGTTACACTATTTGTTTACTTGGCAAACAGACCACGGGAAACCTGCATAGCTCACAAAACTGCATGTACTGTCCTTCGGTAATTTAGGTTAAGCACCTTTTTGAACTTAGGGTATTGCCCTTTGACTCACAGGCACAATGTACTTTACAATGATCCCTTTAAACAATCGATCAGGTAATTAATGATACTGAGAATAAAAGCAATTCGAGGACCACAATTCCTGCAGGGACCGGTGTAGAAATACTGCATTTGATTTCACTGTAGGCTACAGTATTTGGGCTACCTCATTGGTAGCATATAAACTTTGTCCTCTTAAGAACGTATGGCTGTGTGTAGTGGATACAGCCTGGTTTTATTTCAGTTTGTACATTTAATTCGGCGGCCTATATTAGTGATTGTATAACTGTACAACGATGGATTGAGTGCATGACATCAGTAATGGTGCGTGGTCACTTTAAGAGATGAGGCGGCGTGGAATTTTTGCTTGAGGAAGCGTGTATCTGGGAGTGAGGGGGGATTATCGGAGGATAGGAGAGAAAATAGAATGCTGAACGAGAGACATATGAGCGATTCAATAAAAAACATCATTTTGTTCACTACCCAAAGATTTTTGGACATCCTGGCTCCACAACGGTGACGAAAGGTACGCCGAGTCAACAAATGAATCACACTTAACGTGAACCGTCAAACTAACGTTAGCTCAGTAACATTTACTGTTGACTAAGCTAGCTAACGTTAGACTACAGCACCAGTGCAAGACTAACGCACAGATATTGTTTTCACCAACATAATGTGCAATCTAAGAACTATTAAACATTAATTTATCTCGTTTCAGTGGGTATCTGCCTGAACGACAATCTGGATAACATTTACGTTTAGCATCCTTCTCGGCTAACGTTACAGCGAGTAAGCTATTCCTCATGAAATTGATAAATGTGTTTCAGCTAGCTAACGTTAGCTTGCTAAAATTGACTTGTGGTTTCATTTACACAGATGCAGATGTGAACAGAACACATCTGTGATGTATTAGCAGCTAGTTAGGGATGCTAAATAACGTTATGAGTTAATACCATTATGGATAAATATGCAACTTTACGCCAGGTAGAGGCAACCAGAGTGTTTCGGAGGGAGGTTCCCCCGAATTATAACGCTAACATTGTCTACGCGGTTCACCAGGGTTGATTCCCAATTCACAGCTCTAGCTTTATATTATCTAATGATATCACAGTTAAAAAGCAATGCCAAGCTCACAGTCGTATCTCAACTTCGCAGGTGCTCTTATTTGCGGTATCCGAGTAATTTAGCTAATGGTAGCCAGCTAGCTAACGTTTGCCCATGAGCTGTCAACCGTCGCTTAAAAACTATGATCAGTTGAGCAAATTGAATCAAATTTCAAATGGCTACCTAGGTATCTATCATTTCGGAGTAGAATACAGGATGACGAGTTGCATGGCATGTAACCTTAGTTTGCTAGCTACAAATAGGCTACAGCAGGACACCGGTCAGATCAACTGAAGGCTCGCGGGGACTGCAGGCCGCTACACAGCCTGGCGGCTACGATACGATGCTAGTAATGTTAGGCTAACCTAAACCTGTATGGCACAGGAGTGCATGCAATGAATGAATGAATGAATGAAAGACTGGGAATTGTATGGCCGTCTCGGGGCTACTACTTGCGTGGCAATTAATTAGCGATACAATTCATATGCATTTGCAGTTAGGTGATAAGAAGCGATATTGCTTTATTATTTGGCAAATCAATGTTTATGGCATTTATTGAACACTAAGGGCTTGATTTACTAAGACCTTTAGCGTGTGCAGAACCATTAACCACACACAAAACCAATAACATTTTTTTTACGAAGTTGTTCCATTCCCAGCTTCCTGGCCAGCAACGTTAAATATTGTGGCGATCCGGGGCGATTGCGAGTAACGGGGATCGTTGTGCATGTCAACTGTTGTGTTCAAATGTAATGACGTGTGCAGTAGCAAGTGGCAGTTGACCTCTGAATGACCAGCAGGTGTTCAACCAGGTCCGCGCTAGAGACCGTTTGTTGATTGACGTATGACAGAGTGAATTACGTGTGATTGGTTGGGGTGAGCTGCAGGGCACCTATCAAGGGCCGCCTTTGTTAAGCAGGTTTATTTGCATAGAGGGGCTATAAAGCTGGCTACGATCCAGCAAGCGATGTCTATTCTAACTGTTAACTGGAGAAGAAGGAACTAAGAGATTGTGCTCTTACTCAATAAACTATTTCCAACAAGAATACCTGACTCCGACTCCATGGCTCGCCACAATGATGTCAGAAGCGGGACGATCTGGGAACAGATCCGCGACCTAGAGCGTCAGGTGACCAAGCAGATGGACGTTATCGCAGGAGCGTCTGCGAAGCGGCCCACGAATAGACCCGGAGGAAAACCCGAAGGAGCCAGCGCAACAAGACCGGAGCGAGAGAGGCCGATTACAGACCAGGCGGAGGTGCCCGCGCTGGTGGCTGACCCCGCGGCCGGAAATGAAGCGCAAGTAGGTCGGCCGGAAGCCAACGAAGTCGCCCCTGCTTCCAGGCCGAACCAGACAGCGGCGCCGGCGCGGCGACCGACTACACCGATAAAGGCGGTGATCAAGCTACCCCGTTACACGGGAAAGGGTGAGCTAGAGTCGTACCAAAGCCAGGTACGATTCGCGGCTAGCTACAATGGCTGGGACGAGAGCCAGACGGCCACCCACTTAGCGTTAGCCCTGGAGGGCGAGGCCTGCCAGGTGCTGCTAGACCTGGACAGCGCCGAACCACTGACGCTACCGGCACTGATGACAGCGCTGGAACGTCGGTTCGGACAGCGGCAATTCCTAGAGGTGAGCCGGGAGAAGCTCGCCAAGCGACGGCGGACCGGAGCAGAGAGCCTCAGCGTCCTCGCCGCCGACATCAGGCTGTTAGCCCGCCGCGGCTACCCTCAACTCGATAACGCAGGCCAGCAGGAGCTAGCCTGCCAGACCTTCACACAGGCCCTCACTCCGGAGCGCCTACAACAACAGGTCCGCATTGCCAAACCGGAGTCCCTGGACGCAGCGCTTCGCGAGGCCGAGCGACTGGAGCTCATCTTGGGCACCACGCCAAACGGGACCCCGGCTAACAAGCCCCGGGTCCGAGCTGCCGACTGCGAGGACGGCGAGGAGGTGAGATGGGTTCAACGGAACCAAAACCGACCGCGGCAGCGACCGGAACGGGAGCGACGCTGCTTCCGGTGCAACGAACCGGGGCATTTCGCCCGCGATTGTACTGCCCCTGCGCCAAAAGCGAGAGCTCCACAGCCGACGGGAAACGACGACGGGACGGCCCAATGAGGAGACCGCCGCCCCATGCTACACTCCTCCTCAACCAGACCCGGGCCCAGACCAGCACTCACGCGTCCAGGCTGCCCATCCTAGCGAAAGCAAAAATTCCAAGAGCAAAAGTTCCGTTTGATGTTCTTTTAAGAGCAGAGGAACAGGCCCACGAGGCCGAGCCCCGTATTGGCAGACTGGGGACGAAGACCGGGCTGTACTTGCCTTGCAGTTTGGACGGACAAGCCTGCTGGGCGCTGGTCGACACCGGAGCCACTATTTCCCTGGTAAGGCCGGGGGTACTTCGGGGTACCAGCGGGCTGCTTTCAGGTGCATGGACCCCTACCTCTACCCAGCTAACCTCCGTCACTGGGCAGAAGATGGGCATGCGTGGTAGTAAACAATTACAAGTGTGTGCAGGAGCCCAGCGAGTGAAACACGAGTTTTGGTTAGCAGATATAAAAGATGCATGCATTATCGGTTTAGACTTGTTAGCGTTGTGGGGAACTAGCATAAATGTGATAGCCGAGACGATAACTATTGGTACTGAAACGCTGGGCCTCCGATCAAAATGTGAATTACAAGCAGCCCGCCGAACTGAATGCCCTGGGGTGCCCCCCAAACACTGTCGCCCCAGTTCTGTGCTTGAAATGGCCACCGCTGATTCGCCGCTCGTTACCGTGGTACCACCTCAGGTTACAGTGCCACCGCAGACGGGCGGGCTAGCCTCAGCTACCCAGCCCTCTGCGGGGGTGCTGCAAGCCGTCCTAGCATTATGGACGCGCAGCAGCAAAGGGCTCACACCGCAGCAGAGCCAGCAGCTTAAAGCCCTGCTTGTCCGTTACACTCACCTATTCGCTGTGCGGGACGAAGAATGCACACAGACCGAGCTGGTTCAACACCAGATTGATACTGGCTCGGCTGTGCCCATTCGGCTACGTCCGCACCGGCTGTCTCTAGCCAAGCGACAGGTGGCGGAGGACAAGATAAGGGAGATGGCAGCTGCGGGCATTATCGAGCCCTCTGAAAGCCCATGGGCGGCCCCTGCTGTCCTGGTAAAAAAGAAGGACGGGGAGTGGCGTTTTTGTGTAGATTATAGGCGTCTTAATCAGATCACCAAGAAAGACGCCTATCCACTTCCCCGTATTGACGAGGCCTTAGACCATATCGCGGGGTCCAGTTGGTTTAGCTCGCTGGACCTCCGCAGTGGCTATTGGCAGGTGAGGCTGTCCCCGGAAGCGAGGGCAAAATCAGCCTTCACGATAGGGCAAGGGTTGTGGCAGTTCCGGGTCATGCCGTTCGGGCTCTGTAACGCCCCTGCCACTTTTGAGCGACTGATGGAGCGGGTGCTGTCGTCCGTCCCGCGGAGTTCCTGTGTCGTGTACCTGGACGACCTCCTAGTACACGCCAGCGACTTCGAGCAAGCCCTCGCTCACCTAACTGACGTGCTTACGGAGATTGGCCGGGCTGGGCTACGGCTCAATCCTAAAAAGTGTCAGCTGCTCCGGAGGGAGACAGCTTTCCTGGGGCACGTCGTTAGCGAGCAGGGTGTAGCCACTGACCCAGCTAAGGTGGCTTCTGTGCGGGAATGGCCGACGCCTAGCAATGTGGGTGAGCTGCGGAGCTTCTTGGGACTAGTGTCGTACTACAGACGCTTTGTCTTGAGCTTCGCCACCCTGGCTAGTCCGCTTCATCGCTTGACGAATAAAGGTCAACAGTTCGAGTGGACAGGGGACTGCCAGAATGCTTTTGACCAGTTGAGAGACGCCCTAACGGCGGCTCCCATTCTAGCATATCCGGATGTCGCGCGACCATTCATCGTCGACACGGACGCTAGCAATGTCGGAGTCGGGGCCGTGCTCTCCCAGGTGGGACCAGACGGGGAACGAGCGGTAGCCTACTACAGTAGCGCGCTGAGCAAGGCAGAGCGAAACTACTGCGTGACTCGGCGCGAGCTGTTAGCGGTGGTCAAAGCGGTTCGCCATTTTCGCCCGTACCTGCAAGGCTGCCATTTCCTTATTAGGACAGATCACGCGTCACTAACCTGGCTTTTAAATTTTAAAGATCCGGAGGGCCAGGTAGCCCGCTGGCTCGAGCTGTTGCAGGAGTACGATTTCCAGATTCAGCACAGGCCCGGAAAGCTGCATGGTAATGCAGATGCGCTTTCACGGAGGCCCTGTGCAGAGCTGGACTGTAGGCCTTGCACTAAAGCCGAGCAGCGAGAGCAGGTGACGGAGATAGCGTGCCCAGTTCGGGCTATAGAAGGTGAGGTTGGATGGTTGCCGTTTAGCCAGCAGGACCTGCGCCTAGCGCAGGAGGGCGACGGCGAGCTGCAGCAAGTGCAGCGCTGGATCGCGGCAGGTACACGGCCTGCATGGGGAGAAGTGTCGGCTAGTAGCCCAGCGGTTAAGGCTTATGTGAGTCAGTGGGGGAGCCTGACGTCGCAGGGTGGGCTACTCTATCGGCGGTGGCAGGCCCCCGGTTCCGACCAGGATCTCCTCCAGCTGCTGGTGCCCCGTGCGCTCCGCCCCCAGGTACTTGGACTGATGCATGGCTCTGTGGGGGCGGGGCACTTTGGCATCAGCAAGACTTTGCACCGACTGCGGAGGAGGTTCTACTGGCCTGCCTGCCGCCGGGACGTGGAGCTGCACGTCCACTGCTGCGACGCCTGCACGGCCAAGAAGGGGCCGACGCAGCGGTCGCAGGCCCCCCTTCAGCGGTACGTAGTGGGGGCTCCTATGGAACGGGTCGGGGTAGACATCTTAGGGCCTTTCCCCGTCACTGAGTCCGGCAACCGCTATGTGCTTGTGGCCATGGACTACTTTACCAAGTGGCCCGAGGCGTACGCGGTGCCGGACCAATCAGCGGACACGACGGCGGAAAGGCTCGTGACAGAGATGTTCGCCCGGTTCGGGGCCCCCGAGGAGCTGCACAGCGACCAGGGGCGAAATTTCGAGTCGCGGGTGCTGGCAGCTGTGTGTACGCGGCTGGGAGTGGCCAAGACCCGCACTACGGCGTTGCATCCCCAGAGCGATGGACTGGTTGAACGCTTTAATAAAACCCTGGCCACCCAGTTAGCCATTCTAGCTAGCCAGCACCAGCGAGACTGGGACTGCCATTTGCCCTTGGTCCTGTGGGCCTACCGCTCCGCCGTGCAGGAGAGCAGCCAGTGCTCCCCCGCTGCACTCATGTTCGGGCGAGAGCTAAGGACGCCCGTTGATTTGGTGTTTGGAGCCCCGCCCGGATCCACGGAGCACCACCAGTCAGAGGCCGGGTACGCACGGGCTTTGATCGAGCGCCTGGAGACCGCCCACAGCTTTACCCGCCAGGCCCAATCCACCGCGAGCTTCAAGCAAAAGCGAGCGTATGATGTGCGCTGTCGGGGACAGCCTTTCACCCACGGAGACAAGGTATGGATCTATTGTCCGATCCGTAAGAAGGGTCTGTCCCCGAAACTGCAGTCGCATTGGCGGGGCCCTGGTGAAGTGGTGGGCCGGCTGAGCGAGGTGGTCTATCGAGTGCGCATGCCCGGCCGAAGGAAACTGGTGGTGCTTCACCGGGACCGTCTAGCTCCTTACCGGCCGCTGTTGGATGGTGTTGAGGAGGGGATGGGCGTCGGCGAGGATCAGCCCGCTTTACGTGCGCCCACCCCTCCTCCACCAGAAAACCCAGTGCCAGCTGAGGGCCCTTCTCGCCCACGGAGAACTCCTGCCCGTTTCCGGGACGGTGTTGAGGAGGGGATGGGCGTCGGCGAGGATCAGCCCGCTTTACGTGCGCCCACCCCTCCTCCACCGGAAAACCCAGCGGCAGCTGAGGGCCCGAATCGCCCTTTTCGCCAACGGAGGACTCCTGCCCGGTTCCGGGACTTTGTACGTGAGTGCGGACAGTTAAAGGGGTCGCAAGGGACTGCTGACCCCTTAGGTGGGGGCAGTGTGGCGATCCGGGGCGATTGCGAGTAACGGGGATCGTTGTGCATGTCAACTGTTGTGTTCAAATGTAATGACGTGTGCAGTAGCAAGTGGCAGTTGACCTCTGAATGACCAGCAGGTGTTCAACCAGGTCCGCGCTAGAGACCGTTTGTTGATTGACGTATGACAGAGTGAATTACGTGTGATTGGTTGGGGTGAGCTGCAGGGCACCTATCAAGGGCCGCCTTTGTTAAGCAGGTTTATTTGCATAGAGGGGCTATAAAGCTGGCTACGATCCAGCAAGCGATGTCTATTCTAACTGTTAACTGGAGAAGAAGGAACTAAGAGATTGTGCTCTTACTCAATAAACTATTTCCAACAAGAATACCTGACTCCGACTCCATGGCTCGCCACAATATATTCATTGACAATGGGCATTCAGTGCAGTGCCAGTGTGAAACAGCCGTCTGTCATCCTTGCGAATTATTGGCATCAGATAAAATAGAATAAACAGTAACTTCACGGTCCTTTCACATTTTCTCGAATCAACACAGCATGAGCCAAAATTCCTTTTCCAAGAACACACAACTCCTCTACACCTTTTGGTGCTTTCTGTTTGGTCTTTGCTATAAACTGTCTGGATAATTTAATCAACAAATCAATCATAACAACCTTGTCATGTATATGTATTAGAGACATGTCTGAGTGATAAGAGAAACCAGTTTGGAGAAATCCAGTTGTTAAGCGTTCATGAGGCCTGTCTCAGGTCCACTGCCTTTGTTTGCTTGTTTGGACTCCAGGCAAATGTGAGGCTGTTGTGCTTGCTATGTTTTCAGGGTATTTCTGTAATGAACAGCATGTTGTGTTGCATTTGATTTGATTTGGCTGCTTGTCAGCAATTGCCAGTTGCTGATTACTAAATTAATTAGTAATTATTATTGTGTTTGCTGGAAAATACGGTGGTGTGGTTGTACATAATTTTGTAGTATTGGTGATTATAAAACAAAGGTCAGATTACCTGTTGGTGGCAGGTGTTCAGCAGTACTGCCAATTGGTTTGGGTGGGTATTTGTGAACAGTCTGAGTGTTACAGTCGTACAGATTCTGTTATAATGACAACAGAGACAATATTAGAGTGGTAGTGCTTGTAAAGAGTTGTGTGGGCATTGGGCAAGCAGTTTAACATGCGGTTGTTTGGCAAAGCTATGCAATACATTATGCAAGAAAATATGTTGAAAAACTTTTATTTTTATTTTTATGCATGCAGTGCTTAAATTTAACTACATGGGTACCTGATTAGGGATTCGCACATGGGCACTGAAGCTGTTGTCGTATCGTTCTGCTTCAGTGTGTGTAAGGATAGACTAATGTGGGAAGTTCTGTGAACTTCTGTGTCTGAACCCTCACCACCTCCTCTTTGGTGATCTTTTTAGGAAGACTGAATGATAAATTTGTCACTCATCAGGTGGGGGGAGAGAGAGACTGCAACAGAAAGCAAACAGAGTGATTGAAGAAGAAAGATGGGGGCAGAGAGAAACCAAGGCTGAAAAGCGAGTCAGATACAGAGGGACCGAGAGAAAGACAGATAGTAAATGGGTGCAGTGTGTGTGAATGAGGAAGAAAAAAAGGCTGGATTGATAACCAAGCACTATTGCATGATAAAAGTTAAAAAAACAAAACCTTAAGAACTTGAGGTTAAAACAAATAGTCTAAATATATTAATATAATATATCTAATATATTGGTTAATTTGAACTTCCTGTGGACAGAAGGTAGTGAGTGAGGATGAATTCTGCATAGTTGGGTGTCCGAGATGTATCATAGAGTATTTGTACCTACTAAAGACATAATTTTGCTCTCCATGTATGTGGTGTACTTAAGACTTTCTACAGTTTGCTTTACATTTATCATGAGGTTATGTTGCCACACCACATCATACAATGGGTTTAGGATTGCTTACAAATAATCCTCCACCCATTTTGTACATATTGCATTGTGACTATTTATGGTTTTTGAAAAAATGTGTCTTGGAATGCTACAGTACTTTAGGTTGCAATTGGGGCTGTCAGGAGGTGTAGCCAGCTAAAACACTAAGTGACACACCCCATGGTGTGGAATTAAATCCTTACCATGTCACTGTGAACAGTGGCAGTCCTGGCATTGCATAATTTCCTACGTGTAGCAAAGGAAAGGTTCATCACAAAGGAGAGATTTCTATGGTCAGGTGCCTGGGGTCTTCCTGCACCAACCATGGAAAAATATGAAGTCTCCTCTCCTGGCACAATGCCACCGTAAAAACTTCAGTCTGTAGAGCGTATTGTAATAAGTTTTTACTTCTGATACTCAAATAGAGGTGTGTTGTCCAGGGTAAGCTTATTTTAACTGGATTATGATGTATTTTGATTAGACAGACAGTTTTTTTTTTTCTCAGAACAGGTTAGTTCATTTTAATAATTTATTAATTATTTGTAATTTAGTCTCTTGTGGGATTCTGATTAAAGGTGAGGATCAAAACAGGGCCACACTGCAAAATATGTCTGTCTTCAGTCTTTTAGTCTTGTAATGAGACTTAAAATTTTATTTTATTCTCAAAAGTGGAAAATATTAGCTTGTTTTAAGTTACTTTTTTCTTGACAAGTGAAATTATCTTAAAATCAATATTGCCTTTTTTGTTTTTGCTTGTCTTTTCTGTGCTCTGTTCTCATTTTGATTCCCTGTATTCTCGGGCTCAGCTCTGGACAGCAGATCGGGGACAGCCAGAGCAAGATTGAGAGAGCAGGTCCTCGTCAGGGGGGGACGACCGAGCGCACTGCAATGTTCCAGGGGTAAGCCGAAGGCAGTAAGAGTCAGAGAGCCTGGAGAGGACAGAAATATGAAGCTGAAGCAGCGTGTGGTTGTGCTATGTGCTGTGCTGCTGCTGCTGGGACTGGCCAAGGTCTTTCTACTGGATGGGGGCGAGGGCTCGGCTACCAGTCGGAGAGACCTGCGTGCCTTCAGGAAGATGGAGGCCGGGCTGCAGCTGGCCAAGGGGGCGAGGCTCACCCACACTCTCCAATCGCCCTGGGAGGTGGCAGCGCAGTGGGTGGGGCCCAGAGAGGTGTACCCGGATGACACACCAGAAATGGCAGCAGTGCTCACGGCCCTGACAAGCGCCCGGTTGGAGAGGGCCGACGTGGGCTACAAGGGCACCCAGTTGAAGGCCCTCTTGGTGCTGGATGGGGGACAGAAGGTGGTGTTCAAGCCCAAACGGTAAGGTCCCACATGCTGTTGCGTTGTTATGACACGTGTGTTCTTCGCTGTTTTGTGTATGATTCAATGGGCCTCATGCAACAAACAGTCGTACACACACAAATTTGTTCTTATGTGGCAGGTAAGAACGGTTTACACAATTTCTTTGGCATTCACCATTTTTCTCTTATTTTGGATGTACTTGTAGGTAAGATCAAAACTTAAGACGTTTCGTTTGAAATACTCACAACGGCCTGTTATTCACCATAGCAAATACACCTATTCCTGGTCGAGAGGAGTGCACGACTTGCCTGATATTATTAAACTGAAATACATTTAGTTTCACTCCAGTCTGCAAATTAGTAATTAGCCTGTAGCCTATAGCTTCTTTTTTTTTTTTTCCCCCATGTGATTCACTGGTTGAGGCCAGGAAAGCACACAACTTCTTATTGGTGCAGCAAGACAGTGCATGTGGGATGTGTCTTGGACTGTGTGCTCATGAAGACTTGTCGTCTTTTTTCCTTTTTTCTCCATCCCTTTTTAGGTAAGATACCGGTTTTATGAATGCATCTTCCGTGTACAGAGGGCAGGACAGCTAGCCCTATATGGCATTTTGGTGGCATTAAATATGCTAATAGGGAACTCACATGAACACACGTTCGTTTAAGAACAGGTGAATTTACACTGACTTGTAAGAAGATTTCTGGAGGTTAAGAATGTTTGGTGAATATATAAGAGAAGGTTCAGAGAAAAAGAAGAGAATGTGCTTGCATGAGGCCCAATGTATCATGTTTTATTACGTGTTTTGTGGATGGTACCGATTATGGAAAATAAAATTTCTCACTAGATATCTATCTAAAGAATTTTCTGACAGTTAAATAAACATTAATAGCTATGGCCAGAAGTAATCACCACAGCCGGAGTTATTGAGAGACAGGAAGACACTTTAACTTGGTACAGTAAATCTACAGTAATGTGGTACAATGTGAAAATTTTTAATTCACAAACATTTTCCCAAAGATTAGGTTGGACATTTTATGAAAGCTTTGCTTCATTCATCAGTATTCACCAAAAGTTACTGAGGAAACTGACTGAAAGAATTAACCTGTTGTAAAAAAGAGAAATTTTCACTTTGTTTGTGCTTGGCAAATAGTTTTTGGAGGAAAAACACATGGAAAATGTATTGTTTATGTGCAGTATGTTTATGTGTTTATATATTCTTGTTTTGTGATTCTGATGCATGTTACTAGTCACTTCTGTAAACTATAGAACAAATGCGACCATTGGGAAAAAGTTGCGTACCCTAGCGTTAACTAGTAGATTAATTTACATGTTTCTCCTATATTCTAAGTGACTAAAATGTGTGTTACATTGGACAGCCAAATATATACATTGTTTTCTAAGTGTTTAATTGTAATTTAACAAACACGTTATTCATGGGGTTGTTTTATGTTTCATGGGGTAGCTCACTGAAATATTATTTCAGTATTTTTTTGATTGGCCCACACAGTGTGTGCAAATTAAGGATATTTTAGATACCTAGAAGTTTCTGATGACCTGACAATGGCTAATGTAGGGACATCAACAGGTTTGTGGTTTAAAGAAAGATAATACGCTCCAAGTGACACCAAGTAGCTTGTACAGCGATTTTATGTTTTCAGACATATGAACATGTTCATTTTATAGTTTTTATTACAAATTATAAACAAAAACATAGTGGTGGTAAGCTTACATCTTTATTTCTTAGCTCCGGTGCAATATCTTTACCTTAAGGACTACAGAGGTGGCTGGCCTAGCCAAGTGGTAGCTAGGTTGCTGCACTGCCTGTTCTTGCATGCCTAACCCAAGCTAAGTTATTTACAAATTTAAATCGAAGCTACGATAATGTCTTACTATGAAACAGAAGAGAGTTTTGGCTACATTGTCAAACTTTATTTATTGAGCCTAAATTTACAGATGAAGAGTTGCAACGTCAGGTCAAAGAGGGAAGGTGAGATGGCATGCTGACATCCTGTTTGAGGACAGCTATCCACATTTTAAATAGATCTGGGTTGTCTAAATGTAGTTGGTGAAAGTGACATGAAGACAATTTTGTCAATTTCCCCCAAATTGGAATTGTAGGATATCCTGTCTGGGCCAATTGAAAACACTAAAACTGAAATAATAACCAAAAAACTTGAACTATCCCTTTAAAAAAGCACCTCACTGGGCATAGAAATGTGAATGTTTCATGGAAATCAAATGTCAAAAATATATATATACATACAGAGATTGCCGCATCAGTAAGTGGATTGTCAAGAGGTAAATTGTGTTGGGTTGAGGAGATAAATCCCCCTTGTCTTGTATTAGGGAATCCAGTTAGGAAATCACTTCACACATGATTCAACAATTTTTTATTTTTGCAGAAAGAGTACACCTGCCAACCGGGTCAACATCGTACCAAAAAAGCATTTATTTACAGCAATATTTTATACCCTCCCAGAGAGGCTGTGTTGTGCATCATATGTATAATGAGTACGTGTTATGAAATGGAGATGGCCAGCGAGCTGGAAAGATTCAAGCCAAATAACTTTAGCTAATCCTTAGTTCAACTGCCTTCGTGAAATAGGGCCATATTGTCAAGCAATGTGTGACAAATATTTCTGTGTATGATTTCTCTGAGACGTTTACATCCTCATCTGTATGTTGTTTGCCTCCCTCAGGTATAGTCGAGATTATGTGGTAGAGGGGGAGCCATACGCAGGCTACGACAGACATAACGCTGAGGTGGCAGCCTTTCACCTGGACAGGTAATGCACCTATATGCTGGTGCAGGCTATCACAGTGTATTTTAAAGAGGTCAGTTAGTCTATTCTTCAGAAGTGCTTGGAGTGCAAGTATTTCTTAATCACGCTCCTCTCTCTGTTCTTTAGGATCCTTGGTTTCAGAAGAGCTCCCCTAGTGGTAGGGAGGTTTGTGAATCTGCGCTCAGAGATCAAACCAGTGGCCACAGACCAGTTGCTCAGCACCTTCCTTATACAAGGTTATTCTCCTCTCTCTCTTTCTTTGGTATGGTTTGCTGTTGCACTTGGGCTTGTTGTATACATGTAATTTACATGATGTGCCTTTAAATTTTGCTTATAGTTTGAGAGAACTAGTATGAGAATTGTACATCTGTTCTGCATGGTTATTCACTCCATATGCATCCACGCTGCCCAAAGCCACTCATGAAACCTTCACTATCAGTAGACCCACTCACCTCCATATACTGGAGGCACACTCATTAAGTGTGACCCTCCGTTTTCCAGGGAACAACACGTGTTTCTATGGGAAGTGTTACTACTGCCGTGAGAGTGAGCCAGCATGTGCAGAAGGTGAGGTGATGGAGGGCTCTGTGACTCTCTGGCTCCCGGACGTGTGGCCCCTGCAGAAGCACAGGCACCCTTGGGGACGCACCTACCGAGAGGGCAAACTGGCCAGGTGAAACCACTCTCTTTCTAATACTCTTTTCACGCTGCAGAAACTGATTTGAACAGGACAACCCCAGATTGCAGTCTCGGTGGTTGGTTTGAGTAATGTTTTTGCTGAGAAACGGCATCATAAAAGTACCACTACGTCACATGAGATATGATAACCAAGTTTTGTTTTGTTTGAAATGTATCCTCTCTCTGGACATTTCCGAGGTCGCATACGGTGCAAGCATGTAGAAATACAGTCCGCTTCCTCCTTGGGTTGTAGAATTACACACTTGCAGTACCGCTTTTTAAAAAAGTGGTTGTGGCAGGTTTCACTACAGTCAGGTTGAGCCTGTTTTCAGTAGCTGAAGTATGTGGACCGCATAAGCGAAGTATATTTATATAATATAGTGGGACCTGGTATGTGAAACATGCTGTAGATGTTAAAATACTCTGGGTTTTATCAGGTACTGTTCTTATAGCATGTTTTTCTGTTCTTTTTCAACATAATCAGTATCCTCTTTTTAATGTGATACTAAGTGGGCGAGCCTGTTCCGAGTATAACTTTTAAAGCTTAAAGACCTACCCTCCGTATGTGGATTGGTGGGTTCATGCAGTAGCGTTTTAGTCTGTATTTTTATGGAGTGTGTTTGGGCACAGATTGTGTTTTTATTCAGTGTACGCGCACCTGTGTGTGCATTTACGCCCTCAGGTGGGAGTACGATGAGAGCTACTGTGAAGCGGTCAAGAAGATGCCCCCTTACGATGCAGGACCCAGGCTGCTGGATGTCATCGACACAGCCATCTTTGACTACCTTATAGGGAATGCTGATCGTCATCATTACGAGAGTTTCCAGGACGATGGAGGTGCTAGCATGCTCATTCTTCTGGATAATGCCAAAAGGTACAGAAACCTTGCCCTTTAAGGCAGTTGTGTGCTATACAGAGATGCAGTCATGGGTACATGTCAACCATTATGTTCTCCCACCCATTGGTCAAACCTAATCTCCACTATGGATCCTTCCCTTCATACGTCTGTCTCATTTTGTCTTCTTCTGTTGTCCCCTCTCTTCCTCCCACTCTCACTTACTACATTCATTTTAACAGTGTGGCGTAAAAATATACATAATTGTGTGAAACAGAATCCTGTGATGCTAATGAATATAATGCTGCTAGACATCAGGCGTCATTTGCTTCCTTTGTTTTGCAGTTTTGGGAATGCAGCCCTTGATGAGAGGAGTATTCTGGCCCCTCTGTACCAGTGTTGCATGTGAGTAAATGCACAAAAGCAGGGACAGACAGACAGACAGACATGTGAGTACATGCACAAAAGCAGGGAAAGACAGACAGACAGACATGTGAGTACATGCACAAAAGCAGGGAAAGACAGACAGACAGACATGTGAGTACATGCACAAAAGCAGGGAAAGAAAGACAGACAGACAGGCATACGAGTAAATGTACAAAAGCAGGGAAAGACAGACAGACAGACATGTGAGTACATGCACAAAAGCAGGGAAAGGCAGACAGACAGACATGTGAGTAAATGTACAAAAGCAGGGAAAGACAGACAGACATGTGAGTAAATGTACAAAAGCAGGAAAAGACAGACAGACAGACATGCATGTGAGTACATGTATAAAAGCAGGGAAAGACAGACAGACAGACATGTGAGTACATGCACAAAAGCAGGGAAAGACAGACAGACATGTGAGTAAATGTACAAAAGCAGGAAAAGACAGACAGACAGACATGCATGTGAGTACATGTATAAAAGCAGGGAAAGACAGACAGACAGACATGTGAGTACATGCACAAAAGCAGGGAAAGACAGACAGACATGTGAGTAAATGCACAAAAGCAGGAAAAGACAGACGGACACGTGGGAAGTGCATGGTTTCTAGGACTTGATAGGTTGAAGGTACTGTTTGATCTGCTGACTGAGGCCACTGGTCAGCCATAGTTTGCATTTTATCACCTCTCTCATTCTTTTGAAGTGGCCTCATGCACACGAGTGGATCACCTGCCAGTTTCCATGTATGTTAGTAGTAAGCAGTCCATGAATCTACAGCACACCTGCCAACACAGAAAATAGATCTTACTCAGTACGTCTCCTTGTGCCTTTTCATTATCAAAGTCAGGTAATCTTGTTTGGTTTTGTTTCTTTTTGTTAGATGTCCAATAGTCATTGAAAATTTGTGTTCCAAATTAGGAGCATGTATGCAATATATACCACATGACTCCCCCTGTGTCTTTTCCAATTTTCCATGAATGCTTTAATAACGAGGACTTTCTCAGGAGCAATTCTCAGACAGTTTGAATTCTACACATATACATGTACATCCCAAACAAAAATGGTACCTGTACTTAGGTTGCATTCACAACTGATGGTAGTGTAAACACCAGGGTTTAGCTGTCCTCTTGAAAACACTGCAGTACATAAGCAGTCTTCACTATTCAGTGTGCATGTCCACATATCTAAAATGTATAGGCCTTTTGTGATGAACTGTAGAGCTTGCTCTTTAGCACAGCATTATTGGAATGCCTGTTAGGATCTGTTATATTACAAGGAGTTTAGTCATGGTGTGATTAAATCATTGTCATAGTATTGGATTGGATGACTTTCTTGGATGACTAAGTCCATATATCACAATATAATATTTAAAGCAAATGGTTTGTTGTAATGTACTATATAGCACAGCATTATGAGGACTTTTTTTAACTTGCTAGGGGAGGATCTGGTATACAATATGGAAAACACCCATCGAATGGGAGGACTAAGTTAGTCTGTGTACTTCTCAAATAAAGCTAGCTTTCTCCCAACTTTTAGTGCTATAAGTTTTTTATGACTCATGATGTAGTCCAGGTTGACGATCTTAGCCCCTTTGTTCAGATGGTCCCGCCGGGGGGACTTTTTTGCTCAACTGAGACATTCGTTGCTCATGCAGCCAAACTATTAGTGGAAAACACAAACTCTGTGTTTTAACTTTATTGGTAGACGATTCGCGATGATTTCTGGCCAATGCGTAGTTTCTAAGTGTCACTATTCTTCTGTAGCAAGTCCACATTTAACAAGCACCCCCCCCCCACCCAATCTATACCTACCCATGCGTGACATAGTGGACAATAGCGTCTATGTTTTAGTTCATAAATATATGTATTCATCATATAAAATTATAATTCCGTCATAGCAACAAGATAAACCCAACAATCGCCTGATCGTATGCCAGAAAAGCCGTGAAAAGCCCTGCTCACTCAAATGCAAAATAAACATCTGAAAGTATTCTTTCATTCTACCTTGTATTCTACTAGCAATATATGCTAATAAATATGAAATTAATATACAATCCTACCATTGGTTTTACACATCGAGATGTTCCTTTCAAAATTCAGTGGTCATTTATTGTGTGGTACAATCGGTTTCAGAAATATACAACAATTTATACCGCTATTACACTATCTGAAACGTCGAATCGTAATACCCCCCATGCCCCGCAAGCCTGTCTCATTCATTACAGTTCATCCTGGTTTAATTGTTGGCTCTTTTATCCAATAGAGTACATTATAACCTTAGCAATGGTATATTCCATGTCTTCCGGGGTGCTTTGAACTCTTTTCTACAGCCCCGCGTAACAACAGTTTTAGTTTTCACGGTCTCATATTACGCAAGCTCTATAAATAAACGCATTGGGAAGGGGAATTCCCCCAAACCGATATGTAAACAATTTTGCGTCTAAAATCCAGTTTGTCTCTTTGGCTAAATATGTACGTTCGTTTTTCCACTCCAGCACTGTCTTTCCAATATGATTGATAGGCCTATTGTTATTTTCGCATTTTGAGTGCATTTCACATACAGTAGTGCAATGGTTAATTTAATTTTTTATGTAGGCTACCGATTCTCATTGAAGATAGAACATTTGGTAGCATTTTGCAGATGGTGGAATACTATTATATTTTTATGTTATCGTACATAATATAGGCTATGGCATATATACTTGTCAATTAGTGAATGACAAGTGCTCATTCCAATTTTCTGTGCGCTGATATGTGGTAGATTAAGGTAAATATGACTTGAAATATAAAAAACTACAGAAAAATGCAATCCCGGGGCAAAAGTATACATACTGTAGAGTACAGGGAAAAGTGATGCTTTATTGAGGTACAAGAGTGAATGATTAGGCTACATATTTAGGTGTTTGTAACACTGGGATATCAATATTTTTATCTTAATCCATCAGAAGAAGCAAATGTATATTCTTTATAATGGACAAAACACGTTTCATTCATTTTATGACATGTTTTGCATAGGGGTTTTGGACCCATAGATATCTACCCCCCTATACTGAAGAAAATAGAGTAATTCTCACTTGAAAATTATGCAAAAGTGAGTTTTATCAGCCAAAACTGTTGATTTGTAGTTAAATATATCTCTTTTTTTTATTTAGAGCAGTACACAATTTAGCCATTTGGATAGATTTGGAGACACTAATGGACAACAGGGTACACTGCCTATATTTTCCATCATAGACCTTTAGTAGTTCTGCATATCATCCTCAGATTTTGCACACTTGTTGACATGGAGTTTATGATCCAGGAAATGTATATATTTACCTGTTTCACTTATGTAGCTCTGAGTATTTTGTTGCAAACTAAAGATTTTTTTTTTGTTGCCTTTTTACAAAGTTTAGCTTGCATTTGTGGCACTTTATTTTTACTTAAAATATTAAAATAAACAAATCTAAGTTCATACTGTAAATAATACACCTGTCTTGTTTCATTTACGCCATTTACCAAGTTTATGTGATGCTCACACCTGGAGTTATAAAGCCTTAAACAGAGCACCCCCTAAATAGATGAGAATTGACCAAATTTACCATCTGCACAAAGGGGTTAGAATGTCCTCAGAGGGAAATTTAAAATAAATAGCAGTGCAAAAAAAAAAGTGAATAGAGTGCAAATATTTTTAATAGCTTTTAGTTTCATATTTCAAATGTAGTGGAAACATTACACATTCAATTCCAAATCAAAGCATTAACAAATTTGATCAAGTCTGCGTTATTCTTTTACAGGAAGCAAAGAAAATTAATATGAATCTGTTCAAAAAAATTGCAGTGTCGACATTTTTCTCTTCAAACTCAAACACTTACTGTATAAACCGAAGACATTTTTCAAGATTTAACTTCACTTTAAATTACTGAACTAATATTTAGTTGCATAACCATTGTTTTTGATAACTGCTGCGCATCTGCGTTGCATCGAGTCAACCAACTTCTGGCACCTAGAAACAGGTATTTCAGCCCAGGATGAATGAACTACATTCCACAGTTCCTGTGAATTTTTGTGTTTTGCTTCAGAAACTGCATTTTTAATGTCACCCCACAAGTTTTCAATGGGGTTGAGGTCGGGGGATTGAGCTGGCCACTCCATTACCTCAATCCTGTTTGTCTGGAACCAAGATGTTGCTCGCCTACTCCTGTGTTTGGGGTCGTTGTCTTGTTGAAACACCCATTTCAGGAGCATTTCCTCTTCGGCATACGGCAACATAATCTCTTCAAGTATTTTGATGTATTCAAACTGATCCATGATCCCTGGTATACGATAAATAGGCCCAACACCGTAGTGTCCCCATACCATGATTTTTGCGCCACCATGCTTCACTGTCTTCACAGTGTACTGTGGCTTGAATTCATGCCGTTTTTTCAACAATGGTGCTTTACCGGGGCTTCTTGCTAATAGCTTAGCTTTGATCAAACGTCTTCTGACTGTAACAGCACTTACAGGTAATTTTAGATCATCTTTGATCTTTCTGGAGGTGATGATTGGCTGAATCTTTGCCATTCTGACTATTCTTCTATCCGTTTTAACAGTAGTTGCTCGTTTTCTTCCGCGTGTTTCGGGTTTTTGTTGCCATTTTAAAGCATTTGAGATTTTTTTAGATGAGCATCCTATAATTTGCTGCACTTCTTTATACGTTTTCCTCTCCAATCAACTTTTTAATCAAATTACGTTGTTCCTCCGAACAATGTTTGGAATGGCCCATTTTACTTAGCAATTCGGAAGGAAATATATTTTATAACAATGTGTGAAACATTTGCTTCCCTTCTTCCTTAATAAGGGACAATTAATGACACCTGTTTTTTCACAGAATGAATGAATTCTCTAATTAAACTCCACACTGCAGTTATTTTGAACACGCCCCTTTCAATGAACGAGTCAATTACAAGCAGCGTGCATGTCATGACAGTTGGGTCTGTTGTTTTTCTATTGCACTACTACATCTACAAGTAAATTATTTGCCATGCAGAAATATCACTACTACTAATAACAGTGGTTCATCAGGTTACTGATGTTGTACTGCTATTTTTTTAACACAACTGTAAATACACTTCATAATAACAAGCTTAATTTTCTGTTTGCTCTCATATTTCCATTTTTCTGGTAAGCCTGCAGCACTTAACATTTTCTCAATGTCATTGATGATAAAGTACACTACATTGACAAAAGACACAAAGGTATGAATTCATGTAGTGAACAAAATTTTTATGGCAAAGGGTAACCGGATTATGTTCATTTTTAACATTCAATGTTTACTCATTGTTATATCCTTCTCTATAAGGAATGATAGCATTAATTTTCTTCCACAAAAAAAGTTTACAAAAACTGCACCATGTGTGAAATTGTGTGTTCAGAAACGTAAAAAATGGAGTCTACTGCAGAATGTGTTGAGTCGAGTGCTGTCATTCCTTCTCTTAGGGTACGAGTGTCCACATGGAACCGCCTGAACTTGCTACGGAGTGGGGCCCTGAGCACCGCCATGCGCCAGGCCACGGCCCACGACCCCATCGCCCCCGTGCTAGCCGAGCCCCACCTGGCCGCCCTGGACCGACGGCTCGTGGGCGTTGTAGCCACTGTGCGGCAGTGCATAGAAAGCCAGGGCCTGGACAGCACCCTGATCGAGGACCGCATGAACCTGCCACACCCCTAAACGGGTACAACAGGAGGGGGACGGGTGGCTGTGGCAAGAGGGCAGGATGCTGCCTCATGAATCACACTGACTGACAATCCAGAGGAATCCTCATCCTGACCAGGAAAGCCGACGCTTTTCAGAAGCACTCTGAATTTCCTCCCCGCTCTGTTACACCGACGCTACAAAACTGATGTGCCAGGATGACTGCTGGCAGTAAACTTTTAGTTACAAGTAGCTGGTGTTTCAAAAAGGTTCTCTCTGTAGGCAGAGAGTGGAGAGGGGTGAATGCCAAAGTCTGATTCGGCATCTCGTCGGAAGAGGATCGTGGCTGGTGGAATTGTCATAGATGCAGGACACAATTGACTAGGGTAATCTGAAGCCTCAGGTCTAAGGGCTTGTGCTCCCAGTGACATGTGCTTGTGCCAGCAAGAAACACTGAATCTCTGCAGACAGAGAACAAGATGTCTGTGGAGAGGAGACTGGGGGAAGGAATTGTCCCATCTTGTGAATGACAGAAGTGAGCAAACTGCTTACAGCGACAAACTGAACCTACCAACCAAACATGTACAGAAATATTTGTAAAATAATATGAATAAATAAGAATTATAATAATGAGAATATTATATTAAAAGAAACCTAATGTAGTGTCAGATTTATTTACAGTACTGTATATTGGAATGGGGTTTGGTCAGGGTTTGTGGGGGATGGGTTGTGGGGGTTGGGTGGGGATTATTGGGGTCCTGTTAATCTCCAGGTTGGACAGATCATTTTGTGTGAAATGAGGAAGTTTACACCAAGGGCTTGAAAAGGAATGTTTTGTTTATTAAATATTAAATGTTAAAAATGTATGTCTCTTTATTGAAAAGTGTTTTTATTGTGGGTTCTTGTAATAGCTTGCACGCATCAAGTTGCATTTTCATAAAATCATATTTTTTGAGAGAGGGTTCCTTACCTGGACAACTTCACTGGAACTAACCCGCAATAAAGAGGGCTGGATCATACAGAGTTCAGAGTAAAAGACAATTATAGAGAATGGGAGACTGGCGTTTCTACATCTCAAGAGTTAAAAGAAAATACAAAAAATGCACCAGGAGGTATATACAGTCAAGCCGGAAAGTCTGCACACCCCTTTCACCTTCTCCACATTTTATTACATTACAGACGTATTCTACAATAGATTGAGTTCATTTTTTGTCTCAAAATTCTACACAAAATAGCCCATAATGACAAAGTGAAAACATGTTTTTAGAAATTTTTGCAAATGTATAAAAAATCGAAAACTAAAATCTCTCTTTTACATAAGTATTCATACCCTTTGCTTTAACATATTTTAAAGTATCATATTTAATATTTGGTCGCATATCCTTTGCATGCTGTTACTTCTTGAAGTCTGTGACCAATCAACATCAAAAGACTCAATATATTATTTTCAGGTACTGTTACAAGCGATACTATAACCTCTCTGCATTTGAACTGATCTCTATGAGAATTGGGGGGTGAGACTGGATTCAGCTGTCAATTACGCTGGTACAGTATGGAACACATGACTGGCGAAATGGCTGTACGTCATCAAGGGTCTAAGGTATCAAACGAGCCCCAAACCATCACTCTGCGGCCAGATATGGAGTAGAACCCATTACACGCACACGCACACGCACACACACACACACACCACCACTAAGAAAGAACCCATTACACGCACACACACACACACCACTCCACCACCACTAAGAAAGAACCCATTACACGCACACGGTACACGATAGTTCAGACCTACCCAGCTATATGGGTCCCCTTACCGATTAATAAACAATGCATGTGAAATACAAATTCTAACATTTATTGTATGCAAATGCACAAACTACAAATAAAGGGGCAGATAAATAGATTAACCTTTCGGTTACAAGTCCAGTGCCTTAACCATTATACTACACTGCCACCCTACCGCCCTGCCTACCAGTGTAGCATACAATTCTTCCCAGCGTATAACTTTTTCCCACTTCCAGGTCCGTTGCTTCACTGTAAGTCTCGCTAGCTACTAGCACATAGCACTGAACTGACACATTTCTATTTGCTCAACTTCCCGCTTGTAGTTGAGCAGTGATTGGTTATTTGTCCTGCTCGAGTGACGGACCCGGAAGTATCCGGGAAAAATTATACGCTACCTAAGCTACACCGGCCCAAAACAGTAAAAAATCTGACCGCCCCTTTTAGCATTTGCCAGAACTGCCAGATGGCCAGTCCGGGCCTGGGTGGAGCTAAGGACAGAGGAAAGGAGAGAAAATAAGTGATTGGACTGAACCCAATGCGTTTCGTTTTACTGAATTGCATATCTTAACAAAGGGGACGATTTTCCCAATTTCCCTTAACAAGTGGAGCGACGCTCCCGCAAGGACAATTCGAACACTGCTCATAAATAAAAACGGGCTGCACACACTCTTATGTAGAGCCTAGGCTATAAAGGATCACACAACTCCACCCGGTCCGACAACGGAGAGGGGCCCCCATATAAATTTTATCTTAGGGCCACAAAAGTTCAGGGCTGGATGTTTTTGAGGATATTATTGTTATTAGTTACAAACCTGCTTCCAAAAGATTAGACAGTTCTGGCAAATGCCGGTGTAGCGTAGGTAGCGTATAATTTTTTCTGGATACTTCCGGGTCCGTCACTCGAACAGGACAAATAACCAATCACTGCTCAACTACAAGCGGGAAGTTGAGAAATGTCCAATCAGATAACACTTTCATAGTGCGCGTTTATGAACCCATCCGTGGTTAGTAGCTAGCATTCATGCTACGTAATGCGACTAGTACTAATAATGTTTATTTACAGGCAAATTACGGAGTGGGGATACATAGAAATGTATCAGTTCAGTGCTAGGTGCTAGTAGCTAGCGAGACTTACAGTGAAGCAACGGACCTGGAAGTGGGAAAAAGTTATACGCTGAGAAGAATTGTACGCTACACTGGTACGACTGCCTTGTTGCGAGAAAGAGATGGAGAGAGGTAGGACAGTTATGATTTTCATATTCTATTCTATTCATTTGTGGCTTGGACATATATTTATTGGTCATGTAAAGGCATGTAAAGTTGGCCGTGTGTGTGTTTCTTGGCTGCCGCGCCATGCGCGCGTGTGTGTGAATGTGTTTGTATGACATGAATTGCATTGGTAAAGGACAGCCAATTCACATAAATAGATGTAACGTTAAGCTAAATAACATTATTCTTTCTTAACCATACAGTTTTAATGCCGCGGTTTCCACTTCTCGTTATTAGCGCAGGACAAATCATACATCTGTTTGTAAAATTATGGCTGAAATGTAATTATTAAAGTTTTATTTTTGGTTTGGCGGGGAATAAATTACATAGGCCTACAGGTAAATAAACTGTGGTGGCCTGCAATTTGTTCTGCTACTGTTTCAGAACAAGGGCGACCTGCACCTAAAAAACTGAGGGGGCACAGAGGAATAATGATAGGAGTTGATAACAATGTCCTGTTTGGAGAATAGATTTGAGGGAATATACAGTTATCTTACAATATTTTTGGACGTATAATAACATTTGTAAATAAAATAAAATTGACTTATTTATATGTAGATAGATTCTGAGAAAGCTTAATCTGAAATCTGGCCTTGTTGAATGGGCAGCTCGCCATCACTGTTTCAGAACGAATTAATTTACTCTCGTAATTTACATAAAATATCACTACTGCTTTGCAGCGTCGCATGAGCTAAGCCATCGGTCCAGAACGCATTTTAAGGAGACAACATCGTTTGCAGTAATTATCTATTTGCTAGCTACATCGTTGTGAACGTGGTTACAATGGTTTAAAACATTATTTCCAGCATCAAGTTAGCAAAGCTGTATCCCGACTGTGAAGTTGACTGTGATCTATAAATCTGATGTAACATGCAGTGCCATATATTTTTACTGCAACCTTGGAGTGTGATTCCAAACACTTGAAATAAACCAGTACAACAAACGTGACAGGTTTTGTGTCATTTATTTGATGGCTCAAGTGTTGGATCAAGCATTTTACATGTTGATTGCTTTTTGGATTGTTTATAAGAGCATACAATTCTTCACGGATCTAGCGTCATAATTTTTCTCTCAATGTATAATGTGGAGTGTAAGATTCGGAGAATCAAATGCGACAGCTAAGGGTTCTAAAAGCACACACCGTAGTGTGCACCAAAAAGACAGACTGGTCCGCACCATGAGAGGGGGCTATATAGTATATATATAAACAAAGAATGGAGAATAGAAAACACTCCAGGCCTAAGACAAAACAAAACAACCCCAAAATAACAGGGCATACTCGAGAACTGAGTGAAAAGAAAATACCTCTTGCTTACAATAAGAGCATGCGAATAAACAGAGGTAAGAAAACAAACGAAAAGTAAAACAGGAAAGGAAAACAATTCTCTCACTCTCAATAAGGGAGAGTGCAGGAGAGAATAGCAAAGAAAGTAAACAGCAATCTGCCTCAACGAGAACAGAGTGCAAACCAAACCAAAGGACAAACCGAGCAACTAAGAAAAACAATTCCCACTATGGAATAACTAAAGCAAGTCCCTCGTATCTTTTAAGCAAAGCCCAAACAGAGAAGAGGTTGCTTAATCTTGTACCGTACCGACTTTGTTTGTCAAATAGCATAGACAATCTCAAAGTGCTGGAAAGTGGAAGTTCTGGACTGTAAACTGGGCCTACACGGGCTATATCTGAGCCCCACGTGAGCTATATCTGGGCTCATTTAAGGGTCCCACACAGGCTATATCTGGGCTCATTTAAGGGTCCCACACAGGCTATATCTGGGCTCATTTAAGGGTCCCACACAGGCTATATCTGGGCTCATTTAAGGGTCCCACACAGGCTATATCTGGGCTCATTTACAGGACCCACATGGGCTATATCTGGGCTCATTTACAGGACCCACATGGGCTATGTGTGGCCTTGTTTAAGGATCCTACATGGGCTATATCTGGATTCAATTAAGGGTGTTATATGGGCTAATTTGTTACACTAACCTTTTAAATGGATTCTGCCCCTAAACCAAAGTAGACAAACACAAAACAGAATACTGCAGGCCTTTACAAAATAAGTAAAACCAGCCAAGTTGTACAAATGATGCATTTTATTTTACTATTGTATTTAATAATATTTTCACAATATTTTCCATTTTTTCAAATACATATTTTGTATGGTCAAACAAATATCAGATTAAAACAGTATGTTGTGCATCATACTTGATGACCAATGGAGCAAATTCTCCACCTTATTCTTCTTCTCCATGGTTTTAGCTTCAGGTCCCTTTTTACGGTAAACAAAATGTAACTTTTATTCAGCAATATCACTTGAGAGGGCGTTTCTACATCAATTTCATCAAGTGATTTTTAGGCTGAACAGTTTGTCTGTCTCCACAAAAGTTAACCAATCAGAGCTGACGCTGCTACGTGCATGACGAAACAAAACAAATAATTTATATTGCACTTTGTGCAGCCATGTTGGTAACTTGCTACAGATAGTTAAAGATTTGAAATTTAACAAGACTGCAATACTGAACTGATATTCAAAAATGGCTAATTAACCAAGTCATACAATTTATATTTAAATAGCTATCAATCAGTGGCGGCTGGTGATCTAAATATAGGTTGGGGCGCTAGCATTTCTAAAAAAAAACAAATACATCTGACTTTGACTTTAAACAGAAAAAACAAGCCACCTTGTGTCTCAGTTGCATAAGACAGTTTAATTGGCAACAGTGGAGGACAGTTTTTCAAGTAAGACATCACTGAACAGTGGAGGAGCCTCTGTTCATTCAAGTTAGGCAGGACTCATACATTCAGATTTAGACTTCAAACAGATCACACAGACCTCCTGGCAGCACCGGGTCCAAATCAAACACAACAGCACTGTCATGTTGCCTAGAGAGGTGCTAATTGCTGCCCCCCACACACAACTCCTTGCTGCACAATTCCTTTGTATTGCTAAACCGCTAAAAACCTCAGACTGAGAAGAGCCTACTTGACTGGTCATTCAAATGAGTCATCATACATTTTGAGACAAAGACATACAACACTAAAGGTGAATTGGCCCATTACAACACAACAACACACTAATGTTGCCTAAAACCACTACTTGAACATACATTTTTTGTCACCTCTTCGTTATGCTTTCTAATGCCAATTCTGTAGCCTTCATCGAGTTGTTCAGCAATGCTAAGCCTGCCAAAAAAGTTTAGCTTCATACTGTTGTCAAGATGGCTGCGGCTACTCATGCCGTTTGCACTTTTCAGCAAGATGTTTTAGGTCTCGTACCCCCGTCGTTGTCCACAATGGTTCGGTGCCAGCACTTTGAAATAGCAAACGGAAAGCAATATAACGCATTACTCACAGCACATCCAGCTAGCCAACTCCGTTTGTCATAACACGAGCGAGAGAAGCCCCGGCCCGACCGCGATCACTTGTTTGCTGTTGAATGTACAAATCTGGTCGCTCTGGTCCAAGTTCCTTTACTCTTTTCTTTTCTTCCAATGAACGCCTTGCGAAAGGTTCTTTTTGCAAAGAAATAACCGAATTTTCTTTGCTTTCTGTTCCACTTGAAGAAGCCATTTCGAATTATCTCTCTCGCTTGGTCTAGGTCTACTTGAATGAATGCGTAGCAGCCGACTGAACCTAGCCGTAGTACTTAGTGCGTAGTGATATCCTGCTAGATGCCGGCTGGGCGTGATAAACATGCCTTAAATCCAATCCAATAATATCATAAACCATGAGGACTAATCAGGCCTGCGCCCCGGGGGCTACTTTTTTGGCCGCGAATCAGGCAGCAGAATCAGGAGGCTCGCCTGAAAATGAATGAGTGCTCTGATTCACCATAACGTTACCGGCGCCCCGCAGCCCCTGAACATGCATATGTAATGTATTAAACTTTAGACAACGCAAGGCCAACATATAACATGTTTAAGCTACTAAAAAATTAAATAATAATAAAAAATAATAATTTTAAGCTACTAAAAAATTAAATAATAATAAAAAATAATAATAAAAAATAATAATTTTTTAAAAACTTTTTAAAAAATTTGTATGTGGGGGAGGGGGGGCGGCGCCCCAGCGCCCTCTATAGGCCGGCCGCCACTGCTATCAATACTGACCAAGTTCAGACCTGTAAATGAGACCTGTGAAACCAGGTTTCACTTCTTCGTCAAAGCTTAACGTTAGAGTTCTGGAAGTAGACAAAGAGATGTGAAGCACTCTGGTTTGTTTGCTTTTTATGACCCTGCATTCAAATCTGAAATCAATCCTTATTTGCTTGAAAAATAAACTAAGCTAGGTTTATGGGGGTAAATCAATGTCAAAATTATTGTAAATGCACGGACTATGAGTACAAATATATATTACAATTTGTGAACACAAAACACGATCTACAAATAGATTTGAAATCCACAAACAAACTCTTCATGATCAACAAATATAAAACACAATCCACAAATAGATTCAAAATCCACAAACAACTCATGATCTGCAAATACACTGCTCAAAGAAATTAAGGGAACACTTAATCAACACAGTATAACACCAAGTTAATTAAACTTCTGGTATATCGATCTGTCCAGTTAGGAAGCGTAAAAAACTGTGAATCAATTTCACCTGCTTTGGTGCAAATGAAAGTGACAACAGATGGACAGGAGAGGCAACAGCAAGACAACCCCCAAAAGGTAAATGGTTTTGCAGGTGGTGGCCACAGACCATTTATCTCTCCTTATCCTTCCTGACAGATTTTTCTCTAGTTTTGCATTTTGCTAGTGCCCTTGTCACACATGAGGCAGTACCTGCAGCCCATTCAGGTTGCACAGGTAGTCCAGCTCCTCCAGGATGGCACGTACATGCCGTTGCAAGAAGGTTTGCTGTGTCTCCCAGCACAGTCTCAAGAGCGTGGAGGAGATACCAGGAAACGGGCCATTACACAAGAAGAGCTGGACATGGCCGTAGAAGGGCAACAACCCAGCAGCAGGACCGGTATCTGCTCCTTTTTGCGAGGAGGAACAGGAGGACCACTGCTAGAGCCCAACAAAATGACCTCCAGCGGGCTACTCGTGTGCATGTTTCTGACCAAACTGTCAGAAACAGACTCCATGAGGGTGGTATGAGGGCCCGATGTCCTGTAGTGGGACCTATGCTTACAGCCCAGCACCGTGCAGCTCGATTGGCATTTGCCAGAGAACACCAGAATTGGCAGGTTCACCATTGGCGCACCGTTCTCTTCACAGATGAAAGCAGGTTCACACTGAACACATGTAACAGTGAAAAAGTCTGGAGATGCCGTGATGATTAAGTGTTCCCTTCATTTTTTTGAGCAGTGTATAAAACACGATCCACAAATAGATTCAAAATCAACAAACAAACACATCATGATCCACAAATAGAATTCAGTGACTTGTACATAAAAACCAGAATTTGAATGAATGCAACATGATTTGTCTGCATGTGTGACCCACACACACAGACAAATAATGTTGCATTCATTCAGATTCTGGTATTCTATTTGTAGATTGTTTCGCATTTGTTTTCATAATTTTGACACTACTGTTCTGCTGTTTTTGGGTGTAACAATCTACAAATACACTCTCCACAATTTGCAAACAAACACAGTCTAACTTGTATTTTCAAACCCCTATTTCAAGACACGCGTACAAATTCTGTGCAATGCTCAGCGTTCAAGTGTCAAATATGTGTTTGCGGATCACAGTGTACTTGTGGATTGCTTCGCATTTGTCTACAAATAATTTTGACACTGTTTTACCATGGAGAGTGTGTATGCAATCCACAAATGTAGTCAGCCAATCAGGGGTATTGCTTTCTATGTGATGTCACACCTTCTCAATAAGCCTTTCAAAATAAGAGCATGAGCTGAAATGTGTGAGTCTAGTTCTGGTTCGGATTTAAGTGGTTCTCGCAGTTAGTAGCCGTGGTAAGAGAAACGGTGTGTTAATATTCTGTATTCATTACAGATTAATTTATTTAATGGCATGGGATCGTTCTGTTCATATGGAAATGTTCTAGCTAGTTGGGTCCAGGCTCAGGTCTTCTTTGGTTAGCCTCAAGTACTGATATCTACGTCTAAGCCCTGCATTTCGGAGGTTATGTTATGGACTCTCTCTAACACACTGATGTACAAGACAGTTTCTGCTCAGGACAATATCCAGCGAGTGATGAGAACAGCCCAAGCCCCGCCACAGAAACTTTGCTCCCATCCAGGACATTTAAGCCGCATCAGAAGAGCCCGCAACACAATCAAGGATAAACATGCCAAGCTTTCATCCCCACACTTTAATGAAGCAGATCTCATGTTAAATTAAGTTATGTAAGGTAGTACAGGCGAAATTGTCTTTGCCCTCAGCTATCACAGCTTTTCTGCCCATTATTTTGTCCTGTTTGCTGTCACCTACCGCCGCATATTCACCACACACTGGCAGCTGACCCGGTATACCCGGTCCCTTATGTGTTTCATATGTATGTGCTTTTTGCAGTGGCGTAGTGGAGGGTATACGGAGTATACCCACTTCTTTATCCATATATTTATTTATATTTATAATATATATTTATATTTATGCAGAGAGCACTATAAATAAATATAGGCCTAAGTGTAGTGTGCATTTGTCCAGCACGTGGCGCGTACTTTGTGCGAGTCTAGGGCACCAGCGCGATGCCTCTGCTCTTCAGGAATAGAGTAGACAAGCCACCAACTAGAAAGTTTGTGCTTAACCTATGTATTATAAGTACCTACCTTATCTACCTACCTACCTTTCAGAGGTTCAAGCAATAAACCAAACAGCCATCCAACAGCTATCCAAGAACATAAACCAAACTAGTTTAAGCTTCATCCTGAAGACCAACGTATCTATCAAGAAATAAAATAAAATCAAACTTTACTTTTATAGAGGCAACACAATGCGCTTCACAGAAAAAAAACAGGATGGGGGAACATATATATACTAATCCTGTAGTGGTTCGCGGCTGTTTGTTTTTTTTTCTTTTGCAGCTCTCGTCCTGCTTTCACGATTGTTAATCAATTGGATTTTTTCTACGTTCCGTTTCGTGGTTTGCCAGCCTCATTATTGTTTTCACCTGGGCTTCTACGTGTGAGGTATTTAAGTTCCTCACTTCCGCTTCTCTGGTGCTTGATTGTCTCATGACATTGCATTTGAGCCAGGTATAGTCAGGTTCTAGCGACCTCCTGATATTAAACTCTGTTTATGTTCAGGGGGGACTTGCTATAGCTACTTAATTGGGTATAGGATTGTTTTCCGCCTGGTAGCGTTCGTGCTATCTATTTTGTACTTTGCTATTCTCTCTGAGACAGTTTTTCTTTGTATTTTCGTTTTGGTTTTACACTCTACCGGCTTTGAGCTACGGTAGCCGAGAGTGTTTTTTTGTTTTACTAAATTTCCCATTTTTAGCTCATTACGTGAGCTCTGGAGATTTAGTTGGTATTCTACTAGGTTTAGTTCGCCTGTTTTGTGGGCTGAGTTTTGTTTTGGTTGTTAGCCTTAAGGAATTCGTTTCCTGTCTTTTCTTTCTTACTTTATTATTTTCTCCTCCTAATTATTGGTCCTCACAGTTGTGAGCTGACTTGTTCTGATCTCCCCACCTTAGCGTTTGAATTTTTGGACCATCAATAAACCCATTACAAATCCTGACACTAATTTTAAAGAGGGAAGCAAAAAAACAGTTCACCCATTTGAGCCAATATAGGAGAACTGTAAAAAATTATTCCCTATAGAAATAGTCAACCAGAACACAATGTGATTAGGGGGAGAAAAACAAGTTTGCACTGGGTCTATGATTATACAGACTTCTAGGTACTTGCTGTCACACCGAAATGGAAAAAAGAGTCGAAAGGCCATAGCCTACTTGGAAAATTGCAAAACTTCAAGTCTGCATTATATGTAGGACAGTCTTAAAATTTGCTACTGATGCCATCTCCATACCAGTGAACTATTTGGAAGGGTATGCAGGAAAAAGCCTTTAATGAGAAAACATGTTAGTTCCATATAATTTTTTAACAGCAGTGGCACTTGGTTTGGAACAAGATGTTAAGGTCAGATGAGATGAAAATACATGTATTTTGCTTCACACAGATGGTGGATGAAGGAAGATACAATTAAGCAATTAACATCCTATCATGCTCTGTGGCATGTATAAAAATAGCTGAGCAGGCCCAGTTGACCTCGATTTTGGATCAAGATGGCAAGAGAAAAGAAAGATCTAAGTGACTTTGAGGGTTCATTATTGGGGCACGGATGGCAGGAGATGATATAGATAGATAGATGATAGATGATAGATAGATAGATACATTCAGAAGTAGGACCCAGACGCAGACCACAGGATAAGGCAAAAGGCGTAGTTTATTTACGTGCAGGAGTCAAGCCAGGAGATCCGAATGAGGGAGGTACAAAACAGCAGGCAAGGGGGCAATGAGGGACAATCCAGAAGTCGTGAACCAGGGAATCAGAAGACAGGCAGTACCAGGGGATAAGGCAGGAGAATCGTCGAAAACAGGCGTGATCAAAAACCGTAATGTAAACAGGACAGATAAGGGCTAAGCAAAAGAATTGTCGGGCAAAGGGTATCTCGGTAGTATTAACTGATCTCAGGCTTTAAATAAATCGCAGGCACTGAAAAAGAAAATCAACGTTCTGACACAGACTGGAGTTAACACAGGGTTTAAATACACACGGTACAAATGACACAAAGGGAAACAGGTGTGTGAAGAGGCGGGGATCAAAACGAGAGACAATTGAAAAACATTGGGAACAATGAAACAATCACGGAGACAACTAGGGAAAACGCGGACTGGATTCCATACAGATACACGATAACAGATGACCTGGAGTTTCAGGAAATCGTGCATAGATTAAGAGGACAGGGAGAGAAGATCAGATGCAGCTGAGAATGATTAGCAAGGACAGAACAGCGTGAAAATGTGCGTTCTAATATATTAGTGAGATTAGTAACTATACACACCCCTGCCGTTAGTACAATTAGTAATAATATACAAATTAGTTTGTTAGTGGAGTTAGTAGATCTAATCAATCATTAGTATGTTAGTGGTAATTAGTAAATCTAAGTACACAGAGACAGGTTGCGAAGCAAGAGGGAACCCGAAAACCAATGAGATCACCCGAATGGTACAGAGACGTAAACAGGGAGTGCCAGATCAGATGTAAACAAGCAGACACGGGACAACTAGGCAAAACCGGAAAATAAACAAGTCAGATAGAAAACTAAGAATAAGCAATACATACAGATTGGGAATAAATAACAATAATACAAAATACAATAAAAATACAAATACACGCAAATGTCAGATCCTTACAGATAGATAGATAGATAGATAGATACTTTAAGTACTAGTGTTTCAGTAGAAATCGTGACTGAAGTGACATCTGCATTTAGATCTCTCTGAAAGATATCAGTAAATAGGGTCAGAAATTGTGGTCGAAAGTGCACATTCGATGACCTTGGGTATATTAGTGCAATATGTAAGGAAAAACAGAAGAGCGACTCTTCCTCAGGTGACTGAGAACGTCAATGCAGGACATGATCAGATCGTGTCAGCAAGAACAGTCCATTAACAACTGCATAGAGAGGGATATTATGGTAGGGTTGCAGTGCATAAACCCCTCATTACAAAAGCGAATGCACATCTGAGAGTTCAGTGGTGCAAAAACCATAGGCACTGGTCTACAGAGATGTGAAAAAAAGTGATATGAGTCATCCTTCACCATATTCTCGACAAGTGGGCGAGTGCATGTGTGGCGTACACCAAGAGAACGGTACAAGGGTAACTGCAAATCAATAAAGTTATTCTGAGTGATCACCTTTATTCTATGATGAAACATTTCTATCCTGATAAGAGTGGTTTCTTCCAGAATGACAATGGCATTCACAGGGCATGAGGGGTCACTGAATGAATGGTTTGATGAGTATGAAAATGATGTGAATCATATGCTATCGTCTTCACAGTCACCAGATCTCAACCCAATTGAACACCTATGGGAGATATTGGCCCAACGTGTTAGACAGCGCTCTCCACCACCATCATCAAAATACCCAATGAGAGAATATCTTTTGGAAGAATGGCGTCCCATCCTTCTAGTAGAGTTCCAGAGACTTGTAGAATCTATGCCAAGGCGCATTCAAGCTGTTCTGGCAGCTTGTGGTGGCCGAACACCTTACTTTATGTTGTTTTTTTATTTTATTTGTCACCCGTCTGTATACCCATTGCTGACATGTAGGTATGTGTAGCCTATCTCATCACATGATATGGAATCAACTTAGATTGTCATTTTTTGTCCCCCAAAAATATTTTATTTTCCATAACTTGCATGTCACAAATTACTGTATAAACTGCATTAACATTCAAAAAATGAAGTTACGAAACCTCGTTTTTCTCAGATTCAAGTTTTTATATTTCATACATTACAGTTAAACCCCAGAAATCTAACTGGCATTGATATAGCCGCTTGCCCCCCTCTCCACATTTGGTCCACTCCACCCTCTTTAAGAACTGAAGTTTTGCCGTTTTAGCCGGCGCCTAATCTCGAACCAGTTATTCGCGTTTCGACAGCAAAAGAATCGGCTCTCGGCCAGAAAAACTGGTTTCAGAGTGGCACCAACACTTAGCTGGTCTAGAACCAAGACCCGCTTACGTCAGGGGTTGGGGGCGGGATTATTGTGACCAACCAAGACCAACTAAAACTTTGTGATCACAATAATAAAAAATTAAAAAACAGCTTCAGCATGGACATGAAATCAAAACCAGTCGTGTTTGGATGCCAATGTAGGCTCGCAAAGCCAGGAGCAACACTAGCGATGCGATATAGTCCGCCATTGTTGTCGCTGTGCTTGAAGTTCCCTTATGAAAAAATACTTAGGATTTCTATAGGATTCCTATCATACTCTATAGTGAATCCTATAGTCACGTATAGTATGTTATATACCCTATAGTTCTCCTAATGTATTTTTTAAAGTATTCCTATAAGATCCTATAATAGTCTGAAATAGCCTTGTTTGTCCTATAGGGATTGCTATGAGAAATATTATAGGAATTTATAGGAATTATAAAAAAATATCAAAAAGATTCCTATAGGAATCCTATAGTACTTTTTCGTAAGGGTGGCTCTAGCGTTGCTGGGAAAGCGGAGACGTATACAGTGACATAATGACGTAGCTCTGTAGCCCGTGGAAAAGCAAACCGGTTCTTAGAAGGTTCACAAGTTGAATCAACTGTGAACCGGCACTAGCACCAGCCCAGAACCAGAACTAGGTTCCTGTTGGTGGAAAGGGGGTCAGTATGAAGGAATGGACATGGAGGAATGTTATTGCCATATTTTAAATGAAATGTTGAATGTTAAATTATAAATGCTTTATTAATTGCTAGCGGCCATTACAGGAAATGTTATTTTTCTCCCAGGAACTACAGGAGGTGGAGTCAGTAGTGGTCAATCTTGTATCATTTATACTAGAAACCTGACTGCCAGTCAAGATGCCTCTGCAGCAAGGCCAGGAGCATCTCCATCAGGGGCTATGGTGGCAAGAAGAACTGCACCCCCTACAACGACCCACCCCCTACATTGTTGAGGATGCAGCGTGAGATGACCAGGTTGTAGAACTTTACACCTTCCTAAATGATCATTTAAGATTGTTGTTGTTGTTAGTGTAGCTCCGGCAATTATGACAAAAACAGATATCTTTGTAAGTTAAACTTCTTACTTGATATTTGTTTGATTATAAGTGAAATTTTCTGCAAAATGTACATTATTGCCAGTCTTGGCCCAGCAAGAAGTGTACCCAGTACAACAACCCCCTCCCCCTCCACTACGTTGCTGAGTCATGATCATGGAAATAGCATGGAAAGCTGGGTGCAGCGGGAGATGACCAGGTAGTAAAACTTAAATATAATTTCCTCCCATGTTTAAACTCAATGTCTTTATACTCTATATTTATTTATTTATTGTTGACACATAGCCTTCTACGCCCTCTTTCCCTTGTCTGAGCCTACCCATATGTTTTTTTTGCAAGCTTTTTCTCAGTTGGATCACACATTGTATCACTGCGACTATATAATAGAGGAACATAAATGAGTGTTAAGAGTATGGAATTGTCTGCCTCGTACACCAGCTAGATCTTTCAAGCTCATATTCTTTCTCTGTGTTGAATCTGTTTTGCCAAGCCCCACTACTTTGGAACCCACTACCTCCAAAACCTGAGCATATTAAAACCGACTGTCTGATTGGTGTGTTTGGTCCTCTCGTACCCGAGCCTTTACTTTATTTTTCCTTCAGTCCACCAAACTCTTTAGTTAAATGTATTTTTATTATTATGAACTAGGGATGTTAACAATTAATCGACTATCAATTAATGATAGATGAATTAAGATTTCAAATTAAACAATTAACTGAACAATCTGCTGTCTTGTTTCAACGGGAGTTTTTGTGTGAAATGTAATCATAATTTAGGGTCTCCACGCGAGGGTGCCAAATTCAGCCTAGTGTAATTATTGAAGAGGCCGCAAAGTTTAGCCTGCACAAGAAGACACAAAAATGAAGCGGGCAAAACAATGATGCCCATTTCAATACCTGTGGTGCTGTTTTGAAGTATAACAACTCAACTACTTTGTTAATGTAGCCTACCACCTGAAAAGCGTACATCCAACCGTGCTGCCAGGGTAAAGTGGATCGCAAACTACCATCACCTCAGTGTTGGCAAAGAGGGTATTACTCAGAGGATATGCAACATGGTTGAAAAGGACATGATGCTAAGAAGCACCGTTGACGGCGAGGGATTTTGAGAGCTAATAAACAGGCTGCGCACACGACTCACTCCCGATCACGTAGATATGCTTAAATATTCTTGAATAAAAATACATCGGTCCATCTAATATGCATATGAGGAGCCTATTCAAAACATAATAGCCTATGTTGTAAGTTGACTGTTCTAGGCTAGGTCTACTAGTTTTACTGTCGTCTTTCCAATTTCTTTTTTTTTAAACTTAAATGTTTATTAGGTTATGCATACAATACAAACAAAATTAAAACAGTCATGGTGTCATATTGTACATCGTTTTTACAAGGGTGAATACAGTTATCCTGAAATGTACTGTGTCAATTGGCTCACCTGCCCAAGTCATAGGTCAACCACCTCTCCCATTTCCTAACAAACACATTTTCTCTTAATCTAAGCTGGTAGGTCATCTTCTCCATAGTGCAGATTTCTCTTACAATTTCCAACCACTGTTCTACAGCAGGGGGTGCATTCTTATACCAATTCCTTGTTATTGCCTTTTTACTTGATATCAGTAATACTTTGGTTAAATCCCTATCCCCTTCAATTACATATTCATCTATATTTCCCAGGTACATCACTTTACCTTCCCTAGGTATTGCATAACCCAAGATGTCTTTAATTATTATGTGTATATTCTCCCAAAACGAGTTTAGTTTATGACATTCCCAAAAAATATGTGTGTGGTGCGCTTCCCTATTTCCACAGTCCCGCCAACATGATGGCTGTGAACCCGTCTGTTTACTCTTTATTTGAGGTGTAATAAAGTAGCGAGTTAGGTTCTTCCATCCAAATTCCCTCCATATTCTAGAATTTGTAATGGTGTGTTGTGATTCACACATGCCAGTCCATTCTTCCTCTGTAATGTCAATATTCAGTTCCCTCTCCCATTTCTCCTTGATGTATGTAGTAGAGGAAGCTTCACAGTTTCTTAAATTCTGGTATAGCGTTGAGATCGCTTTGAATCTTGTGCCATCATACGCCCTAATCATTACATCGACCACTCCATTTGAGGCTTTCGTGGTCTTTACCTCCTTTGAAAGATAGTCCCTCAATTGCAAGTACCTAAAGAAGTCCCCATTTTCTAAACCATATTTGTCTTTCAAATCCTGAAAACTCATTACCTGGCCATTCTTAATTATTGTACACATTGCTGTGATCCCCTTTCTCCCCCAATTTCTGAAATGTTGGTCACTCAGACTTGGTTTAAAGCTATCATCATATGCAAACCAACTCAACAATCTCACCTCCTTTTCTAGTTTGTATTTTTTTATTTGATCAAACCAAATAGTCAGTGTATGGGAACTAATTGGATCCAATGAGTCTTGCAGCTCCTTTACTTGTTTGATATTACCAATTAAAGACTGAATAGGAATGTCAGCCACAACCCTCTCAATATCTTTCCACCTGGCGCTATAATCATTGTCACACCACTTGATTACCGGCCCGAGTTGTGCTGCATGGTAATAGTCTTTTAAATTTGGGAGTGCCATTCCTCCCTTTTCTTTGGCCAATTGTAACGTACAATATCTCATCCGTGGCTTTTTACCGTCCCAAATGAATCTCGAAATCATCTTATCCCAGATTTTAAACTTTTCTTGAGGAATCCTAACAGGGAGAGTCTGGAAAAGATACAGCAACCTAGGGAGAATGTTCATTTTAATCACTTCAATTCTTGAGCTAAGGTCTAATGGCAAGGTTGACCATCTCCCTATATCCCTACTAGTCTGAATATGAATCCGCTCATAGTTTGTTTTGTAGAGATGAGTCAATTGTTTTGTTAAGGTCACACCAAGATATTTCATAGTTTTCGAATCCCATTTCAATTGGTAAGTTCTCTTAATGCTTTGGGATGGGATATAATTAAAGGCCAAAATCTGTGTTTTGCTCACATTTACTCTATAGCCTGAGTGACCTCCAAATATGTTTATAATGTGCATCAGATGGTTTAAACCTGTGTTGGGATTCTCCAGATAGACTATGATGTCATCCGCGAATAAGCTAAGTAGGTGTTCCTGTCCTTTGATGTCTATTCCTTTCAGTTCCTCACTCTGGCGTATTGCCTGTGCTAGGGGCTCGATGTATAGGGCAAAAAGGAGAGGTGACAGGCAACATCCTTGACGAGTGCCCCTCTGAAGTGATATTCTGTCTGTTAGACTACCATTGATTTTAATTCTGGCTGTGGGATTTTGATAAATAGTTTTAATACAATTAATCGAGTCTTTATTGAATCCAAATCGCTCTAATACTAGATATAAAAAGTTCCAATTAACACTATCAAAGGCCTTTTCGGCATCTAGACTTACCAACATAGCACTAGTTTTTTCCGTTTGTATCGAATTGATTATATGTAGAGTCCTCCTGATGCTATCTTGTGTTTGGCGGCCTACAACAAAACCGGTTTGATCCTCATCAATTAGATCAGGCATAAATGTCCCGTACCTTTTCGCCACTATAGATGTGTATATTTTGTAATCTATATTGAGGATAGAGATGGGTCTGAAATTACTACAGTATTCTGCATCCTTCCCCTCTTTGGGAATCACAGAAATGATTGCCTCATTCCAAGAGGGTGGGATGTGACCTTCTTTGAGGGTCCAGTTAAGGGATGATGCAAGGAGAGGGGTTAGTTCTTCTCTAAAGGTTCGATACCATTCTGATGGAAAGCCATCACTACCAGGGGACTTGTTGGCCTTAAGGTTTGAAATGGCCTCAGACACTTCATCAAGTGTTATAGGGGCTGTGAGATTATTGTTTTGCAATTCTCCAATAGCTGGCAAATCAAGAGAGTTGAGAAATTGTCTTTTTGCATCTTCACTGGTAGAAGGCGGTTGCGTATAGAGGTCCTCATAATAATCTTTGAACGTGTTCTCTATTTCTATAGCATCGTATCTCAGTTGATCAGAGCAAAGGTCCCTGATCTTGTGGATCGTGCTTACAGCTTGTTGCTTTTTAATTCGCCTCGCCAATAACCTGGTAGCTTTAGGGCCAACTTCATAATAATCCTGTTTCACATATCTGAGTCTTTTCTCTACCTCCTCTCCCAAAATATTGTCAATTTCCCCTTTAGTATCTTTTATTTCTTGTAAAAATTTAGCGTCCTTGGTAGTACTATAATTTGTTTCCAATTTCTTTAATTTTTCAGCCAAATTAAGATATGTAGTTCGCTTAATTCTCTTTTGCAGCGAGGTGACAGCTATTAATTTCCCCCGTATGACAGCCTTAAGAGTGTCCCATAGAATAGTGGGTCTAATCTCTTCTGTATTGTTTTCTTCTATAAATCTCCTTATTTCCATTTTAATTTGCTCTGTAATTGCTTTGCTATTCATTACACCTACATTCAATCTCCAAGTAGTGTTTTTCTGCCTACTGTTCAGATGTATAATGGCATGTATTGCATTATGATCTGAGATATCAGCCACCCCAATTCTACAGTCCCTCACTCTACATAGATCCCAGCTATTCATAAATACATAGTCAATTCTAGAATGTGTATTATGGGTGGCGGAGTAATGTGTGTAGTCCCTGTCCGATGGGTGAAATTCTCTCCATACATCAACCATCCCCTGCTCCTCCAAGGACGCATTCATGAGTTTAGTGAGGTGACTCTTGTTCCTTCTCATACTCGTAGTATCTATCTTATGGTCCAGGATCACGTTAAAATCCCCTGCACACATTACAATGCCCTCTGATTCTGATGCTATAACTGTAAATAGGGACTTAAAAAAAAGTTTGTCACTCTCCGGAGGGGCATAAACATTGATTAATGTGACCATCTCACCTTCTAATTTTCCTTTGACAATAATGTATCGCCCTTCTTTGTCACTAATTTCTTTTAAGCATTCAAATTTAACTGAGTTTTGTATAAGTGTCGCCACCCCTCTTTTACTACTCTGTCTGAATGTACTATAAAATGTGTTTCTAAATCCAAATTTCTTTAGTTTCTCATGTTCGTCCTGTGACAGATGTGTTTCCTGAAAAAAAATTACTTGGGCTTTAACCTTCTTCATCTTCAGAATTACCTTCTTTCTTTTGATCGGGTTGTTAAGCCCATTCACATTTATCGACACTAGCGTTATATCACTCATATCTTCTTTGTGGGAGTGTATATTTCCCTTGCAACCACAATGACACTATCAAAACCATAATGTTATTATCATTACCATGACAAACAGAAAAAGCCCTAGCAACATAGAGCAGCATAAAATGTAAAAAACAAACAATTGAACTTCCAAACATAGGTGCTCGTTCGCGTGCACGCCTCCCACGTTGCGGTCGTAGGGTGAGGGGAATATCCCATTTACTATGGGGGCCCCTCTCTAAGAAGGTCAGGTAACTCTTACACATCAACCTCTTAGTAGAAAAAATAGATAAAATAGCCTACTCTACCGATCAGTAGCCTAGTCTTATCAACTAAGAAGACCATCAGATATATTAACCAACTTGAAGAGCGCAATCAACATTAGTCTGGGTTAGGCCCATTCATCCTGAGAGTTAGATTGGGGAAACTATTAAATAGCCATACCTATTTCTGTTCATTATTTCCTCTGAAATTCCTGCAGCTTGTGTTTAGCTCGTACAGAAATGTCCACTGAATGTCCAGCCCGTTGCCACGGCAATGTTTGCTGTAATCGTTCTTCCATCCCCGTCCTGGTTGCATCTCTCCCCGGTAGGCTTACCTCGGTCTCAAGTCCCCTCCTGTTCAGTTCTTTCGCAGCTTCTCGTGCGCTTTCATATGTCCGCGGACCGGACTCCCAGTGGATTCGGATTCTCGTCAGGGGTGTCTGGAAACGGATGCCTCTCTTTTTCAAAACTCGTTTAATGTCGATATATTCCTTCCTCTTTTGGATCACTTCCGTGGCATAATCGTGATCGAAAAACAGCGGACGGTCTTGATGATGCACTTTTTTCTTCCAGGCTTCCTTCAACACCATCTCCTTCATCGTGTATTGAAGAAAATTCACCACAATAGACCTTGGCGGCTTGTCAGAACCCGGTTTCGCCACCAAAGCTCTGCGTGCTCGTTGTATTTGTAGGTCTGTGTCCGACGGCAGGGAGAATTCGCGTTTCAAAAGTTGCTCTATGAATTGAGAGACAGAGCTGCCCTCTACTCCCTCTTTCAGGCCAAAGATACGAATGTTGTTCCGTCGACTTCTTCCTTCTAGGTCTGTTAGCTTGTCTTGCAGTATTTTCTGCTGTTTCAGTGATTGTTGTAGGGCGTCATTTACTTCCATGTTCCAGCTCTCTATCTCGCCGACTCTCTGTTCGGTTCCCTCAATTCTCGCGGTTTGTGTTGCTAGCTCTTTCGTTGTTTCTGTGAGCTTTTGGTCAATGCCCCTCTTAAATTCCTCAAGTTCTCCCTTAATTTCATTTTTTATTTCCTCTTTGAATGTGGTGAGCTCTGTTTTCAGTTCAGCTTTAGAGTCCTGAATTTCCTTAATGATATCTTTTAGACCCGCGCGTATCTCATCAGATGCTCCGGCCTCCATGTGTTCGTCCTCCTCATCCTCCGTGTCTGCTATTTCACCTCGTTCGTCGTTGGTCAATTCGCTTTGTTTTGTTAGTTTCATGGTACTTCTTTGTCGTCTTGTTTTTCTCCCCATTTCCATCTTAGTTTGGGACATATTATTTATTTCTAAACTTTCGAATTCTGGGGTTTATTTCGAGTGCTGATCGGGAGCTAGTAATTTATGCTGCCATCTTGGGTTGCGTCAAACCGGAAGTCTCCCGTCTTTCCCATTTCAAGAGCGATTATGTTAATGCTGCTAGCGCCTAGCGGAGCAACGGTTTCGCTTGTGACGATGAGATGGAGCGCAGTTTTTTTCCCCTGTTAAAGTAGCCTATGCACGCCTTCATATTAAATTTTTGTTATGCTACAAGAATGCCTGTTTCTCAGATGTTACAATAAATCTTTGATTGAGGAATATAACATGCATTTTGTATTCAGTATATCATAAGCGATATTTAGCCTTTATGGAGCAGCTGAGGTCAACTATCGACCTTATGGGACCCTGAGTCCCTGGGCATGGACATTTACCTCAACACAGTGCAATTTGTGGAATCACTGCTTGAATGGGTTGATAGGTAATGGATGGTGGTGGGAAGCTTTTATCATTTTATGGACTCAGCTTTCTTTTTTTTCTTCTTTTCTTTGAACTTTCTTCCTCCCATGGACCTAGCTTTTTGAATCTGATCTTCAAATAATCCGCCAATGGAGGTTCCGATGACTACTCCGGGAAACCGCCCCCCACCTCCTCTCCCTCCTCAAAGCTTACTTCGCCTCCAACACAGATCTCTTGGAAGAAGAGCTGGCTAAGATCTCCCACTCGGTCAACCTGCCTGTGGATGTGGTCAAGAAGTGGTTTGAGAAGATGAAGTGTGGTCAAATCACGATCGGACCGCATGCCACACCTGCCTCGGATGAGTCTTAAGTCACTGACGTGTCACGTCTGAAAAGGTTGGAGAAACCAAGGGACCACCAACCATAACTCCAACCCCGACGATCCAGGACACGCCCACCCAACCCTCCAATGAGGGCAGCCGCACTGGCCCCGCCTCCCCCTCAGGTTCTGCCTCTAACTCTGCCCCCTCACCACTAAACCTCTCCTCCTCAGGCCTGGTCATCGTCAAAACAGAGGAGGAGGAGGGCGCCACCCAAGCAGAGCCTCGAGACCTCTCCCTGGACATAGGACATAAGGGTTGAGTTGAGCTACTGTATCAAAAGCAATGTAATCTAAAATGTGTTTCGTATTAGATACATAACCAAATTCAAAAGTAAGATAACAATATATTTGCCCATATTGGTCTGTTATTTGTGCAAACCCTCTTGTCCAGTGTAATGCAGATAACTTCACCTTCACAGGCAAGCGATTTATTTTCCATGTTCCCATGTTCTCTAAACACCCACACACACACACAATCCAAATCCATGTGATTTATTGTAATATGTGATCCAAATTACCTGTATAAATCAAGGTTTGCTGATTAAATAAACATTAAAATAGATTCTTCTCGTGCAGGAGAATAAGCAGGACAGCGGCTCTGAGGGTGTGTCCGGGGTGGAGGAGCAGAATGACTCAGACTCAGCCCCCCCTCAGAATACGCTGAAGCGGCTGGAGAGCGGCATGTACTTCTGTGACCTGTGTGACAAGATCTTCCAGAAGAGCAGCTCACTGCTCCGCCATAAATACAAGATGGCAACCTTGGGTTTGGAATCTTTTGTGTGAAGTTGGCTCTAGGTTTTCTGGTTGCCAGTGCTTTGATGAGGCATGGCATCATATCATATCCTGCCATGTGTGCTATGATACGTGAAAATTTGAATGCAAATACTACGTCTTTAACCCTCATTTTGTTTTAGAATGCCATTGCAGCTCCTCTGAAAGCGTGCACACACACACACACACACACACACACACACACATTCCTATGATATGTGTAGCCAATGGCTGTAACCTCTGATTGGATTTGGATGTGGTGTCACGTCAAGGTTCTGTCAGCAATTAGCTAGGCTAGTTACCTATTCTGAAAGGGCAGGTAGCCATGACTACACTCAGCCCGCACACACACACACACACACAATCAGCTCTGTGGCACTGAGAACCTGGCATGGGATAACCATGCACAGGTCAAATGACTTCAGAAATAGGGTTGGTTTAACAGCACTGTTAAAATGGGCCCGGTTGGTCTCTCCCTTCACAACCCTCTTGGAAAAGCCCAGTTGGTCTCTTTTAAAAAAGCACAAGTCTATCAGCACATTTCAGCCATAAACACTTGATATCAATCCTCTCTCTGTTTGCATTTGTTTTTAAGTGAGTTTTCCCATGCATTTTTCCCCTTTTTTAATGTAAGCAAACAGTGCACATATAGGCATACAGACACACACAAAGGAAGTCAAGCCATTAGTTACAGATTAATATCCCACAACAAAACATCAACAGTCTCAGACAAACACCTGCCTTGTAACAGTGCCACTATTCAAGCCTGAAACACTGAACCCACTCTCTCACCCTCTCTCTCTCTCTCTCTCTCTCTGTCTCTCTCTCTCTGTCTGTCTGTCTGCCTGTCTCTCTTTCTATTTCTCTATCTCTCTCTCTCTTTCCGTCCGCAGGCAAGCGGCCCCATGGGTGTAAGATCTGCAGGAAAGCCTTCAAACACAAGCACCACCTGATAGAGCACTCGCGCCTGCACTCTGGGGAGAAGCCCTACCAGTGTGACAAGTGTGACCATGGTAACTAGTTCGGTTTATATTCTTGAACTGGTTCAGTTTTTATTCTATCCTGAGACTTAAAACCACCACTATAGGGGAAACAATTAAAAGCAAGGTTAGGTTTGGGATCATTGATTGTTATTACTACATAGATAACGTGATAGCCCTGGAACCCAGCTCTGGACGTCTGATCACAGCGCTTATGCAGATAAGAATGAGGTCACACAAACATCATATTTTGAGTTGGATGGCTGTTTGGTTTATTGCCTGAACCCCTGAAAGGTAGGTAGGTAGATAAGGTAGGTACTTATAATACATAGGTTAAGCACAAACTTTCTAGTAGGTGGCTTGTCTACTCTATTCCTGAAGAGCAGAGGCATCGCGCTGGTGCCCTAGACTCGCACAAAGTACGCGCCACGTGCTGGACAAATGCACACTACACTTAGGCCTATATTTATTTATAGTGCTCTCTGTATAAATATAAATATATATTATAAATATAAATAAATATATAAATATATGGATAAAGAAGTGGGTATACTCCGTATACCCTCCACTACGCCACTGCAAAAAGCACATACATATGAAACACATAAGGGACCGGGTATACCGAGTCAGCTGCCAGTGTCGTGAATATGCGGCGTCAAAACGGTGTCAAAATTATTTGTAGACAAATGCGAAGCGATCCACAAGTACACTGTGATCCATGAACAGAACACAGATTTGACACTTGAACGCTGAGCATTGCACAGAATTTGTACGCGTGTCTTGAAACGGGTTTGACTGTTTGAAAAGTTAGACTGTTTGAAAATTGTAAAGTGTGTATTTGTAGATTGTTACACTCAAAAACAGTGGTAGTGTCAAAATTATGAAAACAAATGTGAAACAATCTATCAGAATAAATAGAATACCATAATATTGTGGCGATCCGGGGCGATTACGAGTGATGTAAATTATTGTGTATATCGAATTGTGTATGTGTACTTGTGCTGTGCAGACCAAGTGCACGAGTGATGGTTGATGTAATCACATGATCAGAGTGTGTTCAAAAGCTCTGACGTGTACGGTAACAATGGCGGTTAACATTTGAATACAACCTCCCGCCAGAACGGCGACTGTTGTGATAAACAACAGTCGTATACAGTTCAGCTAAATGTGATAGCATGCGCTCAACCAGGTCCGCTCTAGAGAATGTTCGAGCGAAGCCAACGGTTGTTTTTGAGTATGACTGAGGGGATTACGTGTGATTGGTTAAGGTGAGCTGCAGGGCACCTATTAGAGGTCGCCTTTGTTAGCATGCTCATTTGCATATCAGGGGCTATAAAGCTGGCTACAGTCCAGCGCGCGTAGTCTGTTCTGCCTGTACGCTGAGAAGGAAGTAATAAGAGATTGTGCTCTTCAATAAATTATTATACCCTCAAGCAAACCTGACTCCGACTCCATGGCTCGCCACAATGGTGTCAGAAGCGGGACGATCTGGGAACAGATCCGCGAATTGGAACGTCAGGTGACCAAGCAGATGGACGTTATCGCAGGAGCGTCTGCGAAGCGGCCCAAGAGTAGACCCGGCGGGCTCCCCGAAGGAGCCAGCGCCGCAAGACCGGAGCGAGAGAGGCCGATTGCAGACCAGGCGGAGGTGCCCGCGCTGGTGGCTGACCCCGCGGCCGGAAGCGGAGCGCAAGTAGGTCGGCTGGAAGCCAACGAGGACGCCCCTGCTTCCAGGCCGAGCCAGACGGCGGTGCCGGTGCAGCGACCGACCACACCGTCAAAGGCGGCGATCAAGCTACCCCGTTACACGGGAAAGGGTGAGCTAGAGTCGTACCAAAGCCAGGTACGATTCGCAGCTAGCTACAATGGCTGGGACGAGAGCCAGACAGCCACCCACTTAGCGTTAGCCCTGGAGGGCGAGGCCTGCCAGGTGCTTCTAGACCTGGACAGCGCCGAACCACTGACGCTACCGGCACTGATGACAGCGCTGGAACGCCGGTTCGGACAGCGGCAATTCCTGGAGGTGAGCCGGGAGAAGCTCGCCACGCGACGGCGGACCGGAGCAGAGAGCCTCAGCGTCCTCGCCGCCGACATCAGGCTGTTAGCTCGCCGCGGCTACCCTCAACTCGACAACGCAGGCCAGCAGGAGCTAGCCTGCCAGACCTTCACGCAGGCCCTCACTCCGGAGCGCCTACAACAACAGGTTCGCATCGCCAAACCGGAGTCCCTGGATGCAGCGCTTCGCGAGGCCGAGCGACTGGAGCTCATCCTGGGCACCACACCCAACGGGACCCCGGCTAACAAGCCCCGGGTCCGAGCTGCCGACTGCGAGGACGGCGAGGAGGTGAGATGGGTCCAGCGGAACCAAACTCGACCGCGGCAGCGACCGGAACGGGAGCGACGCTGCTTCCGGTGCGACGAACCGGGGCATTTCGCCCGCGACTGTACCGCCCCTGCGCCAAAAGCGAGAGCTCCACAGCCGACGGGAAACGACGACGGGACGGCCCAATGAGGAGACCACCGTCCCATGCCACACTCCTCCTCAACCAGGCCCGGCCCCAAACCAGCACTCACGCGCCCAGCCTGCCTATCCTAGCAAAAATTCCAAGAGCAAAAGTTCCGTTTGATGCTCTTTTAAGAGCAGAGGAACAGGCCCACGAGGCCGAGCCTCGTATTGGCAGGCTGGGGACGAAGACCGGGCTGTACTTGCCTTGCAGTTTGGACGGACAAGCCTGCTGGGCGCTGGTCGACACCGGAGCCACTATTTCCCTGGTAAGGCCGGGGGTACTTCGGGGTACTAGCGGGCTGCTTTCGGGTGCATGGACCCCTACCTCTACCCAGCTAACCTCCGTCACTGGGCAGAGGATGGGCATGCGTGGTAGTAAACAATTACAAGTGTGTGCAGGAGCCCAGCGAGTGAAACACGAGTTTTGGTTAGCAGATATAAAAGATGCATGTATTATCGGTTTGGATTTGTTAGCGTTGTGGGGAACTAGCATAAATGTGATAGCCGAAACTATAACTATTGGTACCGAAACGCTGGGCCTCCGATCACAATGTGAATTACAAGCAGCCCGCCGAACTAAATACCCTGGGGTGCCCCCCAAACACTGTCGCCCCTGTTCTGTGCTTGCCATGACCACCGCTGATTCGCCGCTTGTTACCGTGGTACCACCTCAGGTTACAGTACCACCGCAGACGGGCGGGCTAGCCTCAGCTACCCAGCCCTCTGCGGGGGTGCTGCAAGCCGTCCTAGCATTATGGACGCGCAGCAGCAAAGGGCTCACACCGCAGCAGAGCCAGCAGCTTAAAGCCCTGCTTGTCCGTTACACTCACCTATTCGCTGTGCGGGACGAAGAATGCACACAGACCGAACTGGTTCAACACCAGATTGATACTGGTTCGGCTGTGCCCATTCGGTTATGTCCGCACAGGCTGTCTCTAGCCAAGCGAGAGGTGGCGGAGGACAAGATAAGGGAGATGGCAGCTGCGGGCATTATCGAGCCTTCTGAAAGCCCATGGGCGGCCCCTGCTGTCCTGGTTAAGAAAAAGGACGGGGAGTGGCGTTTTTGTGTAGATTATAGGCGTCTTAATCAGATCACAAAGAAAGACGCCTATCCACTTCCCCGTATTGACGAGGCCTTAGACCATATCGCGGGGTCCAGTTGGTTTAGCTCGCTGGACCTCCGCAGTGGCTATTGGCAGGTAAGGCTGTCCCCGGAAGCGAGGGCAAAATCAGCTTTTACCATAGGGCAAGGGTTGTGGCAGTTCCGGGTCATGCCGTTCGGGCTCTGTAACGCCCCTGCCACTTTTGAGCGATTGATGGAGCGGGTGCTGTCGTCCGTCCCGCGGAGTTCCTGTGTCGTGTACTTGGACGACCTCTTAGTACACGCCAGCGACTTCGAGCAAGCCCTCGCTCATCTAAACGACGTGCTTACTGAGATTGGCCGGGCTGGGTTACGGCTCAATCCCAAAAAGTGTCAGCTGCTCCGGAGGGAGACAGCTTTCTTGGGGCACGTCGTTAGTGAGCAGGGTGTAGCCACTGACCCAGCTAAGGTGGCTTCTGTGCGGGAATGGCCGACGCCTAGCAATGTGGGTGAGCTGCGGAGCTTCTTGGGGCTAGTGTCGTACTATAGACGCTTTGTCTTGAGCTTCGCCACCCTGGCTAGTCCGCTTCATCGCTTGACCAATAAAGGTCAACAGTTCGAGTGGACAGGGGACTGCCAGAATGCTTTTGACCAGTTGAGAGACGCCCTAACGGCGGCTCCCATTCTAGCATATCCGGATGTCGCGCGACCATTCATCGTCGACACGGATGCTAGCAATGTCGGAGTCGGGGCCGTACTCTCCCAGGTGGGACCAGACGGGGAACGAGCGGTAGCCTACTACAGTAGCGCGCTGAGCAAGGCAGAGCAAAACTACTGCGTTACTCGGCGCGAGCTGTTAGCGGTGGTCAAAGCGGTTCGCCATTTTCGCCCTTACCTGCAAGGCAGCCATTTCCTCATTAGGACAGATCACGCGTCACTAACCTGGCTTTTAAATTTTAAAGATCCGGAAGGCCAGGTAGCCCGCTGGCTCGAGCTGTTGCAGGAGTACGATTTCCAGATTCAGCACAGGCCCGGAAAGCTGCATGGTAATGCAGATGCGCTTTCCCGGAGGCCCTGTGCAGAGCTGGACTGTAGGCCTTGCACTAAAGCCGAGCAGCGAGAGCAGGTGACGGCGATAGCATGCCAGGTTCAGGCTGTAGAGGGTGAGTTTGAATGGTTGCCTCTTAGCCAGCAGGACCTGCGCCTAGCGCAAGAGGGCGACGGCGAGCTGCAGCAGGTGCAGAGCTGGGTCACGGCGGGGGCACGGCCTGCATGGGGGGAAGTGTCGGCCAGTAGCCCAGCTGTGAAGGCTTACGTGAGTCAGTGGGGGAGCCTGACGTCGCAGGGTGGGCTGCTCTATAGGCGGTGGCAGGCCCCCGGCTCCGACCAGGACCTCCTCCAGCTGCTGGTGCCCCGTGCGCTCCGCCCCCAGGTACTGGGACTGGTACATGGCTCTGTGGGGGCGGGGCACTTTGGCATCAGCAAGACCTTGCACCGACTGCGGAGGAGGTTCTACTGGCCTGCCTGCCGCCGGGACGTGGAGCTGCACGTCCATTGCTGCGACGCCTGCACGGCCAAGAAGGGGCCGACGCAGCGGTCGCAAGCCCCCCTCCAGCGGTACGTCGTGGGAGCTCCGATGGAACGGGTCGGGGTAGACATCTTAGGGCCTTTCCCCGTCACCGAGTCCGGCAACCGCTACGTGCTTGTGGCCATGGACTACTTTACTAAGTGGCCCGAGGCGTACGCGGTGCCGGACCAATCGGCGGACACGACGGCGGAAAGGCTCGTAACTGAGATGTTCGCCCGGTTCGGAGCCCCCGAGGAGCTACACAGCGACCAGGGGCGAAATTTTGAGTCGCGTGTGCTGGCGGCTGTGTGTAAGCGGCTGGGAGTGGCCAAAACCCGCACTACGGCGTTGCACCCCCAGAGCGACGGGCTTGTTGAACGCTTTAATAAAACACTGGCCACCCAGTTAGCAATTCTAGCCAGCCAGCACCAGCGGGACTGGGACCGCCATTTGCCCCTGGTCCTGTGGGCATACCGCTCCGCCGTGCAGGAAAGCAGTCAGTGCTCCCCCGCTGCGCTCATGTTCGGGCGCGAGCTGAGGACGCCCGTCGACTTGGTGTTCGGAGCCCCGCCCGGACCAACGGAGCACCACCAGTCAGAGGCCGGGTACGCACGGGCCTTGATCGAGCGCCTGGAGACCGCCCACAGCTTTACCCGCCAGGCCCAATCCGCCGCAAGTGTTAAGCAGAAGCGAGCGTATGATGTGCGCTGTCGGGGGCAGCCCTTCACCAGCGGAGACAAGGTATGGATCTACTGTCCGATCCGTAAGAAGGGTCTGTCCCCGAAATTGCAGTCGCATTGGCGGGGCCCTGGTGAAGTGGTGGGCCGGCTTAGCGAGGTGGTCTATCGAGTGCGCATGCCCGGCCGAAGGAAACTGGTGGTGCTTCACCGGGACCGTCTAGCTCCTTACCGGCCGCTGTTGGATGGTGTTGAGGAGGGGATGGGCGTCGGCGAGGATCAGCCCGCTTTACGTGCGCCCACCCCTCCTCCACCAGAAAACCCAGCGGCAGCTGAGGGCCCGAATCGCCCTTCTCGCCCACGGAGAACTCCTGCCCGTTTCCGGGACGGTGTTGAGGAGGGGATGGGCGTCGGCGAGGATCAGCCCGCTTTACGTGCGCCCACCCCTCCTCCACCAGAAAACCCAGCGGCAGCTGAGGGCCCGAATCGCCCTTCTCGCCAACGGAGAACTCCTGCCCGTTTCCGGGACTTTGTGCGTGAGTGCGGACAGTTTAAGGGGTCGCAGGGGACTGCTGACCCCTTAGGTGGGGGCAGTGTGGCGATCCGGGGCGATTACGAGTGATGTAAATTATTGTGTATATCGAATTGTGTATGTGTACTTGTGCTGTGCAGACCAAGTGCACGAGTGATGGTTGATGTAATCACATGATCAGAGTGTGTTCAAAAGCTCTGACGTGTACGGTAACAATGGCGGTTAACATTTGAATACAACCTCCCGCCAGAACGGCGACTGTTGTGATAAACAACAGTCGTATACAGTTCAGCTAAATGTGATAGCATGCGCTCAACCAGGTCCGCTCTAGAGAATGTTCGAGCGAAGCCAACGGTTGTTTTTGAGTATGACTGAGGGGATTACGTGTGATTGGTTAAGGTGAGCTGCAGGGCACCTATTAGAGGTCGCCTTTGTTAGCATGCTCATTTGCATATCAGGGGCTATAAAGCTGGCTACAGTCCAGCGCGCGTAGTCTGTTCTGCCTGTACGCTGAGAAGGAAGTAATAAGAGATTGTGCTCTTCAATAAATTATTATACCCTCAAGCAAACCTGACTCCGACTCCATGGCTCGCCACAATATGAATGAATGCAGCATGATTTGTTTGCGTGTGTGGGTCACACACACAGACAAATCATGTCGCATTCATTCAAATTCTGGTTTTTAAGTACAAGTCACTGAATTCTATTTGTGGATCATGATGTGTTTGTTTGTGGATTTTGAATCTATTTGTGGATCGTGTTTTATATTTGTGGATCATGAAGAGTTTGTGGATTTCAAATCTATTTGTAGATCGTGTTTTGTGTTTACAAATTGTAATATATATTTGTGACTCATAGTTTGTGCATTTACAATCATTTTGACATCGATTTACCCCCATATAGGTTGCTTGTTAAATGGACTAGCTACGCGACAAAGTGGCACGTAGAAACTGCAATTTTGTACAATCATAAAATGTATTGATAGCCTGGTTAATTTTGTTAGCAGCTAGCACAGTCATAAACATTGAAATATTAAAACAATGCAAGACAAACAGATTGGTTATGTTCGTGCTCCATTAATGTTACCAGACCGACTTTGATGCCACCACATGGTGCCATATGTCACTAGCTAGCTAGAAAATGTTAGATACTGAGCCCAAGTGCAATAATGTTAGCTACCTAGCTAATAGCATCGGTAAAACAACATGTTAGCTAACGTTATCAACACAGGAAACAAATAACTTATCACTCATATCTGATTGATATGACAATTAATCATACGATGGTGAACGGTATTTTGACTAAATTAACGTTAGTTATGGATAGACTTAATACGTTTTTGGCTTTCCATAGCTAGCTAGCTAATTCTAGTTTTTGTCTGCCACATTGCTAGTGATTATTATCCTCTCTGACATTAGCTTACTAAATTTAGCAACAACTACTTTCTTCGAAGTACATTTTTGTACAGTAGGCAGTAAGGAAAGCTTATAGCTAGAAAGATGTGCATGCATGGGGGAAGGGAAATGCACTAGAAGCTAAATCTTCCCACAGATTAAGGATCAGCTCCTGTTATCCTGTTAACTAGAAAAAAAATAACTGACCCCGTTTCATAACTGAGCCTTTGCAATGAAGAACCATATTTTTTTCATAGTTGGATGATCAATCTTTTTTAATTGTTGGAGTGTGTACATAAGCTTATTGTTTTAGTCAATATACTCAACTTTCCAACTAATTTTACTGTGAAATTCATAAAAAGTTATAACTTATTACAAATTATATGTATGCAATATGATCATTGTATTTCCACTGGCCATTAGAGTTTGTGAAAGAACAGCATAAGTCCCACGGAGTAAGTAATAAGGGAGCAGATTACATTGAGACAAATAATTTGTTGTAAAAAAAAAAAAAACATCCGTGTACGTGACTGCATTTACTCTCACACATTCATGTTCTAGGCTTAAAAAATTGTTATGTAGGCTATTAGAATAACTCAGATAGGAACCGTGTGGATTCATATATTTTTCATATTCCCTTCTTGCAGCAATAAAAAACAATTCCCACATTAGATTAATGTTAATTAATTGTACACTTAAGTTTTTTAAGCAAAATTTTCAGGACTCTAAAGTTTTTTTGTCTGCTAGCTAGCTAGCGGCTGGTCAACTAACAGTTAGCTAGCATTAGCAGGATAGGTTAACCTAATGTTCGAAGGTCAGTCCAGACATTGAAGTTGAAGAAAAGTTGGGTATTCCAGCAAGACAATGACCCATACCTCGAAATCAACCATGAAGTACCTCCAGGAAAGACGGATGAAGGTTTTGGAATGGCCACCACAGTCCCCAGACTTGAATATTATTGAAAATCTGTGGAGAGATCTCAAACATGCCATGCATGCAAGGACGCCGAAGAATATTTCTGAGCTAGAGCTGTTCTGCCATGAAGAATGGGGGAAAATTCCAAAGGCAAAAAAAAACTCGTAGCCGGCTACAGGAAGCTTTTGCAAGCTGTTATAGTTGCCCAAGGAGGAGTTTCAAAGTACTGACAGGGTTCCCAAACTTTTACACAGGGCCTTTTTCCTTATTTTATTACTTTGAAACTAAAAAATTTAAATTAAAAGTAATATTGCTTTAAAATTTGAAGAAATGTTTAACTTTGTACCATTTAGAGGTCAGGATAGCTTCTGTTCACTTAGATATTGTAACTGTAAAAGGCATTTTGACCAGGGATGCACACATTTTTGTTCCCCACTGTATTTGTAGAAACTGCTTCACTGGTGGGTGTTTTGGTTTATATGCGAGTTTGTGTGTGAGATGTTCAACAAAAATAGTATTTTCTATGTTTTGGTGTTGTTTGCACTTTCTGTGTGTGTAAAGCACATTGAACTCCATATGCTGGATGAAATGTGCTCTATAAATCACGTTAGATTTGATTTTGATTTGATATGCCAACTTCCTTTTTAAAAGCAGGGCTGACAAAGGCATCATGGTAAACCTTTACTAACTGCGCATTTGGGGGAAATCCACAGTACAGATCCATGTTCTCTACAACCACTACATAATTACCTCACTCCTGTTTGAGGAAGGAGTGATGCTTTCAGCTAAAATTTAACAATAATTAAAAAGTCCCTTTTTAGTGAGTATTTCCCCCTTTTGATCTGTACAGGTCTGCTATACTGACACTGATGCCTGCTCTCAGTAGCCAGGGATGCAATGAAAAAACCCAATGCCAGCAAGTTGTAGAAAACACTAACAGCACATGCATACATGACATAACCTCTGCATTTGGGATCTAGTGGCACTGTAATGCAATTTTATAGACCATGGACCTCATTTATAAAAAGTATTTTAGATCAAATTTGATCTTACCCGTGGCGTAGGCTACGTATAAAATCACGACAAAGTAATGATTCATAAAATTTCAATATGATTCCATTTGACCGTGGAAACGCTCCACGTCAGGTCTTCAATTGACGTACGCAGATTAGCACTACCTGCTGGTTATGCCGAAGTATTGCAGGCACGTGAACGCTTATTAGTGTTGAAAATGATCGGTATTGTTATCCGCCTACTCAATGACTTTAATTAAAAAATTAAAAGGAAACTGATAGGCTTATTATTTAATTTTAAGTCTTCCTTACATTATATACAATTATTGTCTGACATGTAGAAACTTGTAAATTGGGGTATGGTTAATGCGAGATTCACTATGATTCACAGTGTTGCTCATTAAACACAGGCTAATGTATCATATGAATAGTCTACTGTAAGAAAATAATTAACACTCAACCATGGCTGCGCTAGCTTTATTGGAGGACGTGACAAACCATGCTTTTCGCAGGGAGAGAGAGTGTTCAGACTGACTTTTTTTGCCCAAGAAGTGGTTGTGTTTCAATACTCCAAAAATGCACCCTGCTTTCCTCCACTACCTCTTCTCCGTGCCCCGGAAACGGATTTTTGTGTTTTGATCTAATGTTGCTGATTACATCTTAATTACATATTAATGGTTACATATATTAATGTCTTGACGCAAACCGCAATGTCAGGTACATTGTATACTGTACTTGCAAATACTTGTACTCGAAACGTTCAGGCAGTTTTGCATACTTCCGGGTAGGAGATGTAGTGGGGGAGTGGAGGAAAGAGGTGGGGAGTGAAGAATATTGGGACGCACTGATGAGTGGCTCAAGAGCCGCTATTGGTTCGCCAGAGCCATTCTATTAAATGTATGTGACCACTTAGCCCCAGGGCGCAATTACAGAACTCATTCACGCGCGTTCAATTTAAAGTTAATTTGAGATTTATAGACGGAAGGTACGTACGGCAGACGTATGCTATTTTAAACAAGCGCAGCCAATTTTTATTAATAATGATTACGTCCATTTAAAGAAATGTGCTTACGTGAAAGTTAATGATGTCAGATGATGTCCAAGTACTTTTTAAAAATATAAATGAGGCCCTGCTGTGGTCACCTTTCCTCAAGAGAGACTAGCCTACATACTTCTGTTGAGGAAAAAAAATCTAAATGTGCTTGTACATTGTATAAATTGTCACTGATTTGTATTTAAATCCATACTGCAGGATAACATTACAGATATATCATACAATTTATAGACACAACTGTTGGGACAGACAGTGGACAGTGGAATTTGTAGTGCAAGTGTAAAAATCGAATTCATGGAAATATTCCATTTTAAAATGAGTTATACATTTTCCAATGAGGGTTGTGGTATAAACATGTACCCCTCAGTGATGTATATTGATGACAGATCAGAAACACTGGAATGGTAAGTAACATTTGTAATGTTGAGTTTGCTGCAAATGGCTTTTATGGAATAGACCAGGCATTTTACCAGGTATTATACTACACCTCAATGCTTTAGTCATGGTGTAGTGCCAACAGTCAAAGTATTTGTACATTATAAATTCATACGTCATATTTTTATATATTGTTTATTTACACATTTCTAATAGGGTTCTCCAATACTGAAAGATGTCAGGATTTAGACAATCTTAACTTATACATTTTAAAGAAGCCTGTGTTTGTAATCAGACACCGATAACCTAGTTTCTGTGCATTTTGAAGTGTGCCTGCATGGCACAAGGAGTCAGAGTATAAAAAGTCCCTCTACCAACAGGTGCATTCCCAGCAACCTCAATGACTGACTGATGCCTTTATGATAACACCCAAATGCTCAGCATTGGAACTTTGATTGCACCCAGGTGCTATGGTCAGATGAGACCAAAATTGATCTTTTTGGCCAGGGACACCAGTAGAGTGTTTGGTATCGGAAAAAGGACATTTATGTTGAACAGGACGTCATACCTATGGTGAAGTATGGTGGTGGATCTTTGATGATATGGGGCTGTTTTGCATCGACGGGTCCTGAACTTGGTCCTGAAGCTCTTGTTAACATACGGATTTTGCGACAATGTTGAAAAATTGTTTGTCAACAAGTGAATCACGGCAGAATCATTCTACAATCATGTCTATGCAATAGAACACGTTCTCACTTCCTAAATGAAGGAGGGAGGTAGTCACTGCCTCATTGAAAAAACAAAAGTCAGAATGATTAATGTAAATTATAATTTTAATGCATTATTAAAATAATAATGTATTAGTCATTTTAATATAAACTCTTATTTTCTATGGATCAATCGACTTCAGTTCCTGTGTTACACCTACCCATCTCCAGACAGCATGCACAATACTGAGCTCCAAACAAAGCCCAATGGTCCAGAGATAGAAGCTGTAAAGGAAGAAAATTGTCATGATCCCACTTGTTTGTGCACATTTGTTCATGTTTTCTGCGATCTCGCATTCTCCCTTTCTTTCTGTCTCCAGCTTCGCTTCCTTCTTGATTATTGTGAACTAATCTACTAATTTACTAACGCTCGTCAGATAATTACTAACACACTAATCTGCTAACCATGTCATGTGATTTACTAATGAACTAATTTACTAACGCTAGGATGGAATAATTACTAACAGACTAATTGACTAATGATCTTCATCTCGTTTTCCCAAGCTGTTCCTAATTTCTCTCTGTTCTCAAGCTAAGTGTTTGCACCTGTCTACACCTGCATATAAGCCAGTGTTTCCCTGTCTTCCTCGTGAATTTGTTGCCTTGACTTGTACTTTTGAGTGTTTATTTTCAAGCCTGATTACACACGCCTGTACCCTGACCACTGTTTACTGCCTGCCTGTGTATTATTGACTACTGCTTGCCTGACCTACGAGAATCGCCTGCTGTCTACGGTAATTCTGATCCGCGGTAGAACTTCGGTTCTGACCCACGCCCGGACATTGACTACGAGCCTGCCTGCCGTTTGTCTGTACCTTTGCCTTCGCTGACAGCTTTTTCTGGATTTGGACCATTGCCTGTGACACCGTTTATGAGACTGCCTTCTCGATTCGGTACCTGTGCTTTGATTGTGGGTTTTCTGTGTATGACCATTGCTTGGATATTGATCACGAACTTGAACGCTCCTATTAGTAAAAACTCTTGCGGGTTATTTATTATATTCCACGTTTGAGTCGTGCATTTTGGGTCCAAACCACCTTGTTCTGTCACAAAAAATTGAACATTATTTCATTAAAACATACTTAAGTAAAAGTATTGTCTCTATAGAATTGAATATAAACATATTTCTCAGTACATTTGGTGCATGGTTTTTAGGAACATCATAGTAATTTGTTACAATTTTGTCTTAATGTTTCCTTTAGGGTGGTAAGTGACCTAAATAACTCTTTGATAACTTGATTATTGCATTGTAAAAATAGATGGGCTGGTTTACTGGTAATACTATGCTAACAATAATCTGCAAGGATACCCTTAGCTGTAGCCAACTGGTGAAGTAGTGGAACTGAGAAAGATGCAATTGACAATATTTTGCATTATAGAAACTGTAATCTGGCACTGGTAAATGGTGGCAAACTTTTGAAACTCTTGAGATTTCTCATCTCTGGCTGTTGCTATTTTCTGTTTTGACCAATCAGTGAAATAAAGTTTCATTATGTGTGTCATGTCAGGAATGACTATGGCTTTCTCTACTTTATTGTCACTCAAAACAAGCCAGAATAAAGGTCAGGGCAATGAGCTAGTGTGCAGGGAGGATTCTTCTTGTCCTAGTTTCAGACCAGTCCCAGCATGCAATTTTCAAGCAGAGGCTATGCGTTTACCATGTTAGTGCACAACTGCCACAACAGAAGGTAACATTACATCTGTAAATCCCATGAGCTGCATAAAACACTACTGTTTTATGACATACTGTGATTAACATGTATGTGTAATGAATTATATACATACTTTATATTATGTGTATTACAATGGTTTTACAAGGTTATTTGTATTGGTATAATTTGTTTTTATTGAAACTTGCATCACAATTCATATCCTCATGGGATCCCCATAGGCATGGGATTAGCATAATCCCCTGACAAATCAATAATTAGCAGTTAAAAAGGGGTTTAGCATTGTTCAAGCAGAAAGTTGCACTATACAGCACTTCTAGGAAAGCAATAAGGGAGTAGGCGTCGGCTATCAATAAGAACTCCCCACCTGAGCCATGCAAAACCAGATGGGGCGGTTGATATTTTGCCTAGTATCATTCCCTGTAACTCAATTTGTTTAACATATTTGGACCTGGAGATCTCCCCAAAAACAGCTGTGCTGGCACAGCTCAGGGAGTTGTGTGACAACGGTTTAGGAGCATAGTTTACGTTAATTACAGAACATAGCAAAAGTCTTTGAAATGATCTGCTTGATTGATAGAAGAGAAATCACAATACTTGAAACAATGAGATTGAACAACTAAAAATGAATACCAAACACCAGTTCAGCAGACGGACAGCGCAATCAAAACAACCAACAAAACAATGTCCAATGTGTCAAAACAGAAGTTGCACAGAAGCTGACAACATATTACAGCCCCAATGCATTCCACAAGAAACCATGGTTCTTTCAACCTGTGCACACTTCCTTGGGGCTGTTATAGTTTTTACCCCATCAAGTCTGGACCCTTGACTTGACAAAATTCCCTCGACTGAATTCCAGGAATTAATAAGAAATGCTCTTCCAAACTTGTCAATTGTAAATTATTTGCACAAGAAAATAGCATTGCAGTGGCACTGGGTGTGTTTTGGAACCGAGGCAAAAAAATCTTTCCAAATACGATACTTGACCATTACAACTGCCTCGAAAAATGCATTTGCATCAAGCATCGGCAAGCAATGACAGAGGATACTGTTCAAAATTGACCACAAAGTTTAAACCTTACATTTTCATTTGATTTTTCTTCATCTGTTTTATATATATTTTATTTTCATTATTATCCTACACCTGCTGAAAACCATTACATTTATTATGAAATGTGCTGCTTTTTATTGTGTCTATTGTGAAGGCTACTTCCCACAGATTGAAAAACAACAATATAGCTCAAAACTGAAAAAATGTGACAAGTGAGTGTTTCTAGTAACTATCATGAATGCAATTTGACACTGTGGGAGCATTAATTGCAATCATCATTAAGTGGCAATCAATTTATCAACGTGGATGACTGTGGGAAAACTGGTATCCCTGAAAAAACTGGATTTAATGTGTAGCTTGAATGTGAGAGAAGGATCACCACCCCAAGATTGGTAACAGGTGGCTAGATGCATGATATGGCCATTAACCTATAGGGGATAATGTATAAACTGTCTTTTACAGTTTATATAGAACTTCAGTTTTGTTACTGTTTAAATTCAGAAAAGTGTTGATCACCTAAGCTCTTATTTCATTATTCGAGCCACCAGTTTCTCTCCTTGTTTTCTCCCATTGCCAGCTTGAGGTCGCGATCGCCTTTTTGTCAAGTCACTGCTTGACAGTGATGACACGCACATGTTAAATTCAGTTTGATTACTTACTACCGTGGATATGCTGCAGTATTTTAAAATGTTGTACATTTAAAAGCAGTTATATAAAACATTTTTTAAAAATCCATGCTTCAACTAATGAACTAATCATGGTCTTCAATCAAGAACTTAAGTAGAATCAGGTGTCTTATTTCTGGGTTAAAACAAGCTGCACCCAAACCATCCCTTTTTTGGATAAGATTGGCCACCCCTGCTTTATATGGATGTATTTTTCTTCACCAGGTATATGGATGTAAATACCCTCAAATTAAGTCTCCAGATGGCAAGTTTTAATAACTTTGGTTGAATATATAATACTGCTTGAAAGCAATGAGGATAAATAATAAATAACAGTAAACTTGATGGAATATTGTGATTAGGTTGCAAAAGACACAAATATGCTTCTTTGAAAAAACAAATATATAGAAAAATAATGCAATACATTTTGGCATATTTATTTATTTTCTTTTGTGAGAGCTCCCCTTGGTTATCAGCAACCACCACGAGATTGAACATGTGATCAACCAATAATTATAGTAGGCAGTGAATGACATGTTCAGACAAGTATATGACCTGTAAAAGCATGTATCTTGACATTTATTTACATTAACAAATGTGAAATAAAGTGCCATTTATTACAGCTGACACTGAACTGATGGCTGAATCGGTTTTTTAACGATGGTCGTTCCTCTAAACGGTGTAGGCTATTGTGCCTTCATTGTAAAATAAAATACATTTGATACCGTGCTACCGATTTAATTATCGACAACAAATGTTATTATATGCCCAGCGGACGACATCTATTAATTATACATAAGCTATTTACGTTGTATTGTAATACTACTACTACTAATAATAATAATAATAATAATAATAATAATAATAACACATCACTTTCATGTAATTTCCAACCGCATAAATGCGGGGATGCACCATGATAGTCGAGTTCAGATATGACTTGTATGTAGGCTACTCTACACTCATTTGTGTATGCTATAGGCTACTGATTGTTTGTGTACAGCACATTTTCAAAAATCCAACTTCCTCCCAAAACTGCATATTTCACAAGAAAAACTTGTTTTTGGAAGGGAACGATTATTTACTAGTCAAAATATTTATATTCCCTTCAACAATTTACTTTTCTTTCCACGTGCTGGCAAACAGGATGTCTGTTTTTAAAGACGAGTGGGTGTAGTTGATTCTCATTATGCCACTAAAGTAAAAAAAAATTATATTTAAAGTGGAAGAAATTTATGAACTTCTTAGACTTCCTAATTTAAAAAATGTCACTGAATAGAAGAAGTAGGCTACATGTAATTCCTGTTCTTGCATGCGGATTAGAAATGAGTGTCTTGCTCTGTGAATATCACACATTTATATGACATAGCTTATAAAATATTGTTTTCAATGTCATAAACGGAAAACCTTATTCTATGACATGACGTTCGGGGCGCTCTAAAGGTTTTGTGTGGGTGATGTCTAACAGCATTGTTTCCACTGTCTTCCCGGACTACTAGCGACCCATAGAAGTGATGCTTATATTTCACATATGACATACAATTGCTTCTGGTCAGACAATTGTTGATTAATATGAAACAGTTTTGGGCATACATCTTGCATACGTAGGCATATGTGTTTTAGGCTAATGTGTGGTCCCTTTTATAACCCAGAATTTAGTGTTAGGTCATAGCATGTCGATGGAAATGTTGGTCTAATATTAAACCAATAGTAGGTCCTACATTGAGCCTAATAATGCTATATAGCCTAATTATTAGGCTATTATGTTGTGTAAGAATGCATTGCTATGTTATACATGTAACAAATATGAACGAAATGCCCACTTAGACACCATCCATATCCACCCTTAATGAAGCTCGAAACTGAGATGAACATACAACCTCCGCTCTCAGAAGAGGGAAATTTCTCTGTTAAGTCCACTCCTCCCTCGTATCTCTGGACTTAAAAGTACAGTGCTCTTGATGGGACAGTGACACGATGGATGTATACAATGCTGACGCCGAGAAACAACGCAGTATAGTGGTACCAGTCAGAAAGAGCCGGAATAGTGGAATGAGTCGGCTTGTAGTTGCACTTATCATTCAGAGCTTATTTACAGCTCTGTGCCTCGCTATCAGCATTTACAGCCTGTGGACCGTTCAATCTGTTGTGAGTATGCACGCGCCAACTACGAAATAGTCTAGTGATTGGTTTTATAGGCTTGTTATATGATACAGATACGTTTCATTCTTTAATTGACATATGTACCTGTTCGAAGTAATGTAAAAGAAAATGTTAAAGTGTTACAATATTAAAGCTTATGTGAAGAATACACCTGTACTGTTGGCTACACTTGCCGAGAAATTAAATCATTGCACACGCCTGATTTACTAAAACCTTTAGCGTGTGAAAAACCTTTTAGCACACGCAAAACTAATTAAAAAAGCAATGATAGGTGTAAAAAATTTTTTTTTAAATACCATGACCAATCATTAGTCATATTCTTAGTTTTGCATGTGCGAAAAGGTCTCACTAAATCAAGCCCCATGGTCTTCTGAATACCCGAACCTACCCATGTGAAACGGAATAAAGATATATAAATAAATGTTTAGGTAATACAGCCAGTGGTGGATTAACCCTATAAGCAAAATAAGCACGTGCTTAGGGCATCAAGGGAAGGAGGGGCACCTCAGAAATTTTTTATAGCCGAATTTACCATTTAAATTATTAAATTAATTAAATTTATAGCCATTTCAACTATGCAACAAGGCAGGCTGGATGCCTTATCTCTATTATGTATAGAAGCAGATGTGTTACGTAAGATTGGTTATGAGGATCTGATCAAAGACTTTGCAAGGAAAAAAAGTAGGAGAAAATTATTCAACTATAACTAAAATGGAAGCATTCGAAATAAATATTATTTTCCTTCTTACTGTAAGTTTTGTTTAATTTCGAATTTTCGATAAATAAAATTTTATTTTATGGTTTATTATTGTTTATATTTTGAATTACATATGGGGGCACCAAAAATTTTTAGTGCTTAGACTAGAGCCTCTAAGGGTCTTAATCCGCCCCTGAATACAGCCCTACATGTGTTCTCACTGCTGATTGGTTCTTATTGGTTCTTATTCAATTGTGCGATGGCTTGTCTGAAAAACCTTAACCTGTTCATGTGACTAAAGATAGGCTGATAGGCTAGCCTATATAAAATAATACAAATAAACTACAACACGTGTTTTTACTGGTGTTTTCGGTTGCCACGTTATTATTTGATTCTGCACTGGTTGTTTATTCACGGTGTTTTACAAGACAACACTTATGAACTCGAATGCTGTCACAAGTTTCACTGGGTGAAGTTATCTGCAGTCCACAGTGTCAGAGCCTACCATAATCCCTGCTAACAAAATGAGGTCCCCGGGACGTCCCTTAAACGTCTCAAAATGTCATTAGGATTTTGCCTTGACGTCTTTTTGTAGGGTTTTCTAAACGTTACGTTGACGTCACAGAGAACGTTTCCGGGACATTCTCGTCCCCCAGACATTCATTACATGACATTATATTGCAACCAGTAATAGACGTCGCAGGAACGTCCCTGAATGTTATGAGCTCAACGTCATATCATAGCCGGATAGGTACGTTGCTTGAACGTCCCCGAAAAATTCAAATTAAATGTCATATTGTAACCAAACAGTGACATTCCTAGGACTTTAATAACGTCCTAGTGATGTTTTTAGTACATCCCTCCCTAGGGAACGAACTTTCATAACTTTTCTCACATCATAACTTTGAGGGGACTAAAATGGTAGGCACGTCCCTGGGACGTCCACTGTTTGCTGGGATCCCACATCTGAACGATAATGGGAACAGGGTTATGTAAAACGTCCAGATGGCCTTTCACTCACTCTACTCTTTTGATCTTGAAGTGTAAGATGTAGCTACACGATTCGAACCCTTCCACGTTTATGCCCTTGTGTCATAGAGGACAGTTTCTTATTATTTTATCAGATGGTCAAGAGCGATAGGCTATCTCGACCCCCACTACTTAAAAAAAAGTTTTTACAATAATAACATACACCTTTTTTACCTGCAAGTTTAGTTTGAATTATTCAGAATAATAAGTCTGGATGTAATGTGCCCTTACGGTTACGGTTGCAAAAACACACAACGGAGTGATATACACGCTAATATTTGATGTGGGCGCGAGACCATTTTTTGAGCATGCTGGAATATTAAAGAAATATGACTCGGAGAAAGCCAAAGGTCAAACATTTTCCCTTGGAACAGGAAGCCGTTACAAATACACACACTCTTGTTATCCACAAGTACGATTCGTTTCTTCATTTTGTTAGATTGTTTTAGTCAATAATATAGCCTAACATTAATTGAAGCCGCGTGGTGACTTGTTTGCTGTAGTTTAATAAATTATACTGTTTAATGTGCTCATTAAAACCGAAAGGAATTGTTTGTAACAGAAGACAGACAGCTATGTTTTGTAGTTACTGGTGGGTCTTTTGATTAATGCAATTGAAGGCTACCTGTGTTTCTGGCCTTTCAGTATGAGGCATGTTTCAAAACCATAGCTTAAAATTGATAATGTAGTAAAATGACTACAAATATTTATTATCTAGATGCATTAAACCAACCAAGTCATCCCAAATGTGCCAGAAAATCGGAATTAAGGGACGCTTGGCCCAGAAAAATCCATCTGGGACACTAATAATGATTATACATACTCAATGAATCAATGAAGCAGAACAGAAAATGGAGAAACATGCATGACATTCTCAATGTTCTGGTATGATAAGTGTTTGGAAAGATAATCCCACAGTTATATTCTCAACTATGTATTTCTTGTGATGAGCCCCCCCACACACACCTGAACGGTGGGTGCAACCTATCAGGGAAATATAAACTAGACTGAATATACACAAACGGCTAGAAGCATCCTTCTGTTTTTTGTATGTTCCTAAGCTATGAAACTCTCCCACAGCAGATCAGAAAAAGGGAGTGAAAAATGTATGACCCAATGAAAATCTTGCCTATTTAAATGGGCTTTTATGTACATTTTTTTTCTATTGTTTTTTATTCAGTAACTCTTTTGTATTTATGTAACTTATATGAAACTTGTACTTTGGTATTTTATTATTACGTTATTTTCTTCGTTTGAAAACAAAATTCCATTGGAATCTGAAAGCGCACCTGAGGAACGTCAAGGAGTCACATGGATGAATTGCTTACCACTAGGTGGTGCTGTATGTCCATCCACGATGAGCAAGATGAGCAATAAATCATCCAAATTAGTTTGCTAATTCATAAACACTGTAAAATCCTACATTTTAATTGTATAATCATTGTAAATAAATGTTTTATATTTGAGAACAGATGTTTAGAGTGATATGCGGGGGTAGCTGTGGTATCTGCAAGTTTAGCATGAGTAATAAATGGAAGAAGCAAAAGTTGGAATAGGTTAATCAGCTTACTGTCCCCTAAACACCCACAAATGTCAGCAGGGCTATTTATGACTTTGCTTTCCAGAAGAGTGTGGTGTGGTCCAATAATGCATTTTTATTTTTTTTAAATGGCACCTAAATAGCCCAAAACATTTAATTTAACACAAAGGGGAATGTGTCTGCTTACCACTCCTTTTGCTAACCAATATTCACTCTTACTTCATTTATTACTTAAGAAGCTGTTGTGTGTGCATCTGAAATGTATTAAATTAAGCTTTTTATTGGACTGGGGTCAGGTTTGACTTTGGTGAGGGGTGACATGAAAATAATATGTAAATCCAGAGCAGGGCTGTTTATTGACGAGTCGTGGGGAAATTTTCCTTCCATTTATTGTGGAGATTCATAAGGAGACATTTATGCTGATAATAGAACATTCTGTACAGTCTGTAACCTATGAGGTAAAGTACCTTGTACAAGGGGTAATAGAACATTCTACAGTCTGTAACCTATGAGGTAAAGTACCTTGTACAAGGGGTAATAGAACATTCTACAGTCTGTAACCTATGAGGTAAAGTACCTTGTACAAGGGGTAATAGAACATTCTACAGTCTGTAACCTATGAGGTAAAGTACCTTGTACAAGGGGTAAAACTACAGTGTCTCAGTCTGAATTAAAACACAACTAACAGACTGTAAGTCCTGTGCTCTAATAGTTACACATTTTCATCATTTCTGTCTGTTACGCTGAAGGAATGAAATGCATATCTTCTCTATATATGAGGAACATAGGCCAGGCTTCAAAGCACCTCATGCACTGATCTTCATCATTCACTTTTTGCACATTGTGTACCCTTGAACTAAATGTGATAGGTAGGAGATTGACCTGTGGCCAGGTTGATTGAAGCTACTGGTTGCAGGAGTTAACATTAATTATAAAATTATTATTATTCCCACAGGGTAAATCATTATCTTACAGGCCTAAGAGAATTAAGCAGCCAACAGGAAGCAAGATTTTTAGGGGTTGCCCTTCTAAAAATATACAAATCATATAACATTACTGATTGACTATTTTTTTGGTGGCCAACCTGGTTATTACTATAATAGGCTGAAATTGTCATTGAGTTTCTTTAATTTTGCTCAATGTCTAACTGTGTCTCACCCTGCAGGAATGGCCACCGAAAGGACTAGATCAGGTGAGTGTTGACATTTTTCCTCCATCTTGTGTTCTGTGTCAGTGACCATTACATTAGCAGTCAGTGGATCCCTTCCCATGCAGAAAAAAATCATAATAGCTTTAGCTCTTTCCCCCACTATCCTATAAGCACATTCCATATACACACTTATTCACATTTTTACAAGTTAGACACTTCAATACCATCAGTTGCCTCCCAACAACCCCAGAGATGTATTTCTTAGTGTGGATGTGGAAATACCAGGTGTAATGGCTAGACTTTATAATTTTATTTCTAATTAGAATAATCCATAATTGTCTGCTGTGAGGGCTGCACGGGAGCAAAAATGTAACATGGCATTTCCATGCTTTTGGTTTTAATGCGCAACTGTATTATATAAAAAACGTCAGCAAGAAATGTATCAATTTATTCATCAGTTTTGGTCCCATCTACCCCCCTTAAACAGCCAATTTACAGAAACAAGAACAATCAGATTGTGATTATGTTTTAGCATCAAAGATCAGCGGGTAGTACAGCTGTACTAAAAGAGGTTCACTTTCTAATTCTGTTAAATGTATGTAGTACAGTTGTATGTTATGTGTTTTGTTTTTTCAAGCCTTTCGATCTCCACGCCATCAGTGTAATGAAGGTTTTAAATGATAATATTGTAGTTGGGATTTGCATATGGAATAAAACGGTGAGGCACTCTCAGATTAGCGCCTGCAGACTGTATTGAGTAGATTTCAAGTGTAACCATATGCTAATTTTCCATTTCAAACTGATGGTGTCACATGGAGGACCAAAAATGACTTATCCAATTATAAATGAATAAATAAATGGTGGAAGAAATACATATAACCTAAATAAATTAATAAATAACCGACATTTTGGTGATATATCTGGAAATAAATAAATTGTATACATATTTTTTTATTTCTACATGTATTTATTCCTGCGAATAAGGTGGGTCGTCCTAACCCGATTTAAAGCATCATTGGTCGGCAGGGCAAGTGGGCATAACTACCAGGCATAAACCCCAAAAATCCATACACTTTCTAAACTCTCTAATTCTGACTCTGAATATGACGCTTACTGTATCAATCATAAAGATACATTGTCCCAAATCTTATCTAACTAGTGGACAGAGACCACGGGCACCTCTGCAATCGTAAACCTCTCCAGTTTTTTGGGTTTTATGGCGTTTGTAAACCAATTTTTTCTACGGTCTATGTTTCAAAACCAACGTTTGTCACTAACTGGAAAGGAAGGAGTGTGGATCGGGAATCTATTTCCTCGTAAATAAAATCAATACATTTTTTATTAACCCTGTGCTTCTTAACCCTTTTACACCTAAGCCTCAAACAGGCCACCTGGATTTATTTTGTTGTTTTGGCTGTAAAAGTGTCAGGAAATGTCCTGTAAGTGCTTTTGTCCCTTTTTCCAGGATTACTTTCAATATCTGGCAGTTATTTAACATTACCATATCTTTTCAGTGTGTAATAACAGTTTAAAGGGAAGACAAATACAAAAACGGAATTGTATTTTACAGGTTTTTAGTAAAGTAGAAACTGTGATTGCACATAAACTAAATGTTGAGCATGTTCAATTTGAAATTTTAACTATAATACATCTGTTCAAGAAAGTTTGTGGGCCTTGGTCTTTTTGTTTTTATGTTTTGGTCTGTTTTTCCTAAATAATGTCCAGGCGTTTTTGGGCCTTTGTGGAACTCTCTGAAGCAGTTCCTCTCTAGCTGCAGACACAGGCCCACATTACACTCCTCACATTGCCAGGGAGTGCTCTTTTTGCAGAGTACACTGTCGTCGCCCCATGCTGGCTCTGTGTTTTGCCCTGTCCGTTGCCTACTACATACTCTGGTTCAGATGAAATCGCTCCTTCGTCATGGTCACTGTCATCCTCAACGAACCTGTTGGGTGGTTTTGTAACTCTTGAAGATCTCCTTGACATTTGTTCTCTCAGAAATATTCTCACAAACTCACTAAATTCGCTAAAAATGCCCGCTAGTAATGTCTCTCTTCCGATTTGCGTAGTGTCTGTAACCAGAGCCTGTGTGCGTCGTGCTGCCGAGTTTACCGTAATAACCCGTATATGATCAAAAAGCGCAGATTCTCTGCTTTCAGGAACCGTTGGAATATTTTCTATAGCCCAAACGGTTTAGGAATTACGGTAATGAGAACAACGCGTGTAAAATTCTGTCGGCGGCGACACGGCCGGTGTAAAATGGTTAAGAACTGAAAGATAAATCAATAACATTTATCACCAGACTTTATTTGTGAAATTTCTCTCAAATCATAGCCTATAATCCCTTATCTCTCGGCTGTTGAGCCAAATCTCTGTCAAAATTGTATTTTGGACAGGGTGGTAGCATTACGCTCTACAGTCGCTTCTTGAAAGCAGAAATCACACAACTCCCACTGTTGTGTTTATTCATGTAGCGTAGGCTATGTCCAAATCTCATTCTTCTACTCCATCCTGCTTTTCTCACCGTTTCCACAACTTAAAATTGTATAGGCTACAGATGTCGTCCTGTCCTTTCCGTTGATTTAGCCACCTTTCCTCATTTCATTTTGAATCAAACTCTTATCCTGCCTAACTTTTTTTATATAGCATATTTATCAGCAACCTCGTTCCCTCCAACTCCCATGTGTGCTGGAATCCATAAAAACAGACAATTAACCCCATCATTTGAATTCATTACATGAATGAATGGCGAACTTCGCCAGTTCGCCACAGACGTCAATTATGATTAACGAATGGCGAACAAGATCAGCCCAACTTATTATCTTATAGAGCAGAAATAAATAAATAAGGCAGATTCATTTAAATTTGTATTTATATATTTATTTCTGCTTTTATTTATATATTTATATGATCTTATCTGTATTTATACTTCACATTTATTTATTTATAATTAGATAAATATTTTTTTGGCCTCCATAGTCAACCTCAAACACCTCTTGTTCTTATTAATGAAAGTCATATGATACATCTGTTGCTCTATCTTTCAGGACAGTTTAGAATATTTGTTGATTGTAATGATGAGATCATTCATGTTCACATTGAGCAACAGACTGTAACTAGTAAGAGAGATGTCTTGTTCATAAAAACTTCAAATATTACTGTTGTGTTAATTATTTCAGCATTGTAGACATCATCTATTTGCAAATGTCACTAAATGAGAAAAATTTCACCTTTTATTCAGTATTGTTAGAGTAAATGTATAGGTTTGTTTGATGTCTGTGGTGCACCAGAACCCTCCCAAATCTGGAACACTGACTGAAGTAAAAAGCTGTTCCCAGGTTTTATTGCAGTTAGTGCAGTTATCTAGCTAACTCAATAATGCTGCTTTTTGATACAGGCCACAGGAGTTATATTATGATCTCATTCTGTATGAATTTAGCAATTTTGAATAAATAAATGATATGATCTGGACTTAAAATATTATCAAACATATTTCAGTGCATTGAATATTTTTTGTTGGTTATATTAATATTTTATGGTTATTTTTTTGTTTTGTCAGGGAAAAGATATTGGTATATACCTGGAAGTAATGGGAGGTAAGTATTATATTACATATAAATGCAATAACCCATTACACATACTGGCTTTGTGCATTCCTGCAGCTAAATGAAAAAAAAAAAAACCCTGTAGGCTAAAACAGTAAGGGCATTTATTTATGGAATAATCTATACATACATTCAGTTTTTCACATGTCTATGTGGGATGTCAGGTCTGTCTGACATTTATCTCATGAAGCTTTGAATTGTGTTTGTTTGCCTGGTCTATAACCTTGCATTTTGCCTTCTATAGAGGTAATTAACCAAATGGAAAAGCTGAAGCTTGATGTACACTGGAAGCACAGGATGGAGCTTGAAGGGGATACCACAATCTTATTCCAGTGCAGTGGGCCTTACGTGGTCCACGTGTCTTTCTGTTCTGTGGACATGGAAGACCAGAAGAACAATGGCAGCCTCGTCCTGCAGCAGCTTGGTATTGACCGGATGATCATTCCTCTCTACTCCCAGGATGGCTGTGATGGAGAAAATCTCCAAAAGCCCCAGACGAACCAGATGATGCTTTCCTTCACCAAAAATGACAGTGTGTCACTCAAATTCACCAGCGAAAGTCTAAGACTCAAATATCTCCACCTGGGGTTCCACTACTTGCTCGGGGAGCAATGTTTCTGATTCGACTCTGTCAGGAACCAACGAACCAGCCCAAGCTTACAAAGAATACCTTCTCCAGATATCTGGGATAGTGTTTTGGAACTCACACTGTCGATAGCTAGCTTTACCTTATCCTAATATATTGTTATTGCTATTTTATTTGCGTGTATGTGTGTGTGTGTACTAAACTAGTACAAAATCTTATTTCAGGCGACTATTGCAATATGTTTGTGTAAAGTTTTTTGGTTTGGCTAGCTGGATACATACTTTTATACATGAGTGTGTGTATATAAGGGGTAGCTGATCAAAAGCATGACACTTTCAGAAATTGGCACAATACATCTCAGTTACTCTTCAGATTCAGCACTGTACATTTGTCATAGAATTATTGCAATACATAGACTATTGCAATATCCAGAGTCCAGACAAAAGCTTATTTGTTGCCCTTGGCTCAGGGACTTTAGCAGCTGAGTATAAGGACAAGTCTGGAATACAATGATCTATGGAGAATACAAGGGAACAAAGCTGGTACGCATGCATAAACAATGCATATACAGACATGTGCATATGGATACGCACACCATAGTAAGGCTGGGTCACTTCCTGAAGCAGAACTGCTGTGGGCCAGTTATAGATATGTTTAGTTTTGGCTAGATGAGAATGGTGCAGTGAAGAAGCTTACATTTTAATAAAGGAAGGTAGTTTCTCGGTACACTCATGGATTTGTAGGGTATATAATGTGAAAGGTCTTTTTCCATCCTGTGGACCATCTCACATGTTGTGTGGGACTGCTCAGTGCAAAAATGAATGCCCACCCTGTCCTGTCTGCACCAAGGCCTTGTATTTGTAAGAAGCCTCACCAGTGGTTGACATACCACAAAAACCTGAGAGCCTGAGGAGTCCACTCAGTTCAGGAGTTAATTAATTTTTTATGATGTTAGGAGTGTGTGGATTTGCACTAAACATTCTGCACATTGCAGCACACCAGATATAAATGAAAGCCTCCCCAAAATTATTGACATATCTGTACATTTTTGTGTAGTAAAATAGTGGAAGTAAAATACCCCTGAATATGCCATTAATTCTATATAAATTCCATGTATACTTGCAAATATACAAACGCTGTGCATACATAGATATGCTTGTAATAAGAATTTGTCTATGGTTCCTTTTATATTATTCTGAGTATAAAACTTGTATGTGAAAATGTTAAATAAATTTCATTAAATTAAGTTGATTATTGTATTGATATTGAATTTCTTGTTTTGCTTTTAAAAAAAAGAACACAGTTAATGATAAATACTATAACAGTGCAATGATGGCTCATATTCTGACTGATTCAGAGAGAGACGCAGACTGAAATAAATATATTTAAAAAGAAAGAGAGAGAGACAGACAGACAGACAGACAGACAGACAGACAGAGAGAGAGTATATATCTATGGTAAACAAACCGACCTGCCGACATTTTGCTAGTTTTTTCTGGTAGTTTGCTAACAACATTAAAGAAAATAGTACTTTCATAAATAATTTTAATTACAGAAAAAAAATACGTAAGAGGACTGGTTATTGTTTGTATTGACAGAATCCGATTAGTTCGCCTTGATATACATGGTAGAAGTGTCATTTTGAGACCGTGTTAGTTGCCCTATAGAAGTGAATGGAGAGCAACAACTAACCTATTCTGGATTATCACCCCAGGGGAGCACAGAGCAACTAACAAATATATTTTGCCACCATTTAGACTCATATCATGGCCAGGTAACTACGTAACGCAAAGTTCTACCAAAGTTCAGTTGTGCTTTAAAGGTTATGAGAAGAGGTCAGTTGATTGAGTATGATTGAATCCAGATGCAACACACCAGTTATTAATACATTGCAAAAAATGTCTGTTTTAACAAGTGTTTAAGTCTTGTAATGAGACTTAAAATCATATATTATTCCCTTTTTCACTTTACCTCGAAGCTGGTACAGTATAAGATTAAAGCGACCACTTCACTTTTAAGCTCTGCCCAAAAGTAACGCGGGACTTGCTTGTTAGCTGCATTAGAATTTCTTTGTTGGATTTGTTTTCTCTTCTGCACTTTGTGTTTCTCATTTTGGTTTTCCTTCTGTTCTCTTTGAGACAGGTTTTCTTTATTACCTCCTTTGCTTTCCTCTCTATTTAATTGCTCTCTCTTATTGAGAGTGAGAGGCTTCTTTCTTCTTTTTCCTTTTTGCTACTCGTGTTTCGCATTTTCCGCCCATTTGTCTGGGTCGCTATCATTTCTCGTTTGTTTATTTTACCTCTTATTAGTGTGCTATCTCGTATTGAAAGCGAGAGGTATTTTTCTCCTTTCCTGCTCTGCTCGAGTTTCGAGTTCGCCCATCCTTATCTGGGTTGTTTTCTTTTGACTAGCGCCGGAATTTTGTCCCACTCATTGTGCAGATTATTCCGCTTTTGTGGTGTCATCACTACGGTTAGCAAAAAAGTTACAGAAATAAGATTCTAAAGTCTAAATATGAGATTACAATGCTTGGTTTTTTGCAGTGTATATTCAGCCTGATCCAGCCCATTTTCCAACTGCACCACACGTTGTGAACTGTACGTTCTTTGCCCCTAGTCACAAAAATACCAAATTTCTGTAGCCATGGCCAATGTGTCCATGCGCCGTGCGCCAAAATAGTACAAAATAGTGCCCTTAAAGGGTAAGTAAACCCTAAAACCACTTTTTTTTAGCTGATTACTGATGTATTTGAACATATCCATGTGCTAGAGATTGATCCTGTTGCGAATCGTGACATTTAATGGCAATGTTTAGCATTTTATAGGAAGAGTAGTGTATTTTGGCTAAGTAGTGCCGTGGTGGTGAAACATAGGCTATTGCAGTTGTAATTTACTATTGGCTGTTGTACAGCATTTGTGACGTGGCAGTAGGCTACATGTGATATCACACCAACTGGCGCATCTGGCTACGCCCTTCCACGATATGTATTTTATATATTTTTTTAAATCCAGCAAGTTGTGGATCATTTGTGTGTGTGGGACAGGCTATTGATCGAGAGAGGACGGCATAGGTGTCAACCAGTGGCGTACCGTGGGAGTAGAACTAGGCCTTCTGTAAACTTACCTTTAACGGATGATCACTCTCAATCTGTTTCCGTTTACTTTGCCTGATTGCCAATCAAATAATTGATTCACTCAATAACCAAGAACAATAAGTAAATTATTAGGCTACCAAGTTATTTTGAGATAGCATTATTGTTTTGTGTATCAAACTTGTGTTGCATTTGTCTATATCCACATTTATGATGACGTGTTATTATGCGAAGATTCGACTTTTAAAGGCTCTGTTCAATGTTTCGTAGATTTTCGTAAATTAGTTTTTCTAGCCTGAATAATGCGTTGCTCTGAACGGTTCGATACACTTAAGAGGCTAAATTTGAATTTATGCTTTCTAATGTTTAAATCGCTTTGACTAATTTGAGTGTCGTGAATTACATTCTTTAACGCGTTCAGATTATTGCCTGATCCTTGTTAAACAATCTCAAGTTGTCTTTTTTTCATTATCATTTCTAAATCATTATAGGCTACAAATTGGTCTTGATTATTCAGATAATTGGTTTAGATTTTTGTTTGATTGTTAGGCTACTCAAGCTAAATAAACGGAAACAAGTAATCCCCACTTTTTCCAACGCACCGGCCATCGCTACATAGCCTACGTATATTTAAGTGCTACCCATTTTATGATACAAAAAAAAATACTAGCACTGCAAAAACTTGATATATTCATCAATGTTTGTTATTCAGTTAATAAATTGCTTGATTGATAATTAAGAACTATAAGTGGAAACAGATTGAGAGTAATATCCGTATAAAGGTAAGGTTACCGAAGGCCCTATTTTACTGCCGACGTTACGCCACTGGTGTCAACCCATACAGTTTGCCCATATGATATATGGTTTTTCCAACTTTTCGAAGGCAAACGGGCAGGTTATGCTCCAGGAAATCTCTTCTTTTTTAAAATTTCTTTTCAAACGTTTCTCCATCAACCTGCCCAGGGGCTACAGATGAAAATTAGCGCCAATGGCTAAATCTGGCACATTTATTAATGTGCATTGTCCCTTTCTTAAATAAATAAACCTATACCTATAATTACTTTAATCGCAGCAATCACATTTTCTTTCTCCCTCTTGGCTATTCACCCGCTTTGTGAGGCCGTGTGAAAAACAAGTAGCAAGACTGATCTAAAAATGACACAGTAGCCCACAAGATAGGCTACCTTAGTTACGTTAGTTAACTTAGCTAACAGTTAAATGGTTATGACTGGTCAATGTTCATGTTTATGCTGTTTTCACCGAAATTAGATCATGTTTCTTGAGGTTTTAATGTGGCTATAGCCTATGACTCAATTTAGCGAAGTTACTACGAGTTTCATTGTATATTAATTCATGGCTAACTTAACAGTCTTTAATAACGTTAACTGTTACTAAAAAATTTATCCAAATTAAGATGAGAGCTAAGTTTATTATGTTCTCTGCCTCTGCCATGGCTCCTGCTCCAGGCTCAGCAGCCGGAGTGAGCGGCTCGAACAAAACAAATTATGGCTGTGAATGAGCATATGCGTGAGAAAAAGGGCGTGGCTTGCTAACTCAAGCCCAACCCTTTCATGGGTATCTTTCCCACCCCCAATGTTGGCATTTTTTGAACTGCAAATGGATGCGTGGTTGCTCTGAAACAGCCCGTGGAGTTACCCTTTAACCCCTTCGGGCAGATGGCATATTTGGTCAATTCTCATCTATTTAGGGGGTGCTCTGTTTACGGCTTTATAACTCCAGGTGTGAGCGTCACATAAACTTTGTAAATGGCTTAAATAAAACAAGACAAGAGTACCATTTACAATACAAACTTAGATGTGTTTATTTCCATAATTTAAGTCAAAATAAAGTGCCACAAATGCAAAGAAACTTTGAAAAAATTGCACAAAAAAAATGTTTTTCTTTAGCAACAAAATACTGAGAGCTACATAAATGAAACAGGTAATTATATACATTTCCTGAATCATAAACTCCATGTCAACAAGTGTGCAAAATCTAAGAATGATATGCAGAACTACTAAACGTCTATGATGCAAAATATAGGCAGTGAACCCTGTTGTCCATTAGTGTCTCCAAATCTATCCAAATGGCTAAATTATGCACTGCTCTAGAAATAAAAAATATATTTAACTACAAACAGATTTGGCTGAAAAAAACTCACTTTTCCATCATGTTCAAGTGGGAATGACTATATTTTCATCAGTATAGGGGGGTAGATATCTATGGTTCCAAAACCCCTATGCAAAACATGTCATATAATGAATAAAATTAGTTTTGTCCAATATAAAGAATATACATTTGCATCTTCTGATGGATTAGGATACAAATATTGATATCACAGTGTTACATACACCTAAATATGTAGCCTAATCATTCACTCTTGTACCTCAATAAAACCTCACTTTTCCCTGTACTCTACAGCAGCGGTCCCCAACCTTTTTTGGGCCACGGATCGGTTTCAAGCAAGACAATATTTTCACGGACCGGCCTTCAAGGTGTGGGGGGATAAATATGACGAAATAAAATGATACGACTGGCATAAAAACAAATATAAAGTGCATAAAAAAAAACAAATCACCATCTCAAGAGACACAGACGCACAGATGGATGGTTCCGGTAATTTTTCAAAATAAAACATCTTTCAGATTCTGAATAAAAAAATATTTTATTGATTATCAGTCTTTCTGTGCGGCCCGGTACCAAATGACCCACGATGGTTGGGGACCGCTGCTCTACAGTATGTATATTTTTGACCCGGGATTGCATTTTTCTGTAGTTTTTTAAATATTCCTATTCCTAATCATATTGACTTACATAAAATCTTTACCTTAATCTACCACATATCAGCACACAGAAAATTAGAATGAGCATTTGCCCTACCATAAGTGATAAATATATACGCCATAGCCTATATTATGTACGATATGAAAATAAAATAGTATTCCACCATCTCCAAAATGCTGCCAAATGTTATCTTCAATGAGAATCGGTAACGTACATCAAAAATAAAATTAACCATTGCACTACAGTATGTGAAATGCACTCAAAATGCGAAAATAACAATAGGCCTATCAATCATATTGGAAAGACAGTGCTTGAGTGGAAAACCGAACGTAGCCTACATATTTAGCCAGCAACCCAATGCGTTTTTTCTAGAGCTTGCGTAATATGAGACCGTGAAAACTAAAACTGCAGTTACGCTGGGCTGTAGAAAATAGTTCAAAGCACCCCAGAAGACATAGGATATACCGTTGCTGTAAGGACCGGTGGGAAAAAGGAACCCAGTAGCAGGCAGGGAGTACAAAAAACCTGAAGTTTAATGATTGGAAAAACAGTACCAAAAACAGATTCCAAAGAATGGTCACAAAACAGGCAGAGGTCGGAATCGGGAAGGCACAGCAGAGGTACAAAAAACAAAGTCCAAATTCAGGGTCGCGAGAACACAGGCAGAAGTCAAAACCATGGAAATCTCAAAGAAACATAAAAATAGACAATGAGGAACGGACAAGGAAAACGAATACAAATGAACAGAAACTCGGAACAGATTACTCGGGAAAAAACAGATAATGAGAAAGAGACTAAAAAACAAAGAGGCAAAAAATAATGTTGCTAACAATGGTGAGGAACGCACGAAGAATGACTGGGAAGACTGGGTTAAATACACAGAGGGAGACAGACATAATGGGAATAAGGTGTGCAGAGGCGGGAAGGGGAGATAGCTGAGGGTACAATGAGGGTAACAAGGAATAAAACAAGAACCAATAAAACAAAAACGAGGGTAGACAAAAGACACGGACTGGATATCACGTAACACAATGATAACTGATATGTTTAAGAATTAAGAAACTGAGATTTACTTTTAGGCAAAAAAGAGCCGTGTTTACTTTAGTTTCGTTCTTCATTACACTGAACCTCCGTTCACGTATGGTGGCTTCTCAGTTACAAAATCAATGCAACGTAAAATACAGTAACGCATAAAGCACAAACAAATAGGTATATCCTTCTAACAAAAAAATAACAAACTGGGTTTAGTCAAGGCTTAAACAAACACAACATTCCCCTCCCCCTCCCAACGTTCAAGCGTGGAAGGTGGTGTCAAAGGCCTGGAAGCCCTGGCGTGCACGGGCCCTGGCAGGCCGAGGCTCAGGAGGTGGAGCGGTGGAGCAGGGCACTGAGCCAACGGCACAGCCTGGGCAAGAGGCACTGCAACAGCGGCAGGTAGCGCAGGAGGCGGCTCAGTCATTGGGGTGTCCAGTCCTACCCCTGGGCCCGTGGCTAGGCGAGGCAGGTGAGGAGGGGCGGGCACCTTGTGCAGGCAGCTGGCATGCCAATGGGATCTATCTGTCAACTGAAACATAGCTGGGCCTAGCTGGCGACTGACTTGCTGTGGGGCAGACCAGAATGTTGCCAGCTTGTTAGCTTGGTGGGGTCGGGCGGGGTCTAACACACTGATGCTAGGCCACTTAGCTCTGTGCTTCTCATCGAACCGCTTCATGGCACTCTGTCGTCTGTTCACATAAGATCTGACTGCTGGTAGTGGTTGGGGATTTGGGACCACTGGTGGGCGGAGTCTTGACAGGGGAAGCACAACCTCTCTACCCAGCATGAGTGCGGCAGGAGAGACACCTGTAGTGGAGTGGTTAATTGGCCGGTAGTGGAGGAGTTTCTGTGATAGCGCGGCTGCTAGTGAGTATCCCTCAGACATGTGAACACGCAGCCCATTTTTGAGAGACTGATTGAATCTTTACACCCCCCCATTAACCTGAAAGAATGGTTCCAGTTCGAGTGGGACGCGGGCGGGCCATCCATGTCTAATGTAGTAACGAAGCATGGTGAAGACGGGCTCGGCTGCTGAGGCGGTTTCCAGATTGTGGAGAGAGATTGTGTCTTTCAGCAGAGAGTGGAACAGGTGTACCACATCGTCCTCATCCTCTGAAGAGGTGGCTGGGCACTGGATTATGGTAGGACGGGACAGGAAGTCTGCTACAACGTTATCCCTGCCTGGAGTGAATTGTAGCTGAAAGTCATATTGCTGCAGGCAGTCTGACCATCTGTAGAGGCGATGGGGCCTGTGTCCCCTGCCAGAGGTGGACATCAGAGCTGTCAAGGCCTGGTGGTCTGTCCTCAGGGTAAATGATCGGCCGTACAGGTACAGATGCCACTGCTCACACGCCCAGATGCATGCGAGTGCCTCTCGCTCGCCCACGGTGTATTTGTGCACTGTGAGGCTGAGTGCCCGCGAAGCAAAGGCTACGGGCTTCTCCATGCCATTGTGAAGCTGTGATAAGACGGCGTTCTGTTTGAGCAGCAGCCTCTGTGGAGCCGTGACGGAGGAGTACTGAGGTAGGAATCGCATATAATATGCTGTCATTCCTAAGAACGATGCCAGTTGCGAGGCTGTTGTGGGAGCCGGCACCTGGACGATGGCATCCACATTTGACTGCAGAGGGGATATGCCATCAGCGGACACACGGAAACCGACAAAGTCAATTGCTGGTGTGGAGAAAGTGTTAAGTGTGGCATGGTGGCATGGTGGCGGCTGAGTGTGGCAAAAACCTGTTGTAGGCGGGCGTCATGGGTGGCGGCATCAGGCCCATGTACCACTATATCGTCCAGATAGGCGACAGTGCCAGGGCAGCTGGAGAGGATTAAATCTAATCTAACAGTTAGTACGATTAATATGTTAGTACAATATATAAATATTAATTAAGTCAGAAGGAAGAAAACGAGATACGAAATACAGAGAAAATCAGAATGTACCAAAATCACCCGAATAGTGCAATGACAAAGCCAGGGAGTGAAATCTCGGGGAACAAGAAACAAAGACAAACAGATGAGACTCGGACAACCCACGAACAGAGGGGGATGCTTGTTAAATGGACTTGCTATGGAAAAATAGTGACATTTAGAAACTACACATTGGGCACAAATCGTCTACCAATAAAGTTAAAACACAGAGTTTGTGATTTCCACTAATAGTCTGGCTGCATGATCATCTGCGCAAAGGGGTTAATAACTGTGGTAGGGTGGCGTGGTTTTAGGCGAGGCCGGCAAGAGAGAGTGAACTCAGGTGGTTTAAGGAACCGGCACAGCTGTCGGCAATCAGTTGCCTTGATTGTTCAACAGTGAGCCTGAGAACCTATAAGAAGGAGCCTTCTGGGAGTTGAGAAGGGAGGAACGACTAATGACTGACGGTTTGTGTGTGTTTGGTTGTTTTGTATGTGAAAGAAAGGAGACGGAAAATAAAAACCCGTTCTCCTTAACAAGCTTGGGGCTGGACTCTGATTATTCACGCGAGTGGTATGGCTCACTTCGCCACAATAACCTAACCTTTTTGAAGCAGTAACATAATTCACATAGGCCCTATTTACAAAATGTACTACCTGGTGAATGAAACCTTTACAGGATAACCCAAATACTCCCTCATAAAATTCTTGTCCCAAACCATATTTACTCCAATAGAAACTATTCTCTGCCTCTGCAAGACAATAACCACCTGGTCTTGTACCAAGATCAAAAGGGAGATTCCCTGACGGAGATGATAATGGAAACACAAATGTCAGCACTTGAACAGTAGGTAAACCAGTTTGTAGGGACTTTTGATTCTGGAATTATCATACTGTTATGGGATGGATAAGTTTCTGTTTCTAGACCTTCCAGTTTAACATTACAGTGTCATATGACTGCCTTTTAAAAATAGAGTGACTGGTCTAATGTGGCCATTCAGGGGAGCAAAAGCAGTGCCTTCAAAAAGTTCAATTCACCCTTTTGATTAACTTTTAATTTTGCTCAGAGAAATGCAAATATATTTAAATTGCATTTTTTCTACTCCTGTATAAATAACACCAATGCCATAATGAAATAAAGTATTTAGATAGTCTACAGTCTTAGTCTACAGAATTATATTAAAAATAAAACCCAAAAACAAATGAATTAATAAGTAATGACATGACAAACATCTGGGATTCAGTTCTTAAAAAAGAATGATAAAATTAAAAGTTTCTAAATATCAAACAATTGACTATAAAGAGCAGTAAACAGTAAAAAACTTGATCAAATCTATTATTTGCCTTCAAAACGGCATCAATTCTCTTAGGTACACTGCAGTTTTATAAGTTCACTGCACACAGTTCTTCTGCAGTTTGGCTGTCTCGCTTGCTTCTGTCTGTCCAGGTAATCCGAGACAGCCTTGATGATGTTGAGATCAGGGCTCTGTGGAGGCCATACCATCTGTTACAATCCTTGTTCTTCTTTTCGCTGAAGATAGTTCAATTAATTTCTTGGAAATCTAAGATTTCTACTGACACACTAATGCAGAACACAAAAAATAAACATCTAAGGAAAAATGTATATCTAGGGTCTAACATCAAGGGTGCCTAAGACTTTGGCAGATGTCGAGAGTGGTGGACACGTACCGAGAAAAGGCTTCCGCAAAGACTACACTTGTGTTTCCTCACTGAAGAGTCCTCCGGGAGCCTCCTTATTCCCCATTCCTCCAAGGAGCATTTAGCGGTTTGGAATGCCCTTAAAGACAGCGATCGATTTCCGGGTCAGGTGAGTACAGAGGACATGAGGACGGATAAAATAAGTGATTGGAATGAACCCCAGGATTATTCAAGTCAAATGGGTTAAAGAACAGTAACCATTTTATTTTCAGGCTTGTGTTAAATAAAAGGTGGTGCTTGAAAGGGGTTAATGACATTTCAAACCGCTAAAGCGAGGAACAAGGAAGTCCCGGAGGATGCCTTTGCAGAAAAAGTGTAGCCTTTGCAGAAGTCTTTTTTTGGAATGTGTGATGTGTATAAATGATGATTCACCTTTTCACATTTGCCATGTGGTGGGTACACTCTTACACAAATCCAATCTTACCGTTCCCTCCCATTTCTTATAAAGCGCTTTAATCCATAATAACACTCATATGTTAGTCTGACACTTTAGGACTAACGAAAGCCATTTGTTCATAAAAAAGTGGCAAAAACATTAGTTAAGCACGTAACCATAATATTTCTGATGTTTTAGTTTCCCATATCATTAAGTTTGTTACTGCATAGGAAACGTAACCTTCAACGCTTCAACGTTAACTCGTCCTTTAAAAACAATATGAAATTTTGCCGTATGTGCAATACGTACTGTTTTATGTTCAAGCAGTTGAATGCCTCTGGAGAATAACTCAAAATAGTTAAATAGTTCGACAATTACAGAACGTTTTCAACTGCAACAGCTTAAACATAAGCTGCCTTGCATTAAATACCTTTTTTTCTTCAGTGTTGTATGACTGAGAAATAATAATGTAATTTAAATCTATTTATGTATTTATTTGCTGTCTTTTATTGATGCAATTCATATGTTTTAGGCTTTTACTATTTTGAATCATTTACTGTACATATTTCACGTCTGAAATACAGCGTCCAATAAAACAGTATATCCCATTTTCTGGGCAAAATCAATACAGTACAGAACATCTGTTACAATCTGTTACAAGCCCACTGACATACTGCTGTGCAACACATCATTAGTAATTCACGTTGCTTCAACTGATGCTTGACTGGACAAGGAAGTTCCATTTGCCTAATGCATGTTTCCTCGATTCCTCCATCCTTGTAGCTCATCCTTGCATCTCTTCCTCGCATCCTCCGTTGGGTGAAGCTAAGGAGTAAGAAAAGGATGCAAGAAGTGAAAATAAACTATTGGAATGAACCCAGTGTACATATTATGCCACCCTATGCATTCACAGCCCAGTTAACTCCAGATGATCCCATTAATCAGGAAGCAGCACACTAAAGTTTAAAATATAAAATGGCCAGTCAGTTGATTCATCACAGAAAAAAATGACTTTGGACCCATCTATGTCAAGCAGTAATTGTACAGAAAAACCAGGTTAAATGTTTATCTGTGCAGCACTGAACGATGCACACTGCAAACTAGAAATACTGTAGAGGGTAAAATTATCACAAAACATCTGAAAATTAATGAGATGTTTAATTTTTATGATGAGTAAAGGGAAAAGCTGTTTTCATTTTTTGGGATAATCAAAGTTTCATAATTGTGACCTTCCCAAAACTACAAAGTACAGATTTAAAAAGCCTATTAGATGTTGGTGTAATGGATTTTTGTGGCGGATAATCAAACACGAATGTTGGGGGATCAGAACAAGTCACTCATGCCAGTGAGAACCAATAAAGGAAGTAATACTATAGATGCCAAAAAAGAAAAGACAGGAAACTAATTCCTTGTAGCTAAACAGCCAAACGAAAATCAACCCACAAAAATAGGGCGAACTCGAAAATACAAGTGAAACACAAATTAAATCTCCCGAGCTCAATACTGGAGCCAAAACGGGAAACTTAGCAAAGAAAAGATACACATAAGTTAGGACGGCCGGAAGAGTGTAAAACCAAAACGAAACAACAAAAGAAAAGGACAAAATAAATAGTTTTAAGGCAAAATTAAGGCAATGACACAGACAGTGAGAAACATTAGACAGCTGATGAGGGACACATAGAATTTGGAGACAGAGACCAAATTAAGGCAATGACACAGACAGTGAGAAACATTAGACAACTGATGAGGGACACATAGAGTTTGGAGACAGAGACCAAATTTAAGGCAGTGAGACAGTGCAAGTAATAATTATTCAATGCCCATCCATAAAATAATAGGTTTTAGGCCTATACAGTTTTTTTTCCTTCTTTAAATGGGTTTTCACTGGCAACATTGCTGCCAGTCTTTTTACCGTTTTCTTACAGGATATTTTTTTACAGTGATAAACTAGCGAGCTCATAATTAACTATTGAGTGAGCCAGAGAAACGAACATTAACGCATTTTCCTGGCAATTTTTTTTTCAACGCAGCTTTGGGGACACAGGCGCCTTTCCATGTTCTTATACGCATTTGCGCCACAGTATTTGACAATAAACAACTATAAGGACCGGATTCAGAGATGGCCAACTTAAGCCATGCGCTTGCGGCTTTTGCGCGAGTTGATCTACGCCGTATTTTAACTCAAGCTCCGCGGCTGCTTTTCTCTAAATGTGGGTGGCACAGGGCATGATATTCTAATGACCTGTTTCTTGTACCTGCCCCCTGGGATGCCAGCTGTCTACTAAATAAATGTCTGTGGGGGTATGCATTTTCAATGTCTCAGTGACAGTGCCTTTAATAATCGCATTTGCCTTTGTAAAATCCTGCCTTTGTGAATCGTATATGCTCTTGGGTGGTGGGGAAGTCAGTGAACGTATTAATACGTCACATCATAGTCTTCATAAAATTATCATAACTCCTAGATATTGACGATTGGGATATACCCATCACACAATAAAAAAATTATCGTTAGACAGTGGTTGCATGCAATATTATTATGTAAACAAATACATTGTTGGATTTACTTTAAAAAAATAAAAATAAAAATAAAAAATTTTAAATCGTTTTTTACGATTTACCTAATAAAATCATGTAGGCCTATGGTGGTTGAACACAATATTATTAGTGACATCTTCAACTTAACCAGTTGGAGTCCAAGTGTACTTAATGATAGCGTATTACGTGCAACCACTGTCAAACGATAATTTTTTTTGAGTGCTTCCGTCACACGCTTGATTGCAATCTGGAGCACTGGTAGGCTACACTGCGGGAGTTAATTTGCATTTCCTAATAATTTGGAGCAGCTGAGCTGACACAAGTACAAAGTTGTCTCTCTGTCAAAGTGAATATGATCCAGACACTGTCTATCAATTAATCCATCTAATATTGGTCTGGTATAATATAGACGGTCAATCATACTCATAATTGCAATTATAGGCTAGGCAAAGAAAAATAAGACCTTATGTTCAAATAACATGCACTCATTCTAATATCCATTCATGCAAAAGATGCAGTATTTTTCATAATAATCCATTGGTGGCGCTAGACATAAACCACCTTTTTTCCCAAAAAAATTATTAAGTGAGAACTCTGAATTTGCATATCTTGCAGACACGCCTTGTTTTCATCAAATCTCCACCCCGTGTGTGTATATACTGGAGAGATGCTTAAAACAGCGGATAAGTCAAATGTCTGAATCACAAATAGCTTAAGCTAAGCGGAATTTTGAGAGTGCCATTTGCGTGTGATTATCTCCACTTTGAATCTGGCCCGTAAGCCTGCAACATGGTGTTGCAAGTGAACTGGGTGGGTTGGTCTTAAGATGAGGAGTGGCCAGGATAATATTTGGAATATTGCTATCTTGAGCCAGCAGAAAGCGCTTGCGCTAAAACCACCACAAACCTGGTCTAAATTCATGTTGCAGTTGTTTACATGTTATTTTATCGGCACATATAAGTATGTCTACATAGGCGTGTGCACAGCGCGCACACCCTCCTGTCTGTTACACACAGGGGCGTGCACAAGCATGACTAAAAATATGAAGATTACAATGTGAAATATTATTATTGTGTAGGCTATATCAAAAAAGCATAATAATAAAAAGGTCCATCGGTAAGAGACCACATACCTGTCCCTCAGCGAAGGGGAATGCCACCTTAAATTGCTTTCATTCCGCCAGTTTCTCCAGAGGCATTCAACTGCTTGAACATAAAACAGTACGTATTGCACATACGGCAAAATTAAATATTGTTTTAAAGGACAGGGGTTAACGTTGAAGCGTTGAAGGTTACTGAGCTGCTGGAGACAAATTCCTGCTGTCCCTATATGCACTATTGCTGTGAAATTAACAGCGAGTTCCAGCATCCCCTAAATTCAAATCCCAATCTCGCCGTAAATTCAGCCATACCTCAAGCCTAAATCAATTAATACATTCAAGTCCCGATCACACCTGTCAGCCAAGAATGGGTAAAACAGGAGTTTACGGTGAACTTTGGGTTTCCTGGGGTTCTGCCCCAGCAGAGAACGATGTTATATATGTGAAGCCCACTCCATGAACATCCAGGCGATGTGCGATGCTACGTGTAAGGTTACACATGTATTCACAATTATCCTGGATCAAGCTATGACTTTATATTGGCCAATAGTGCCTGTAATCTTCCGGGGGGAGGGGGAGACAATCTTCTGTTACGGGACAATGGCTATCCGTTAAAAACTTTGCTGATAACACCTATATCATGCCTAATGCGCAAATTGTAATTTAGTCTACACCTAATGCGTGAATTGTCATTCAATGGAAAACTTGCGCACTGCAATAGACGGACATTTGTAGTGCTGAAAATGTGCTTCAGATGCCATTATACAATAGACTACAGCTCTCTTCATCTACAGCGTGTAAGTAAATGGAATGGTTTTCAAAAAAACCTTGTCCAGTGAATATTGCATTTAGTAGGCCTATTGTTTTTCAAATAGCCTGGCTACGGTCCCGGGGATTCGCTGTGCATAAAGTTTTTTTTGATAGCCTACAGTATTTCACCATTTTAATTGAATTTGAACCCTATTCTCCTATTCTCCAAGAGTAAGGCTGCTGTTATCAGCACAGAGTGAACCTTGTTCCTATTTTCAAGCTGTTCTACGGCCAAGGGAAACCCTAGACAGCTGATTATGCAAGACAGCTGTGAGAAAATCAAGAACCATAAAAAAGGGTTTCGCTGTGACGCAACATAGTAAGGAGAAATCCCAGCTATTTTCACTTTTCACAAGGTCACATGCAGTTGAAATCCCTTCCTTCCTGTTCCTAGTAGGGAACTGAGATATAGCACATGGAGCCACACATGATTATTTGTTGTTCACATTCTTCGTCCTTCATATTTTTTTCAATTACATTTCCATACTCTCAGCAATGAAATTCCAGCTGATTTCACCTGTTATTCTATAACTGAACTACAAGTAATTCGAAATTACAACAAATTTGCAGCGCATTACAAAATTAATTCACACTTAATTTTAATGCCATATAGTCTCTGCATGTGTGCTTTAACTTCATGCACAAGCAGGTCTGTTTCACCAGCTGTAAATCACACTTTTCATGGTCGTACTGTCCACCAGTATATTAGCAATCTGCCAAGGTACAAACGCAGGTGGCTTGTAAAGAGAATGGGAGATGACACTCCGATTGGTTTATTGCATGTTATGCCCAAGACACACCTATAATTAATGAAGTGGCTAAGTTCAGCCCATTTGCACCTTGCGCCTTCCTTAGTGCTAAAATAACACGCCATCTAACTAGCAAAAGTGGAGTTGCGCCATGCGTTTTAGTCTACTACAGTACACAGACTTGGGCTTGTACTGGAATATCCAAATGCAGGACAGAGATACGATAACATGATTTCTGGTAATGTAGGCAGTTCCCCATAAAGTTGGCTTTGTATGCACAAAGTCCAAGAAATGACAGCACTAGCTGCAGTAGTTTCATTGAAAGGTGTCTTTCAACCAGGTATGACCAATGTTGCTCTGAGTAGAGCAACTTCACTGCAAAGACTGTACATCACTGTTTGATGAGATCAAGATATTTTCTGATCAAGCCATCACAGCTTCCTGGGCTCTATGACGACAGCATCGCTGGACAACACTAAGCCACTTTAAAATTATGTACAGACAACAAACATTCACAAATATCCACCATAACATAGAAGGATTACCAGCTCATATTGAGAATATCAAATGACATGAGTTGACGCTTGTGAATGTTTTATGTTTTACTGAAGATCACCTGTCTGGTTCTGTATACACACTTGTTACAGCTATCACAAATATGTGTACTGCATTTTTACCTCTAATGTTTCACAATGTAATCCTAACATAATCTAATAAAACTTCCCACTCAGCACCTATTGTACTTCTGACCGTCCTGGAAGGGGGACACCTTCCTTTGATTTAATTCCTTCCTGTGCTTTCTCAAATTTTTTTCCGGGAGTTTTTCCTTGTCCAGACTAAGTATACATAAATATGATTTACTCTTCTTATTGTAATGATTTTCACACTTGCAGAATGTTGCCTGTTTCACAGAAACTCACCTGACGGCCACTTTTGTTGGTAGAAGCCTCCAGGTGGACAGCTAGTCAAACAAAACATTATGCTTGTTTTATCTAACTAAGCATGTTTCACATATAATGGTTAACTGACTATGTTTAATGTATAAGTGTTAATAGAAATTGTTAAATGGATAAAGTTAATTGGTTTAGAGAAATTGGTAAAATGGATAATTGGTAACAGCTAATAAAGGAACATGAACTAATATTAAGACTAAGATTAAGATTGGCTTGAGAAAAATAAAACAAAAAACAAAATTGACCACTGAGAAACCTAAAATAATTCACTCTTTCCCTTTTGCTGTGACCTTCCAGCGATGGGGAAGCATGTGCACCCCAATGATCCTGAGAGCTATGTCAGCATTATAAGCAACTCTTTTTCAAGCAGCAAACACACCACAATTTCCTCAGAAACTCTTTATAGTATTACTGTATTGTTCTCTGATTGGGATATTCAGTGCTGAATGTCACTGATAAACTGAAACCTGTTTAACAAAAGATCGTTGGGCTATTTCCAAATCTGTTTATATCAGTGCTGTGAAACAAGATGCACTGGGGGAGGGGATTTCCAAGTGAGGCAACGTTGAGGCAACGTTGAGGCAACACACTAGTCACACTGACCCAGGGTAAAAACTGTCGCAATGAACAGGGCTGCCGAGAAAGGATGTCATCACCAATCATTACTATTGACAGCTTCAGTAATGTAATTTTTTGTATTTGCTTAGAATTGCTCAACGTAAATGCCAACATGTGTGAGTATTCAGCAAATAATATTGGGCCGAGAGTAAGGCTACTGTTATCAGCACAGAGTGAAACTTGTTCCTATTTTCAAGCTGTTCTACGGCCAAGGGAAACCCTAGACAGCTGATGATCCAAGACAGCTGTGAGAAAATCAAGAACCATAAAAAAGGGTTTCGCTGTGACGCAACATAGTAAAGAGAAATCCTAGCTATTTTCACTTTTCACAAGGTCACATGCAGTTGCAATCCCTTCCTTCCTGTTCCTAGTAGGGAACTGAGATATAGCACGTGGAGCCACACATGATTGGCAGACAAGTTTGTTGTTCACACCCACGCGTTGTGTGTAGGCAGTATCGGTATCAGACAGGCATTTTCCACCAGGTCTGCTCGTGGTAGGGGAGGAGATTCTAAAAAGGCTGGACCATAGATTGTTCCCACAGAGACTGCATTTAGTATCTGTGCCAACAGTCTGCAGCCTTAGTAGCCATGTGCTGAAAGTGGAGTCTGATCCCTCAAATAAGTCTTACCCTGTCACCTGTCTTTAGAAGAGAGTGTAGTGGAGCACATATGCATATACCTTATTTTAGTGTGATTGTGGAAGAAATGAGGGTGATCATCTAGAACAAGACAAGCTAGGGGCATGCATAGTATAACTGTATATACCTGTTGAACAAAGTTACTAATAACTCTGAGAGACGGACGTATAGACAGAGTACTAACGACACAAATATTAATGAAACAGTGTGGTGCTTTTTTGATGAGACACAGAGAATACATGAATAAATGTATATGTACATGCATGAATTCATTAGTCTGATTAATTACGTGGGCAGCTGTCAGCTGCATATGAAACCATGACATTTAAGAATGAGGGTACAGAAGAACCACAGCGTGGGATAAGGATGGGAAATGGAAAGTATGTCTTCACTTAACCTTGGTCGTTGCTTGTGGAAATTATATTGACGTTGAAGGGAACATCTGTGGTTCTGCGCAAATGTAAGAATCTTCAGTTTACCATTTAAAAGTATTAATGAATAATAAATACTCAGTTGCTGGTCAACACTCATGTGCACCTACATTTTGGCAGTTAAGATTTCTATTTGTTTATAAATACCACTGCAGTCTGGAGCAGTTTCACAAAAAAAAGGTGGGAGTGTGTTTTTAAAAAAGTGGGCAGGTGTCTGCATGCAAGACTCTTTTTCCTTTCATTTTCATTCAATATGAATGACCCGCTGGATGCCATCCAATAAAAACTCTACTAGTTTCACTGTTATCCGAGCCAAGAAGTGTAGAGTGTAGGCAGGCAGATTATATATATATAGCACTGGAGCAGAATATTGATGCACAGACATTGCTGAGACAGAGCAGGATGGAGACAAATACATTCATTGGTAGCTCAGAGGACTCCACTGGCCACTACAGACCATCTAGACCAAACAGCTCCCAGCGGTCCCATATGAAGTGCTATATCCTGGTCGTTTTGTTGATTCTACTTACTGCAGGGATCTCAGCTGGGATAACCTTCTACTGTGTCCAGGTAATGATTAGTGTTGATATTTTAATTATATTTTTAATTATATAAATTTTTAATTTATATAATTTTGGACATGTTATTTTGCCATTACATTACTTCCGTTAAAACATTTAGTCGTCGAAAAGTGTATATGCATTCACTGTTCAGTACTGTTTTACTTGCAAAGTGCATTGCAAAAAATATTTTCTTATGACCTAAGGCTTTAAAGAATATAAAGTAATAAACAGGAGCTACACAATATAAGTTGCTTTTATTGCTTTTATCACTCACAGTCATACTCCTACTTTAATATTGCTAACTAGTGATTTTGCTTGTTGGTTCACAAAATTAATAAGAGAATGGGTTTGTAGATGATTGGAAGCAAAGTTTTTCCTTTTTCAGTTGCAGTTGGTATCTACTAGAATCAATAACCATATCAATACCACAAGGAAATGGACAAGAAACATTAAAGGTGAGTGCCACTCTGCTTTCTCTTCCCCATCTTTCTAAATGTAAAAATTTAGCAGGGAAGCTGAGAGCTTGTTTCTCTGACACCACTGTTAACCAAAAAAATGTATATATAATTTTTACAAAGACAATTCTGCAATAAATGTATTACAATTCTGTGAACAAAAAGATTAACATTTTCTGAATTTTGAGTAATCACGTACTTGTCAACCCATATGGTTTGCCCATCGATATGTTTTTAATGCATTTCTGAGATACATGCATCAGATAACCATGGAATTTGGGAAATCTAGCTTGATACGACACAAAATAAAACAATGGTGAGAAATGCGGTATGCAGTCAAATGAGTATAAGATGACAGAATGCATGGAAAAGGTGCATGTAAATGAAACTGTATGAGTCCAGGTCATTGTACAGGTTTTTTTTCCCTCCAATTTCAGGAAATCACAACTATGAATATGAGGTTTTCACTGTGCCAAAATACGGGAATTACTCCATCGTTGGCCTGATTTGGGCAGAAGAGACAGAAGAGAAGCAAAGAGACGAGTCAAATCACTACATCTGGCTTCATAAGAAACTGATAAGCGATGATGAAATTGCGAAGACAACATTCCGTTGCAAGCTTGCTATTTTAGAATGTAAATTGCAGAATGTGAAGGAAAATTCGAAGATATATGTTAAATTTAATCTGGCTAAGCCTGATACAAACAAGACTGTGTTTCACATCTATGAACTATGAAGGCAAAAAATTATTTTGTTTGAAGGTTTCAAACTGTGATACAAATATCTATGATGCAACTGTGGGCTTCAGAAAAAGAGCGGCAGGTACTCGACACCCTGATAGCCTGCCTGGCACAGAAGCATGCTCCACACTGTATGGAACATTACTGTGATCTGTGCAAACACAGCCTGCATGGTCCTGGGTATTCAATAACTACTTAGTCTGTGCAAAATGCAGACACACTACCATGTGACTCTCTTATTTATATCACACACTGCCAATTGCTTGTGTACATTAACAGGCAACCTTACCAGGCAATGTTACCAAAAGGCAAATGTAATTAATGTCTAAGTAAAAGGGCTTCACTTGAAAAAGGTTTTATCACTGTGTTAAATGCCTGTATATATCTTGAGTGCCATTGAATTTAACACTGCCAAGTTTTTGCGGTGTTGAATGACTTACTTGTAGCTCTTACTGATTTTATTTAAAATTTTTACATTATATTTTATTTTAAAATATGTCTGAAGTACAACTGACAGAGAGAGTCAAGGTGGTAGATAAACAGCGGCATAGGAACACAGTACAGGAAAGAAAGCACAGACTGTCTCCTTTCTACAGTGTCCCAAATTGTTTGTATAGTGTGACAATTAACTTAAATCTGTGAGTGGTTGATTGCATGAAAAAATAAAAATTGGCCTGGAAATTTCTGTTTGGGATGCATGTTTCACAGTTCTGTGTGAAAGCAACTGCGTAGCGCGAGCAGGTTAAATTAGCTTGGGAGGAGATAACCAATGCGGTTAATGAAGTGTAGGAAATGGTTCAATGACATTAGGCGAATGTTGTTCTCGGTGTGTCATGGCACACACATTTCATTTTAACTACAGTCATGAAAAGATTACATTAAAATGAAAAGATTGTTTGAGTTCAATTTGCATTTACTTTCTTTACATTCATTACATGACGTTATATTGTAACCAGTAACAGACATTGCAGGAACGTCTCCGAATGTCCCATGAATGTATGAGCACAACGTCATATCATAGCCGGATAGGGACGTTGCTTGAACGTCCCCAACATTTTTTAATTATATGTCATATTGTAAACAAACAGTGACCTTCCTAGGACATTAATAACGTCCTAGTAATGTTTTTAGGACATCCCTAGGGAACGTCACATCATAACTTTGAGAGGACTAAAATGGTACGTCCCTAGGACGTCCACTGTTTGCTTGGAATGAAACAGTCCGTAATAAACTGTTCAGTGTAACAGTAGCTTCAATAAAAAAATACCATAAAAACGACAACATTAGTGCGAGACTTTTCACCGTTTTCTTACAGTATAACCATTCCAAACACGCAAAATCTCTCATTTAAATATGGATGTTTGTGGCTGGAGTAATTTGCATAGCCTAATGACTCTTAGTTGATCACCCGCAAAGTGTGAAATGTTAACGCCTGCAAATACTTTGGCTGCGTCAGCAATATGATACCCCTTATTTGGGATCTTAATCGACCCCTCAATCTTTTGCAGGATTTCTCTCCTCGTCTTTTTATCCCGCACCCACGTGCACTGGCAGGCTGACCGCCCAATCCCGCGCGCAACACTGACGATTTGTCCCGCGCCGCACGTTAAAGCGATGGGTCCCGCGGATACCGCACTGCGGTCAAGCTATCACCTCTTCGGAAAATGACGGTCAAGCTATCACCGCTTAAAATGTAGTTGCGCAAATATACTAGAGATTACGGTAACGCCGTCATGCGCTGCGTTCGCTGGAAATGAAATTGCTCAGAGAGAAGCAGCGAGGACTCTACAACGTGGCTTACCTTTTATATTTCTCTTTATTTGGCAGAATTTAAAACTTTTAGTATCACAATTTTGGTTTCAATTACAATTTCAAGGAAACTTAATATACTGCGATGTTTTATTATAAATGAGCAACAAGGTTGGTATGAATTGCAGTTTACATATGAAAACTAATATTAGAAATCATTTAACTCCAACAAATCAAAGAGTTTGGACAAATCAACACATGAATCTAGTGTGTGTCCAGTGAATATCAGAAGATTATACTGTGGGGATTTTTAATAATTAAGCATCAAAGTTGGTATCATTTCCTATGCGAAGAAAACTGATTACATAGATTAACATTAACCAAGCAATTCCATTATTTCAACAGCAGTCCCTTTCCAGAACTCTAAAGCCCTAGCTTTATTGACTCTAGCCACTGACAGTTCCATAATGACAATGTCTTGAAAAGACAATAGCCATTTTTGAATATGAAGATCATGTGGGGTAACCAGCGCTGGACAATACGTTTTTTTTGCTGCTGTTAACCCGGCAAGCAAAACTTTACGTTGCTTCCCATTTAACTGAATATTTGAATCATCATTAAGAAGGAGTACGCGCGGTTCAAAGGGTATATCCTGGCATCCTTAGTCCTGGACGACCAGCTAGACTTCAAAGAACACATTAGGGCAACGGCACGGTCCTGCAGGTTCCTCCTGTAAAACATCAGAAGGATTCGGCTGTACCTGACCACCTACTCCGCCAAGCTTCTTGTCCAGCCCATGGTCACCTCACTGGACTACTGCAACTCCCTTCTCGCAAGCCTACCATCCTGCGCAAGCTGCTCGGCTTGTGTTCAACCTCCCGAAGTTCTCACACGTCACCCCCCTGCTGAGGTCACTCCACTTTAGATCTGGTAGATCACTATTTTCTTTTGGACAACCTCCATGCTATTGGTCTTTCCCAACATGCATTGCTGTGGTTTAATTAATATCTTCACAATAGAAAGCAATGTGTTGTTTTAAGAGGCTGTAAATCTGATTTGCTCACTCAGCAGAGAGGTGTGCCCCAAGGTTCCACTTTAGGTCTACTCCTTTTCTCAATTTTCATTAATGACCTTCCACTTATTTTCTCTGATTGTTGTGCACAGCTATATGCTGATGATACTATTATATATACATCAAAAGCTACAATTTCACAAATTCAAGCGTCCCTCCAATCTGACTTAATAATCTACAAACTTGGTTGTCAGCTAACAAACTACTGCTTAATCAAACAAAAAACCTATTCAATGCTTCTTGGTGTGAGACAGAACCTCAACTCCAAATACAACTCCTTGGTTTTAACTTATAATGATGGTAGATCTCTTCAAAAAGTTGAAAAAAATAAATATCTTGGTGTGTGGATTGACTCTGAACTTACCTTTAAACCACACATTGATCATGTCATAAAAAAAGTAAATTTTGGTGCTGGTGTTCTGTATCGCTCCAATAATTGACTATGCTGACATTATTTATCAGAATGCTTTTAAAATTAATATCTGTCCCCTCAATGTTATATATAATAGACTCTGTAGATTTATACTAGGTTGTTCTTTTTTTAAACATCATTGCACAATATTAGACAGCTCAGGTGGCTCCCTCTGGATATAAGACGTCAATTTCACTGGTACCAATTTATTTTTAATTATCTCTATTGTCTAAAACTATTTTTTGTTCCGTATAAGCTCTGAACAGATCCTCTTTATAGTCCCTTTTGTATCTAAAGAAGTTAGCAAAAAAGCATTTATGTTTCGGGCTCCTTCTGATTGGAATAAGTTACCAGTAGATATCCGTTCTCTGTCATCCTTTCACTTGTTTAAAAAGGTTTTGTTTTCTCATCTTAAAACAGAATGCCTATGTTTTCAATAATGCCATCACTGTTTCTTTATTCTATTTATCTCTAGACTGAGACTTTTTATTTTCTATTGATTATGTCTATAAGGTTGTAACTCAATCTCCTCTTTTATTATTAGTTTGTTGTTTATTTGGTTGTTTGTTGTCTGTTTTTTGTTTGTCTTGTCATTGTTGTGTTATATGATAGAATAAGTATGTCTTGAGTCTGTTTTTAAAAGATTCAAATGAATCAGTATCTCTGATTAGAAAGGGTATTCCAAAGGGTGGGTGCTCGATAAGAGAAAGCCCTGCTGCCTGCTGATTTCTTTTTAATCCTCGGGATCATCAGAAGACCTGCATTCTGGGATCAGAAAAGCCTTGATAGTGTGTAGGGGATAATGAGATCTAATAGATAAGATGATGATGTATCGCTATAGTATCGCTTGTAAGAGTACCAGAAAATAAGAGTCTTTTGATGTTGGTGGGTCACAGGCATCAGGAAGTCATAGCATGCAAAGGATATGCGACCAAATATAAAAAATGATTACTTTATTCTACACTCCTCAAAAAAAGTTCGGAAACGTTATTTCGGTCGATTATTCCTCCCCTTTAATAATACCAATTGGTATTGTATTTTATATCGTTGGAAAGCCTAATTAGTCACCTTTACAACGAGGTACAACTTGTAAGGATCGTGCATTCGTGGAATGAGCAACACAGCTAACCGTGTGGGTAGCGGCCCAAAAAAATGTGCCAAAATCCCCTGCAATATTCTTCTGTTGGTATTCACTCTCGTTTTGAGTTGCTTGGTGGACTGGATGATTGCACTCTCCCACAGTAATAAGGAAAAAACAACACATATTGGCCATTTTTACACTTTATTCATTTTACACTGTCAGGGACCTCAGTAGCGTGTGGAAGATCCATACGCAGCCACAACAGCTTGGCACCTCCTCCTCATGCTGGTCACCAGCCTGGTCACACACTGCTGTGGGATGGCATCCCATTCCTCGGTGCCAATCAGGTGCCAGTCACACACCTGTGACTGGCATACACCTGCCAGCACTTGAAGCTCAAAACGAGAGTGAATACCAACAGAAGAATATTGCAGGGGATTTTGGCACATTTTTTTGGGCCGCTACCCACACAGTTAGCTGTGTTGCTCATTCCACGAATGCATGATCCTTACAAGTTGTACCTCGTTGTAAAGGTGACTAATCAGGCTTTCCAATGATATAAAATACAATACCAATTGGTATTATTAAAGGGGAGGAATAATCGACCGAAATAACGTTTCCAAACTTTTTTTGAGGAGTATATATATAAATGAAGGGGTGCCAATAATTGTGGCACACGTGGTTTTGTTAAAAATAATTATTTCTTGATGAGGGATTTTCTTTTCTCATAATAAATTTACTTTAATTTAAGGTTGGATTTTTCTCATTTTTTCAGTGTGAGATTAAGCTAATTCACCAAACGCTGAATTTTCTATAACCCTTTTTACTCATCTTTACCAGGGGTGCCAATAATAGTGGATGGTACTGTATACAGTCAAGCCGGAAAGTCTGAACACCCCTTTCACCTTCTCTATTACATTACAGACATATTCTACAATAGATTGAGTTCATTTTTTGTCTCAAAATTCTACACAAAATAGCCCATAATGACAAAGTGAAAACATACTGTTACAAGCGATACTATAAGCTCTCTGCATTTGAATGGATCTCTATGGGAATTGGGGGGTGAGACTAGTAAATTACACTGGTACAGTATGGAACACATGGCTGGCTAAATGGCTGTAAGTCATCAAGGGTCTGAGCTATTGAACGAGCCCCAAACCATCACTCTGTTGCCAGATATGGAGTAGATGTGGATGGATCACTACAAGGGTTATTTCTCCTGACTCATTTTCCTATAGAACTCTATGGGGAAAAAAGTCAGGAGAAACAACCTTTAAAGGGATCCATCCACATCTACTCCATATCTGGCCGAAGAGTGATGGTTTGGGGCTCGTTTGATACCTTAGACCCTTGATGACGTACAGCTATTTCGCCAGTCGTGTTCCATACTGTACCAGCGTAATTTACAGCTGAATCTAGTCTCACTCCCCAATTCTCATAGAGATCAGTTTACTGTTTACTGGAAGGTTTTGACACAATCAGACAAAACCTGTTAGTCATAAAGGGGGGTCTGGTGAAAGGAGATTGAAGGCTTATGCATGTGAAACTAAAGGACAGTAACTGGGTTTTGAGTCACGATGCCTGTGCAGTAAACAGAATGTTGCTAGTGTGACGCTCAGACTGAGCTCAAGTCTGAGCATATAACTGTTTTACCAGGTTTCACCTCCTCCACCCACTCCATAGCCAGCAATATTGCCACCAACTCAGCTGTGTATACTGCCAGGTGATCTGTCACCCTCCTACTCACTGCCATCGTGTACTCAGGCACACTAACAGCTGCACTTGTACGCCCCGTCCGGGGGTCTTTGGAGCCATCGGTGTAAATGGGGAGAAAATCACAATGTTCTGATGTAAGTTAACGTTCGTTTGTTCACATTATAGCCTAAGTTATAAATATTAGTTACATTACCAGCTTCGTCTTAGGCTATACACGTAGGCGTAGGCCATTCTTGCCCGTTATTAGGTTGCTGCTAAGTAATTAACATTAGCTAAAGCTAGTTAATTGTAGACAGGCATGGTGCTGTACGTGGCGTTGTATCCAATAACGGGTTGATACATCACATGCCCCGGAAGGGGAAATGGGGAAATGCCGTTCGTGCAGAAGATACATGTAGTTACACCGGCTTATCAGTTGCTAGATCATTTGCTTGGAGTAGGATATAGCTATACTTCACCAGCCTCTCAGCAGTCTTATTTCTGGCACTTATCCTGCACCATAAAAGTCAAGGTAAAAGGCTCATTAAAGTTCCGGTGACCAATAAGAAAGAAGTATTTTTGGTGACGTTATCGCTCCCCTACGGTCACAGTAAATCAGAAAATTGGAAAAACAAGTTAGAATTTTCAATTTTCCTATAATTTCAAGGATTAAAAATTTTTCATTAAAATATCAAATCCAATTTTCTTTTAAATTTGAGATATAGCCCAAGCATCAGGAAATCAAACTGCTAAGCATTACACAGACCCCAACCAAACATTTTTGTGCTGAAAAGTTCAGCTGAAAAACCGACTATATTTGGTTGAAAGGTGAAAGTTTTCTATCACCGACTAGGATGTAGCTTAAAACTGGGTAAAACCTGACGTTAACCTAGTCCGTCTATGTCAAAACGACGAAAAAGATTTCCATGCCTCTATACATCTAGATTCTGGCTTTTTCTCACTGGGACATTATTACCAATTTACCCACCAAGATTTTCTTCCTGTGTATTTTTTTTGGCCAGCCACAAACAGAGACTTAATTAGTTGCACCTTGATCTGTTAAATAAGGTTAATGTTGTTTTTGGGTGGAATTACCCTTTAGTGAAACTGCATTTAGGGTTTGCATTGTGGTTTAACTGTGTACCTCAATCATTTTTTTAAATCTTCAGCATTCCTAAACTGATGGCTTGGACGTAGTTCCCACAGTTAACAAATAGTAACATTAAAACCTATTTTGGTTTGAAATAGCCTACAGGCTACTAACTGACAGTTTCTTCCCATGAACCTAAATGTCCTGGTATTGTAACATGGAGGAAGCAACGTCGTTAAAATTTACAAACGGATGTTGTGAATTGTGAATTTGGTGGTGAATTTTTCTTGCAGAATTCCAGAAGTTAGTAGACTATGCCACAACACATACAGACCATATTGGCCACATATGGTGGCTCAACAACACCCTATTAAATTACTATAAATGGGTGTTTCTATTTTTTGTTCACTACCTGCAAGTATAGGATGTGTCCTCGATTTGGGGAGTATATTCTTTGTGACTGCGAAAGATAGACATAGCCTATATTATTTATATAAGCGCCAATTATTATATATTATATAATACAAAAGTGCACATAATCAGGCAAGATGTCTCGCTGTTGACCTATATGAGGTCATTGCCCCTCAGTAAAAAGGTCTGTTAAAACTAGAAAAATTCCAACATTCAAGAAGCAGAGTCAACCTAAGATTTGCTTTTCCTCCATGGTGACAGCTGACATTTAGCAAGGGGATGAAAAGTGATGCAGAGTTTTCCTGTTTTCTGACCTGTAAGTAACATTACCTCTAGCTAGCCAGCTAGCTACGGTACCTTACACTTTGCTATCTTACACCCAGCGCAGAGATCATTATAGCACCCAGCGCTCACGTCGTTTAAATACCAAGTGATCTTGTGCCCATGGCAAGTGAACTGGGCAGGTTGGTCTTAAGATGTTTGGCCAGGACCATTTTTGCCGTATTGCTATCTTGAGCCAGCAGAAAGTGTTTGCGCTAAAACCACCACAAGCTTGGTCTAAAGTTATGACGCAGTTGTTCACATGTTATTTTAATGGCACATATAAGTGCGTCTACATAGGCGTGTGCACAGCACGTGTACACCCTCCTGTCTGTTACAAAAAAAGGGCGCTGTGTAACGTTACTGATGCACATTTACTCTTCCTTATTTTTAGCTTCCCCTTTATAGTTAGGAGCTTAAATTAAATCCAGGGCGCTATGAACTGAATAATAAGAATATTGTGAATGGCAAATCTGGGAGGTGGGGGTTGTGTTGAATGTTTACTGCACTTCCAGTTTTTTTTTCTTTTTATCCATGTGTAGTGAACAATTGCTAAATTGATTGTGTGTACTCCCCCAATTGAACAGACCAGTGACTGAGTGTGCCCCAAGGACACTGCTATAAAACCGGCCAACAATAGAAACAGAGGTGTTCATTGTTTTCTGGGTTCCCCTTTGTGAGAGTCTTTACTGCTGCTGACGTGTTTTTTTTCTTTCTTTCAAATTTTTGCCACTGACCTGTGAAAAGTACTTTACCTTGTAGATTTCTTCCCACAATTTGGAAACGTTAATACTGCCTGGAAAATACCTTCCACCAAGGTGTTGGCTTGTGTGCACAGTGGATGAGGCGTGGAGACGAGAGTTAGTCCAGATGCACCAGGCAGCAACGATTCCCTTTTAAAGGTAGAAACTACTACAGCACAGGCAGCAGAGACACACAGTCCACCTAGAATGGGAAGAAAACAACAGTGAAGAAGAGTATGCTGTTGTCTAGCACCTGCAAACTGATCCTTGTGAAAGCTACCCACTTAGCTTTCAGTCATCCCCTGGAAAACTCGCTGCCCTGACTTTTTAAAATATTGGCACTTAACTCTGGCACTTGTAAGCTCTTCATGGTAAGGGACTCAAAACTGCTCTCTTACTCTCGAGTGAGGATTCCCCTGTGTGACGTCTCGACTACCAATGGCATATCCCTATTGGGGGGTCACTGCCAGGACGCCCCTTGTGACACTACTGCGTACTACATTTAAGAATACCAAGTAAGAATATTACTGTCGTTTCGCGAAGAAATCGTAACCAGCCACAATACAATACCACAAAACCGTTTCCAAGGCATGGTTTATTTGGCAAAATGTTAGCTAACTATTCTTTTTGATACATTACATTATCCGAGGAGTGAGCGCCAAGTAAAAACGTCGAGTAAGTGATTTACATGGTGATAACGAGCTGTGCTCGCTACAAAACGATCAGATATTAAAAACAAAGAAGAAGAATGAATGCGGAAGATAAACAAGGAAGTAGTATTTTAAATACAATACTTATTTTTCCTTTTTAAATGCTTTTCATGAGGATGTTTTAATCGTTATTTTTACTAGGATAATAATTCTATACTATAGTATCATATCTTCGTCTCTTTGCTTGTTGTAAGTGATTATCATTTTTTTAGCAAACAAAATTATTGAGTGGGCCTTTAAAATTGAATTAGCTTGAAAAATATGATTAGTATACACAAATATCACAAACAACTAAATTTCCAACTAGGTGAAGGTACTGACCAAATTTGGTGAGCCTAGCTTTAACTGGCTGGGATGAGATACAAATAGATATTTGGGTGGAATAAAAAGAAACTAGATTTAGATTTTAACTCGTGCTGCTGCATGCTGAGCAAAGGAGTTAGGAATAGTGTAGTTGAAGAATGACTCAGCAAAGGTAGTTCAACACACAGGCCAGTTTCAGTTCATATTAGCCTACAGTGAGGAGTAGGCTACGTGAATTATAGCCTACTGCTATAAAACCATGCAGGCTAACGTTACAACCTTGGTATAATTTACATACTCCATAAATTGGCCGAGTGGGAACTACTTAGTTAACTAGCTTCGCGTTCATTTTTGTGCAGAAGGTATATATTTTCAGTCATTCTAAGTAGCCTAGCACTGTTTATGGCTTTATGATTTCGGCCGGGTGCCTTAAAACATGCATATTCCTAAACTGTGTGTGGTCTGGCAGTGCCCTGATAGCGAGGCCAATCCATACGGCAGAGCAAGGTAAATAAAACACGTATGGCCTCAAAATAACTGATTATTACAATGACAATGTATCTATTAGCAGTAATGAATGGTAAATGCATTGGTCATTACGTAAACGTAGTGATCTTTATTGATGATGTCGGTAGTTCCTGTTTATAGCAAAAATATGGGTTATGTCTTTGTAGGACAATGCCGTTTCACCTACGCAGAATTATCTTGGTTTAACCGGACTGCCTGAAACGGCTGCAGCGTACTCCCTATATAAAACTTACTTAGCTTTGCCCTACCATTTCCTAAGTGTTCCGGGCTGCATTGCACTTTGTAGCGGCGTCATTCATGTTACTTACTGTTGTTGTTTTTATTTTACGATAAACCAACTGTCGTAGTCGCATAAGTTTAACGTTTATTCGCGGTTCCTGTTTGTAGATCTCTTTCGGAGTGGATCAAGGCCGTAGCCTACTGGCGGGGGCGGCAGATGTGGTTCCCCTCTCATTGCATGCATGCATGCTGTGTCGTGTGCTGAGCTGACTGAAACATCTGTCACTTTCTTGCAGTGGGTGGCTGTGGCTGTGGCTGCGTCCCAATCAAGCTTAGAGTATAATATGTAGAGACAGTGATTCCAATAGAAACCAATGGGGAGCGCATCCGAACCAGGAAGTTTGTATTTTGCGCTCATTTCACATGCGCAGTTCTGTTCAGTCCACAGAACTGATATACTGGTGCAGCTCAAAAAATTAGAATATCGTGAAAAAGTTCAATATTTTTTGTCACTCATTTCAGAAAGTGAAACTCATATATTATATAGATTCATTACACATAGAGTGAAATATTTCAAGCCTTTATTTCTTGTAGTTTTGATGATTATGGCTTACAGCTAATGAAAACCCAAATTCAGTGTCTCAGAAAATTAGAATATTGTGAAAAAGTGAAATATTGGAAACTCATGGTGTCACACTCTAATCAGCTAATTAACTCAAAACACCTGCAAATGTTTCCTGAGCCTTTAAATGGTCTCTCAGTCTGGTTCAGTAGGCTACACAATCATCGGGAAGACTGCTGACTTGACAGATGTCCAGAAGGCAGTCATTGACACCCTCCACAAGGAGGGTAAGCCACAAAATGTCATTGCTAAAGAAGCTGGTTGTCCACAGAGTGCTGTATCCAAGCATATTCATAGAAAGTTGAGTGGAAGGAAAAAGTGTGGTCGGAAAAGGTGCACAAGCAACAGGGATAACCGCAGCCTTGAGAGGATTGTCAAGCAAAATCCATTCAAGAATTTGGGGGAGCTTCACAAGGAGTGGACTGAGGCTGGAGTCAGTGCATCAAGAGCCACCACGCACAGACAAATCCAGGACATGAGCTACAAATGTCGCATTCCTCGTGTCAAGCCACTCCTGAACCAGAGACAACGTCAGAAGCGTCTTACCTGGGCAAAGGAGAAAAAGAACTGGACTGTTGCTCAGTGGTCCAAAGTCCTCTTTTCAGATAAAAGTAAATTTTGCATTTCATTTGGAAATCAAGGTCCCAGAGTCTGGAGGAAGAGTGGAGAGGCACATAATCCATGTTGCTTGAAGTCCAGTGTGAAGTTTCCACAGTCAGTGATGATTTGGGGTGCCATGTCCTCTGCTGGTGTTGGTCCACTGTGTTTTCTGAAGTCCACAGTCAACGCAGCCATCTACCAGGAAATTTTAGAGCACTTCATGCTTCCTTCGGCTGACAAGCTTTATGGAGATGCTGATTTCATTTTCCAGCAGGACTTGGCACCTGCCCACACTGCCAAAAGTACCAAAAGCTGGTTCAATGACCATGGTGTTACTGTGCTTGATTGGCCAGCAAACTCGCCTGACCTGAACCCCATAGAGAATCTATGGGGTATTGTCAAGAGGAAGATGAGAGACACCAGACCCAACAATGCAGATGACCTGAAGGCCGCTATCAAAGCAACCTGGGCTTCCATTACACCTCAGCAGTGCCACAGGCTGATCGCCTCCATGCCACACCGCATTGATGCAGTAATTCATGCAAAAGGAGCCCCAACCAAGTATTGAGTGCATAGAAATGAACATACTTTTCAGAAGGCTGACATTTCTGTTTAAAATATCTTTTTTTATTGATCTTATGTAATATTCAAATTTTCTGAGACACTGAATTTGGGTTTTAATTAGCTGTAAGCCATAATCATCAAAATTACAAGAAATAAAGGCTTGAAATATTTCACTCTATGTGTAATGAATCTATATAATATATGAGTTTCACTTTCTGACGAGTGACAAAAAATATTGAACTTTTTCACGATATTCAAATTTTTTGAGCTGCACCTGTAGTTCTGTGGTCTAGTCAAATTACATGTACAACGAGGAAGGCGCAGAGAAGGCTATGCCAAAGCCCAAGTTCTCATTAAATTAGGCTACAGTCATTTGGCAGATACTTTTATCCAAAGCGACGGGTGATAAACGCTAATTTGATAATATTGACAAGGACAGGCTACACGTATGCGGAAAAAACAACGCTTTCGCAGATTCAAACAGGTACGATATTGAGAAAAGTATTTTTTGACCAAATCCAACATTAATTTGTCTCGTTAAAACTGACATTAGCTATCTCCTTTTTAACATCATCTGACAGCTAAAATTAGATACTGACACAACCGACCAAATATTATCCTCGCAGATGAAGTTACTTATGTTATATAATATACTTTATTTAGTATATCTTCATTGTTCATTAGCTTTCAATAAAAATGATAATTTCGATTAATTTCTCAAATATTTGTTGTTAACTCGTTTATACGAGCGTGTGTGCAGTTGCAATAGCTAGGCCTATTTTCCACGCAACTACATAGACAAACACGCACACACACTAGGTGGATTTCCATCGTACTGAATTAACTACATGCCTATCGAAAATTCTGTGGCCGGGGTTGCTGCAGTGCAGGCAGGAGTGGGATTTTATGCGGCGCTGACGTTCAGCAGGGGTCAGTCGCGTGTAGTCGATCTGCATGGGCTTGGGTGCCTCAGGTAAGAGTGCAGGTTCCAAAACCGACCCGGGGCAGGACTCACCCTTTCCACGGAATGGGTAGCCCCTCCTCAACCTCCCTCTGTGGCGCGGGGTCAGGCGGATGGCCGCCTCCACAAGTGCGTCAAAGTCGGCCGGCAACTCCCGAGTCACAAGCTCATCTTTGACGTCATCAGCCAGGCTATGAAGGAAGGTGTCAAACTGGGCCTCTAGATTCCAGCCCGTTATGATGGCCAGGGTGCAGAACTCAGTGGGTGGCTGTGGCTGTGGCTGCGTCCCAATCAAGCTTAGAGTATAATATGTAGAGACAGTGATTCCAATAGAAACCAATGGGGAGCGCATCCGAACCAGGAAGTTTGTATTTTGCGCTCATTTCACATGCGCAGTTCTGTTCAGTCCACAGAACTGATATACTGGTGCAGCTCAAAAAATTAGAATATCGTGAAAAAGTTCAATATTTTTTGTCACTCATTTCAGAAAGTGAAACTCATATATTATATAGATTCATTACACATAGAGTGAAATATTTCAAGCCTTTATTTCTTGTAGTTTTGATGATTATGGCTTACAGCTAATGAAAACCCAAATTCAGTGTCTCAGAAAATTAGAATATTGTGAAAAAGTGAAATATTGGAAACTCATGGTGTCACACTCTAATCAGCTAATTAACTCAAAACACCTGCAAATGTTTCCTGAGCCTTTAAATGGTCTCTCAGTCTGGTTCAGTAGGCTACACAATCATCGGGAAGACTGCTGACTTGACAGATGTCCAGAAGACAGTCATTGACACCCTCCACAAGGAGGGTAAGCCACAAAATGTCATTGCTAAAGAAGCTGGTTGTCCACAGAGTGCTGTATCCAAGCATATTCATAGAAAGTTGAGTGGAAGGAAAAAGTGTGGTCGGAAAAGGTGCACAAGCAACAGGGATAACCGCAGCCTTGAGAGGATTGTCAAGCAAAATCCATTCAAGAATTTGGGGGAGCTTCACAAGGAGTGGACTGAGGCTGGAGTCAGTGCATCAAGAGCCACCACGCACAGACAAATCCAGGACATGAGCTACAAATGTCGCATTCCTCGTGTCAAGCCACTCCTGAACCAGAGACAACGTCAGAAGCGTCTTACCTGGGCAAAGGAGAAAAAGAACTGGACTGTTGCTCAGTGGTCCAAAGTCCTCTTTTCAGATAAAAGTAAATTTTGCATTTCATTTGGAAATCAAGGTCCCAGAGTCTGGAGGAAGAGTGGAGAGGCACAGAATCCATGTTGCTTGAAGTCCAGTGTGAAGTTTCCACAGTCAGTGATGATTTGGGGTGCCATGTCCTCTGCTGGTGTTGGTCCACTGTGTTTTCTGAAGTCCACAGTCAACGCAGCCATCTACCAGGAAATTTTAGAGCACTTCATGCTTCCTTCGGCTGACAAGCTTTATGGAGATGCTGATTTCATTTTCCAGCAGGACTTGGCACCTGCCCACACTGCCAAAAGTACCAAAAGCTGGTTCAATGACCATGGTGTTACTGTGCTTGATTGGCCAGCAAACTCGCCTGACCTGAACCCCATAGAGAATCTATGGGGTATTGTCAAGAGGAAGATGAGAGACACCAGACCCAACAATGCAGATGACCTGAAGGCCGCTATCAAAGCAACCTGGGCTTCCATTACACCTCAGCAGTGCCACAGGCTGATCGCCTCCATGCCACACCGCATTGATGCAGTAATTCATGCAAAAGGAGCCCCAACCAAGTATTGAGTGCATAGAAATGAACATACTTTTCAGAAGGCTGACATTTCTGTTTAAAATATCTTTTTTTATTGATCTTATGTAATATTCAAATTTTCTGAGACACTGAATTTGGGTTTTAATTAGCTGTAAGCCATAATCATCAAAATTACAAGAAATAAAGGCTTGAAATATTTCACTCTATGTGTAATGAATCTATATAATATATGAGTTTCACTTTCTGACGAGTGACAAAAAATATTGAACTTTTTCACGATATTCAAATTTTTTGAGCTGCACCTGTAGTTCTGTGGTCTAGTCAAATTACATGTACAACGAGGAAGGCGCAGAGAAGGCTATGCCAAAGCCCAAGTTCTCATTAAATTAGGCTACAGTCATTTGGCAGATACTTTTATCCAAAGCGACGGGTGATAAACGCTAATTTGATAATATTGACAAGGACAGGCTACACGTATGCGGAAAAAACAACGCTTTCGCAGATTCAAACAGGTACGATATTGAGAAAAGTATTTTTTGACCAAATCCAACATTAATTTGTCTCGTTAAAACTGACATTAGCTATCTCCTTTTTAACATCATCTGACAGCTAAAATTAGATACTGACACAACCGACCAAATATTATCCTCGCAGATGAAGTTACTTATGTTATATAATATACTTTATTTAGTATATCTTCATTGTTCATTAGCTTTCAATAAAAATGATAATTTCGATTAATTTCTCAAATATTTGTTGTTAACTCGTTTATACGAGCGTGTGTGCAGTTGCAATAGCTAGGCCTATTTTCCACGCAACTACATAGACAAACACGCACACACACTAGGTGGATTTCCATCGTACTGAATTAACTACATGCCTATCGAAAATTCTGTGGCCGGGGTTGCTGCAGTGCAGGCAGGAGTGGGATTTTATGCGGCGCTGACGTTCAGCAGGGGTCAGTCGCGTGTAGTCGATCTGCATGGGCTTGGGTGCCTCAGGTAAGAGTGCAGGTTCCAAAACCGACCCGGGGCAGGACTCACCCTTTCCACGGAATGGGTAGCCCCTCCTCAACCTCCCTCTGTGGCGCGGGGTCAGGCGGATGGCCGCCTCCACAAGTGCGTCAAAGTCGGCCGGCAACTCCCGAGTCACAAGCTCATCTTTGACGTCATCAGCCAGGCTATGAAGGAAGGTGTCAAACTGGGCCTCTAGATTCCAGCCCGTTATGATGGCCAGGGTGCAGAACTCAGTGGGTGGCTGTGGCTGTGGCTGCGTCCCAATCAAGCTTAGAGTATAATATGTAGAGACAGTGATTCCAATAGAAACCAATGGGGAGCGCATCCGAACCAGGAAGTTTGTATTTTGCGCTCATTTCACATGCGCAGTTCTGTTCAGTCCACAGAACTGATATACTGGTGCAGCTCAAAAAATTAGAATATCGTGAAAAAGTTCAATATTTTTTGTCACTCATTTCAGAAAGTGAAACTCATATATTATATAGATTCATTACACATAGAGTGAAATATTTCAAGCCTTTATTTCTTGTAGTTTTGATGATTATGGCTTACAGCTAATGAAAACCCAAATTCAGTGTCTCAGAAAATTAGAATATTGTGAAAAAGTGAAATATTGGAAACTCATGGTGTCACACTCTAATCAGCTAATTAACTCAAAACACCTGCAAATGTTTCCTGAGCCTTTAAATGGTCTCTCAGTCTGGTTCAGTAGGCTACACAATCATCGGGAAGACTGCTGACTTGACAGATGTCCAGAAGACAGTCATTGACACCCTCCACAAGGAGGGTAAGCCACAAAATGTCATTGCTAAAGAAGCTGGTTGTCCACAGAGTGCTGTATCCAAGCATATTCATAGAAAGTTGAGTGGAAGGAAAAAGTGTGGTCGGAAAAGGTGCACAAGCAACAGGGATAACCGCAGCCTTGAGAGGATTGTCAAGCAAAATCCATTCAAGAATTTGGGGGAGCTTCACAAGGAGTGGACTGAGGCTGGAGTCAGTGCATCAAGAGCCACCACGCACAGACAAATCCAGGACATGAGCTACAAATGTCGCATTCCTCGTGTCAAGCCACTCCTGAACCAGAGACAACGTCAGAAGCGTCTTACCTGGGCAAAGGAGAAAAAGAACTGGACTGTTGCTCAGTGGTCCAAAGTCCTCTTTTCAGATAAAAGTAAATTTTGCATTTCATTTGGAAATCAAGGTCCCAGAGTCTGGAGGAAGAGTGGAGAGGCACAGAATCCATGTTGCTTGAAGTCCAGTGTGAAGTTTCCACAGTCAGTGATGATTTGGGGTACCATGTCCTCTGCTGGTGTTGGTCCACTGTGTTTTCTGAAGTCCACAGTCAACGCAGCCATCTACCAGGAAATTTTAGAGCACTTCATGCTTCCTTCGGCTGACAAGCTTTATGGAGATGCTGATTTCATTTTCCAGCAGGACTTGGCACCTGCCCACACTGCCAAAAGTACCAAAAGCTGGTTCAATGACCATGGTGTTACTGTGCTTGATTGGCCAGCAAACTCGCCTGACCTGAACCCCATAGAGAATCTATGGGGTATTGTCAAGAGGAAGATGAGAGACACCAGACCCAACAATGCAGATGACCTGAAGGCCGCTATCAAAGCAACCTGGGCTTCCATTACACCTCAGCAGTGCCACAGACTGATCGCCTCCATGCCACACCGCATTGATGCAGTAATTCATGCAAAAGGAGCCCCAACCAAGTATTGAGTGCATAGAAATGAACATACTTTTCAGAAGGCTGACATTTCTGTTTAAAATATCTTTTTTTATTGATCTTATGTAATATTCAAATTTTCTGAGACACTGAATTTGGGTTTTAATTAGCTGTAAGCCATAATCATCAAAATTACAAGAAATAAAGGCTTGAAATATTTCACTCTATGTGTAATGAATCTATATAATATATGAGTTTCACTTTCTGACGATTGACAAAAAATATTGAACTTTTTCACGATATTCAAATTTTTTGAGCTGCACCTGTAGTTCTGTGGTCTAGTCAAATTACATGTACAACGAGGAAGGCGCAGAGAAGGCTATGCCAAAGCCCAAGTTCTCATTAAATTAGGCTACAGTCATTTGGCAGATACTTTTATCCAAAGCGACGGGTGATAAACGCTAATTTGATAATATTGACAAGGACAGGCTACACGTATGCGGAAAAAACAACGCTTTCGCAGATTCAAACAGGTACGATATTGAGAAAAGTATTTTTTGACCAAATCCAACATTAATTTGTCTCGTTAAAACTGACATTAGCTATCTCCTTTTTAACATCATCTGACAGCTAAAATTAGATACTGACACAACCGACCAAATATTATCCTCGCAGATGAAGTTACTTATGTTATATAATATACTTTATTTAGTATATCTTCATTGTTCATTAGCTTTCAATAAAAATGATAATTTCGATTAATTTCTCAAATATTTGTTGTTAACTCGTTTATACGAGCGTGTGTGCAGTTGCAATAGCTAGGCCTATTTTCCACGCAACTACATAGACAAACACGCACACACACTAGGTGGATTTCCATCGTACTGAATTAACTACATGCCTATCGAAAATTCTGTGGCCGGGGTTGCTGCAGTGCAGGCAGGAGTGGGATTTTATGCGGCGCTGACGTTCAGCAGGGGTCAGTCGCGTGTAGTCGATCTGCATGGGCTTGGGTGCCTCAGGTAAGAGTGCAGGTTCCAAAACCGACCCGGGGCAGGACTCACCCTTTCCACGGAATGGGTAGCCCCTCCTCAACCTCCCTCTGTGGCGCGGGGTCAGGCGGATGGCCGCCTCCACAAGTGCGTCAAAGTCGGCCGGCAACTCCCGAGTCACAAGCTCATCTTTGACGTCATCAGCCAGGCTATGAAGGAAGGTGTCAAACTGGGCCTCTAGATTCCAGCCCGTTATGATGGCCAGGGTGCAGAACTCAATGGCCTTGTCAGAAACCGTATTCTTCCCCTGGTGAATCTGGAGCATCTCACGCTCCGCTTCATGGCCCTGCCGGGAACGGTCAAACACTCGTTTCATCTCCTCAGTGAACGTGACGTGGGAGGAGCAGATGGGGGAATGGGCATCCCACATGACCGTTCCCCACTCACTGGCTCTCCCAGTGAGGAGGGTGATGATGTATGCGATCCTGGCCTAGTCAGTGGGGAAGGTGGAGGGTTGGAGCTTGAAAATGAGGGAGCATCGGGTGAGCTGAAGAGGAGAGTCCACAAGCAAGGACTAACAACTCTGAAGGATCTGTCTGGAGAGATTCTGTATAGGAAGAATGGTCTCAAATCCCTCTCCAGCCTCATCACACATTACAGGAGAATACTCAGTGCTGTTATCTTGGAGAGTGCACAAAGTACTAAATACAGGTATGCCAATAATTGTGACAAATATTCTTCAAAATAAAAAAATATTTTGCATTAAAGATTTTTCCTCTGATCAATGGGATCACAATTAAACTATATCTAATTTTTATGAGCATAGAAGACATTTGATAAACAGAAAACTTAATTTAATCCTGCACTTTTTGCCCATATTAAATTGTTGCCAATTATTCTGATGGGCACTGTATAAGTATCATAGTGATGTAAGGGTTCTCTATGCCAGAGACACGGAGGAAATATTGGAGGTCCAGGTGCGACAGATAAGGAATCTTAAAGTGTTCTAATGAACACCACTGAAACGGACAATAATCCGTAGTGGAAAGGGGGAAAATAAGGAGAACACAATTAACGTCGAGGAACTCGATATCCGAGCAAAACAAAATAAATAAGCTGTCACGCTTATCTAACTCCCGTTTGTGGAGCAAACAAACAGAAAGAAAAGAGAAACTCAAGACCCTTAAGACTTGGGTGAGAGCACTCGTAGGTATGAGTGTAAAACAAAGAAACGAAAACCCTAAGCTCTGAGATAAGAGCGAAAAAGATCACTCTGCTTTTTCTAAATTGTACTGGTAACAAGTCCCGTGTTGAGAAGCAAAGCGGTCGATAGCAGCACAACTTCCTATACCTTTTTACCGGCTCGAATGTTACGTGAAATAACATGGAAGCAACGAGAAACGGAGAAAGCGGGGTATAAATAGTGAGTGGAAATGCAGGACAGGTGAACTCACTAATTACTGAGATGAAAGCAAAACCCGTCGCGGAACACAGAAAAATCCGATAGATTACCGGTAAAAGACAAAAGGAATACAAAACGCGGCGATAAGGAAAGAAAGGCATGATCCATGACAAGTGACCCACGCTTATTCTGGATTTCCTTCCAATTGAAGTCTAATTTTGGTTAACTCACTGAGGAATTTTTAACACAACTGGTAGCATCACCCAAGGAGGTGGGATTTCTGTCAACTGAGTTTTCCCGCCTCATCACTCAATAGTGACTCCACTGGGGTCTGTAACTGTAGGGAGCTATTGAAGTTACCACAAAGTGTAAAACCATAGCCTAAAGCTGAACTTAACTAAAACTAAGACACTCTATTTTCCTACTGAGCCCTCTCTCCTGCTTGGCTTTTCACCTTGGACATCACCACAGTGTCACCCTCTTCATCTGTTAAGAATATTGGAGTGGTAACCCTACAATAGCAAGTTCTGTTAATGTCTCGCATGTCTGTAGCAAGCCTGTTCATGTCTTACACATTTTGAGTAGCACTTTAAATCAGTCTGGACTTTTAGAGGCAGTTATTAAATCAATGCTTGAAACTGATTTATTATGGTCATACAGTAAAGTTCATTGTAAAATTCCCTTTGTATTTATAAAATGTATTTCGTACACAATTTTTGTGGTTATTTAGTTTCTGAGGGGCTTCACTTTTGTTTTATCCACCCAGTAGCTTTTTTTTTGTAAACAATCTTGATCAGATCTTCATGAGCTGTTCAGTCTATGTAGTATTTCTCTCTGTACCACTTCATCTGTTTCCTCACCCACATTTGCTGCCCACAGAGAGAGACAGTTGCTCATTTACAGCAATCGAGAATACAGTACACATCAGTGCTGAGCTTATCCTTGTACCCCCATATTTGACTCTGTTCATTCCAGTACTAGTCCATTATTCTGCTTGGAATTATTTAGCTCAGTGTTGGTTTTGTTTCATCAAGTCATTTCTCATCAAATCTCATGCATGATGAGGGCCCTATCAGAGATCCTCCAGCACACAAAGGACATAGTCACTCCTTGGCAAGGAAATTCCACTAATCCAATCATGTCCTTCCATGTCACCGTATCTTAGTGTGTTCATTTGTGGTTAAAAAACAAATGGCTATTCTAAATCTCAAATCTAAGTTCAGAAACAAAATCTCTTGAGAAATAACAACTTCATATATTACATGTATAGATAGCTCACTGGTTTATTTTCAGGTTTTGTGGACAAGTCATGAATTTCACTTTTTAGCAATCGAGTCCCAGAGGATAATAGGGGAGATGTTGGTGATTCAGATTGATGATAAAACCTCTCTGGAATGTAATCTAGTGTGAATACACTTTCTTGGTGTAATATTTCATGTTTGAGTACTTATCTAACCCTGTAATCTGAGTCAGATCTGATTGAAGAGCAAGTTTTCTCTGGGTTTTTTTTTTAAGGTCAGAAAATACCCTACCCTCCCACTGTGCCATTGTATTTTTATTAGGGGCTGTTACATTATGTTTCATCTATGGATATGCTTAGGGTATGAAATGAATCAACAATCTACTGTATTTTATCTTGAATTCTTTAAATGCTTTGTCATCATTGTACTTTTGACTCTTCTGAGTTTAAAAACAAAATGAAGATCAAAGCCTTTAACAGCTATCTTTGATTTATTGTAAGTGATTTCTTCTTTAAAAATGTACATTTCCAACTTTCCAGTTAATGTAGGATGGTCTTGTTGTTCATATGTCCTCAAGATGTGTTGACAAAAATGAAGTATGCTGATTCCTTTCAATATAAACATGATAGCTGTCTCATCCAGTTGTGAACAGTATGTGGTGGAAAACCCCATTCATAGAAATGAAATGGGCAGCTTAAAGTCCATTCCCAGCAGTGGTTCACTGTACAATCACAGTGAAAATAAAGTCCAGCATTAAATGTGCCAGGGGTTTAATACACAATGCACGGCTACTCTAAAAAAGCAGGGACATACAGATGGGTAAGAGTAGGGAGAGGCTGCGATGCAGTTTGTCCAATTAGTCAGGGGATATCATGGGGATTGTGCTACCATGTGGCTTGTGTAGCAATCTACTTTTAATCTATGTGGTATGATGATAAATATGTTTATCGCTTTCTTTTACAGCATTCTCATATTCTCATATTACTCACCAACAGTCCTGAATTAACAGTGAGATGTAGAAAACCTTTATGTGGGGCATTTGTTCATTTTCTGTTTTTCTGTCAGCAAATGTCAAAATATTTTGGCTAGTTTTCATGTAGCCTTTAAACAGATTTTATGAAATGGGAGTGATGAACAATAGTTTCAGTGTTTATCACCAGGATGAGGTTCATTTCCAACACCTTAGCTAGAGTCACAAAGTAAACAAGTAGTTTTTCCAGCTAATTTTATCTCAGAATTTCATTTAATTTCTTGTAATTTTGGAATGTCCAGTCATGTTCATAGACATGTCTAGTTAGATGTGCTCAGTCATTTCAGGAGGGTGCACACAACCACAAACTCTTCTTTTTATGTTCATGGCGAATGAAGAGTACAATCAAGGTTGTGGAATAATGGTAGAAAGCGTAAATCCTTGGGTTGTTTAGTTTATCCTATTATACAGTTTGTGTGGCATGTTCTCTTATTGGGTCAAGTTTACAGTGTACAGTTGTATATGTACAATTGTGTGCAGGCGTATTTCCCTTTAGTACTGTGGCCATTTGGAGTTTCCCAACCCCTACCCCTGTGACCATTGTCATTAAGGGAGGGAAACCTGTTGGAGGATAATAACACCCAAAACCTGCAGCACATTTGGTAGCTTACTAGCTACCTGGCACTAGATTTATGCCCAGTCACCTGAGCCACGTGAATAATATAACTAACTATCGTTAAAAATCTTTTACATTGCTTGGATGAATAATAGTTATGGATTTATAACCATGTTTTAACAGAAGGCTCTATTTTCCAGTGACCAGCACATGCAGTGCAGTCAATGGCACAGCGCATGGGACACTGGGCATGGCTACTGAATTTCATTATTTTCATGACTGGAAGCGAGGAGCGCACAGCTCACACAGCGCGCTGCACAGGTGGAAAATGGGCTGGATTAGGGTTATCAGTGTAGCCTATACTATCACTGTAATAATCCATTTGTTTCACAAGGGAATGTCTAAAATCACAAAGTAAGCCTATACTTAATCATTTGTGTTTTAGTCATATTGTTTTAGGCTATATAGGATATTTAAGTGCAGTGATGGTCACCGGATTGCGTAAGTCAGTAAGGTCTACAAGTTGTCACTAGAATGTTCGGCTATATAGAAACATTTGAAGGCAGTGGGGGACGTCACAGTGACCTTGTCCATATTTTTATACAGTCTATGCTAGCGACAGGTGGAGTGCATATCCCCCACAAACTGAGCTGTGCTCAGTGTGCTGCCTGGGGTTAGCAGTTCCAACTGGAGTCTTCGGTTTTCGTGGCCTACCTTGTAGTCATGTAGCTAGCATCATGAATCATAATTTATCCGAGTCATGAACCGATATTACGTGCGGTTTGCATGTGAAATGATAGAGAATGCATTTCAGAAATAGATTTACCCACAAAGATTATACATGTGTAAATGCAATTAAATTTTTTTGCCAATTGTTACTTAGCATGCAAGCTAGCTTCCACACACAACAAAGATGGCAACGACAAAGTTTTTGGAAAAATTATTCTATTGGCTGACATAGCCTCACATGTGTAGTGTCATGGTTCGTGGGTTTTGGTTTTCTTTTCTGCTGCGATTCTCGTCCTGTTTTCCGATTGAGAATCAATCCGATTTTTTTCACGTTCTGGGTTTTGCTTTCCCGTGCTCGTTATTCGTTTCACCTGTGCTTCTACCGGCGGGGTATTTAAGTTCCTTACTTCCGCTTTCCCGGTGCTTCTTTGTCATTCATTTGTACATTGAGCCATGTATAGCCAGGTTTAAGTGACCATGTGATATTAACCTTGTTGTGTTCACGAGGGACTTGCTTTTAGCTTATTCAGGTATAGGATTGTGTTTCCTCCTGTTGGCGTTCTGCGCTATTTATTTCCGTGCTGTTCTCTACGAGACAGTGTTTTCTTTTGGTGGTTTTGTTTTGTTTCACCTTTTATCGGACGTTGTAGAGTTACATTCCGAGGGTGTTTTCTAATCTCCTATTTTTTGCTCTAGTATTGAGTTTGGGAGATTTAGATTTGTTTTTTACTTGTTCTATTCGAGTTCGCCCTATTTTCCTGGGTAGATTTCAGTTAGCTGTTTAGCTGTCAGGAATTAGTTCCTGTTTTCCTTTTTTTTTTGTGTTATATCCCTTTTATTGGTCCTCACCTATGTGGGTGACTGATCTCCCTCACCACTGCATTTGAATATCTGCTACAAAATCCATCACAGTGTAGGCTACTTTCTTATATGTCCAAAAGCATGGCGTCTTCACATCCTTATGTCAATCAAAAGCATTACATGTGTGCAGCGTTAATTTTGCCTGTGTATGCTGCAGTTGGCTACTTTTTCATCAGACTTTGATCAGATGTTGTTATCCAATGAGGAAAATTATTTTTTGAGGGTATGATAATTTTTGATGATGAATTCAGCAGGAAAAAGAATAAGAAGAAAGAGAAAAAACGGCTGAATAACCCAAGTTTGGGGCTTTATTGTGTGGATGTGTGAACTTGTACCTGAATGCTGTGTGGTTACATAAGGTCTGAACATGCAGAAGTTAATGTTTTTAAGGGTTGAGAGTCTGTGGTCATTATTTCTGTAGGAAACCCTGAAAAGTGTATTACATTTTTAACAGCCATTGATATGCTTATGGTATCAGACAGGGTCTTAAAGGGTTAGTTTGGAATTTTGGACATAATATCGCATTTACGACTTGCCCGTGATTTTCTCAATCGACCATTTTCAGCTGATTCCATGCTGTCCTTCATATGGACGTCCAGCTGTTGCTAATGGAAGCGCAACCTAATGGTATCAGTTAGCACCCACTACCAAATGCACTTACGCACTCTCCACGGTGCACCCAAAGCAAATAAAATACCACGACAGACTATCAGGGTGGATATGAGTGTTTATACCAACCATCCAAACTAACCCTTTAAGGTGTTCTGCTTATCAAATGGAACAAATTGATTCACATTCACATTGATTTTTGTTGTGTAACCAAGTTACTTTCCAAAAGAAATTGCCAGGAAATGTTGAGTCTATCACTCATTTAGAGATTTGTACTTTGCTCCGGAATTATGGAATTGAATAAATTAACTATTAACTGTACAAAATTAATTTTATATAACTATACTAAAATATTTATTTTGTGGTTGAATCTGGAACAACGTTGTTGTGATAGTAAAGTGATTGTCATGGGTTCTCAGCCTGCTCTTCGCCCGGTGGCCAAACTGGCCACTTCTTCTTTGAGCGCTCGTTTAGCATTCCCTTTCTTTGGTTTCTGTTATCCGTCCCTTGTTTTTCGTTTGTCCTGCTACTCAGTGTTTTCACCTGTGCTGCATTTCCGCCTTCTATTTATACAGAACAGACCGCTCGAGTTGGACCACTTTGACTTCAACATAAAATTGTTGACGCAACGCGGGACTTGACTCGGATGTCTTAGGGCTTATTTAAGAATTCTCCTACTCATTTCCTCTCTCTGTCTTTGTTTTGTTGAGTTTACCTGTCTCTCTAGTTTGTGACAGTACTCTTCGCCGTTTCTGTTTTTATCTCGTTGTTATACAGCTTTCATTTACGAGAGCAAGAGGTTTCTTTCCTTTGTTGTTTTATTTTCTAAGCGCTCAAGCCTCTGAGCCTATTTCGCCCGCTCCGGGTTGTTATTTGTTATTTGTTTGTTGCATTGTCTTTCTCTTTTTGAGAGCCTGCTCTAATCTCTCGTGTCTACGAGTTCGCCCGCCTACTACGGGTTGTTTTTCGTTATCCCCTTGTGTCTTCCTCTAGTATTGTCACTGCATGAGAGAGGGAGTCTGTTTTTTTCTGTGTTTGTTTCTCCTCTATGGAGTTTTCTCTGTTTAGTGGTGCTTTTTCCAAAGCACTTTTATGTCTTTATCATTACTTTGTTTAGTTTAATATACTGTCTCTGTTGTCTGTGGTTTACTCATCACTTTAGCACTTTATACTTAACACAGTTTATGACTTTTCCTTGCTTGTATTTTCTTTTTTAAACCTTGAAATGAGGATAAAATGATAGATAAGCAGAACAAACTGCAATTTTCTATAGTATATGAATAAATTTTCATTCGCATGTGTAATTCTACAGTATGTGAAAAACACAAGACCTCACTTTTGAATAAGGCTGTTCAATTTACCAGAGGACTTAAAGCTAAACTAAAACTAAACAGATTTTGGAAATTACATTAAAAAATAATGACTAATGGAAAGACAAAAGTATAATTATGATTCCTCAGGTAGATTTGTTTTTCAGGAGGTGCAGGATTTATGAAGTTGGTTTCAAGTCTCTGGGGCAAACAGTGAAGAATTTATGATGTTTAAATATTGCAAATTCAAATGATGGTTACATTGCCACAAAGTGCCTAATCGGTGTAAAAATCATTCAGTGATCTATCCTCTATGTGCCAAGTTTAATAAGAATCGCCAATGTGGTTAGGCCAAAACAGAGAACTGAGAACATTTGTAATAATAATAATAATTATTATTATTATTATGTAATAATTCTATGATTCTTGCTATGAGTAGTTAAAGACTGGATCAGTCGGCAGTTGATATCAATGAGTTTTCTTAAAGTGGTAGGTTTAATGCAAAGACTATGACAGGAGCTACATTGATGTATCAATGCCCACAGATTGCAATCAAAAAGAAGCGGAATGTTGTGCTTATTTGGGGCACTGCTTGGTTGCTGAGTCATATTAGACCTGTGAAGTAAATAGTTGAGAGGCTCGGCAACAAATAAACAGGGGTTTCTGTGGAAAATAATTTTTTTTTTCTTTTTCTTTTTTGCAGTTGAGGGCTGAGGTTCGTGGAAATGGCAGACAGTATGTTGGTCAGTGCCGTGCAGCCCCGCTTTGTCTTCAGCACGGGAAATCCCCAAGCCCTCCAACCTCCCCTTTCATCCCAGGCCCAGATGGGGGGGTTGTTAGGAACCCAGATCTCTCTCCCACAATGACTGGGCTATGATCGCTACATGGCACCTTTCCTTCCACTCTTTGTGGAGATGCAGCTATGTGATAAACAAGAGGGGAAGTCCCTCCAGCAGTTGCATATGTGGCTAGTTCTCATATGCGCAGTGACGGCTTAACACTTACTCTGCAGCGGTAAGGGTATGTCAGATTGCCTGAACCTAGGTAACTTTCCCTCTGGGGGGTTTTCAGTAGATGCACTAAGCAACGGAAGTGGGAGGGGGCTACCTATTAATATTTTAGACAGCGTCAGTATGTGTGGCTGATGCCAGGGCTAGTGTCAGCCCAGTATTGTCAGCCCAGCCCAGGTTGTTTTCTTATCAGCTCTGGTTTTGTGTGTCTTTACGGTTGTTGATTTGTTTATTTAACTAGCACTGGTGTGTGCGTGTGTGTGTTTCAAACATATTAGTAAAAGATTCTGATCTATTTGTTTGAAAATACTAATCACAGTCTGCACAAGCTGTAGAATAAAACATCCACATTGGAAATAAATGTTACAAAATCCAATATAAACCACATATATTTTTTTCTATGTAATTGTGTATTACCCATTTTTTTATGCAGACTTGGAGGAGATAGAAGTTTGCTTTTAAATATAAAATATTAAAGATAAATATTTATAATGTGCCCATTTAAATCAGCTCCCTAAAATATCTGTATATGGTTCAATATACCCTTTTGCTTGTGGTAAATTTTCAGTGGATATGTGTAGATGCAATTTTTGTGGCTATATAGCACCAACTACAGGGCATTAGGCTTAATTACACTTTAGGCCAAGTAGGAAAAGAAAAAAGTATGTAAGGTCAGATGTGTTGTCACATAATTTCAGTTTGACATGGCACTGAATTGTCTATTTAAGAAAAAAAATTCCAGTTAAGGACAAACACAAGTTTATAGATCATACCTGTCAACCCTCCCGTATTTTTCTGGTTTTTTTCCCGTCTTTATCCCCATCTCCCACTGTCCTCCCATTTGGTATTTTTTCTCTTGAATCTCCCCTATTTTGCTTTTATATTATATACAATTGAATGTTGAATCATTAGAATCGGCCTGCTCAGGATGCTGTGTTGCCAATAGAGCCCTGCTATACCCACTCCAGTGCAGCAGGTGGCAGTATGCAGCACAGTACAGTAAGCAGCATACTTGTTTTCGTACAAGTCTGACAGGCTGTGTCAGAATCAGAGCCCTATCTACTGCGCCCTGTCTCCTGCGTACAGTGCACCGGCAGAAGTGTGCTGTTTAATGTGCACTGTTTAGCAGTCTGTGAAAAATATTTTGATGTATTTGAAGGAAAACGTCAGCGAAGCTGCACATTATTTTTTTTAAACAAAGTCTCACGTCATATTTATGTGACCAAAATGTTTGTGTAGCTACTTCTTGAAAAGTGTGCTCCCGAATGTACTCAGTATAACCCCGGAAGTAAGTGTGTCATCCGGGTGTTTGAAGTATACTGCAATTTGAAATATTTTTGCGTACTCTACGACTTTCTAGCCTACTACTCATCTACTCACTAAGGCTACTCAACAGTGTGGAAGAGTGCTGATTCGGATACGGCCTGAGTCTCGTGAAGTGCTTGCGACATTGTTGCATTGTGCAAACCGTGAAGTTGTTGCCTGTACGGGACTTTGGCGAAATGTAACAAGATAAACTCTTCAGGGTTAATAAGAAAACAGCTGTAGCTGAATATACTGGTAAGTACTTGGTTTTCTAAACATATTTATACAAGAGATTTTGGAGAAAAAAATAATCTTCTAAACCGAAAGTGCATCAGGTACTGTATATAGTACAGTCAGAAAAGAAAAAGGGCGAATGCTTATTTGTAGGCTACCACATTTAAAAAATATATTATTGTTTCTATATCTGAACATGATTTTCTTAGTGTGTATAAATGGTGCATTTTATGCATTTTACAGTTTTTGGCTGTGGTGAGACAGGGTCGAAAGTGCTTTTGGCTATTAATAGCACCCTCCTATTTTATCGCCCTGCAGTGTAACTGGAGAAGCTGAGGTTTTTGCAAGCGTCTACCCTTTTAAACAATTCTGCATCAAACTTTATGGGGTTTTCTTAAAGCTGTAATTTATCATTTCAGACAAACATGAATACTGTAATTGGGACGGATACGTCTCATCACTAGGGGCAAAGTGGATCGAGTTAAATACATCAGGCTATTATTTTAATGCGTATTATGCATATACTGTATGTGACTATTCTGAAATAAATGTATTCTGAACGTTTTACTTTCAACCTGGTATTTAACCATCTGATTGTAATTACCTCCTTAATTGAACAAATTAACCCAATCCTCTTTAATAATATTAGAAAGAAAAAAAAAAGTTGCACACTATATGCTCCAATTCCAGCTATTAGGCAACGTTTTGGCAATAAATGGAATTGGAGCATATAGAGTGAGTGTGCAACTATCTTTTTTTCTGTCTAATATTATTTTACCGTTATTAAGCACCTCGCTAAGTTATCTGATGTGCATCCTCCCTCTCCCCTCTGGTTTCATAATAATAACAAAGATGTTGAAGATATGTTGGTAAAGGTTAAAGCATTTATCAAATGAACTGCGTCATTCATATGTATACATCAGTGGCGGCTGGTGAGTTCTAAAATTGGGGAGGACGGGAGACCTTCTATCCTCAATTTGAAAAAAACTAAATTTGAAAAGCTATTTCCACCACCTGAGTGACCCACCACCTACTACTCTCAATTTGAAGAAAAAAATGACTAAATTTGAACAACTATTTTACACTAGGCTATCTATTACATTCAACTGTCTCTCTCAATGTCTCAATGTCAAGCTCAACTCGATGTGAGCCAGCCAGGGCCAGGTACCATGGTTGCCAGATCATTTGTATGTCTCCAGACCAACAGCAGTAAGTGGTTAAAAGCTGCACTAATTGATAAAAACCAGGCAAAATATTATATTCTATAATATAATGATACATATTCAACCCACACAAAGCCATTTTTTCAATCTACAATGCAACCAGCCAAATTGTGTATGAAATCTACAAATAATGCAACCCTGTTGTGTAGGGACTCTCCAGGGAATATAAAGCACTCTCAACAGTAAAACCCTACAGCTCTGGCTAGGAAACTCCGATTCACTCACTTTAAAAACTTGGGATGATCAGGGATACGTGCTCTACGGAATGCTCATCTCAGATTTTCATTTCCGATCATGGTATATATTTTTAGATTCGCGATCTTTTGCTCATCAAAATAACCATGATCGGAAATTAAAATCTGAGATGAGCATTCCGTAGAGCACGTATCCCTGACCATCCCCAGTTTTTAAAGTGAGTGAATCGGAGTTTCCTAGCCAGAGCTGTAGGGTTTTACTCTTTTTACCTGTTTTTTAATACCTCCATGGTTTTACTGCGTGTTTAGAGAGTCCTCTGTTCGCACAGCGAGTGTCATGCTCTGTCTGCAATGACCCGCCTCTTCTCATTTTCTATTGGATGAACAGGACGTCATTCTTTTGTTCTGACCATTTTTAGTTTAGGGAGGACGTCCTCCCTAGCAAGTTAGTTTTAACATGGAAAATATAGGAGAGGATAAAAACACCGGGTTAGGTTGCATTTGAATGGAAGTTTATGGAGCTGTACGGAGGACGGAGAAATATTTCCTCCCTCATCCTCCCTACTCTTTGTTTTTATGCAGGTAGGGGGCGCTGTTGAGACTTTAACATTGGCAATAGGGTTTTGTGCACTGTAAGCTAAATGCTTTGAAATGGATTTGAAAGAGATTTTTTTTAAATATTTTTTTTAATAGAATCTTTTCTTTTTCTTTTTTTCCTTCAAATTATTGGGGAGGACCATCCTCCCTATCCTCTATGGACGAGCCTCCACTGGTATACATTCATATTTAACTTATACCACAAAATTCTACATAGATCTAGTCTCTCATTTTTTTCTCAAAGTACACCAGATTGATGCATTTAACTTTAAAATTTACAAAATTTTGCATGCCATCGGACCCCCCTAGAGGGTTTGTAGTCTGCGAAGACTGATCTCTCTTATTTTCAAAGCCCAATGTTGACAGGTATGTTATAGATTGAACACAGCGCATGTCTGAAGAGACTTGTTTTATGAACTTGGTTTCCATCTTGTGGTGAAATCTGTAACTTTAGTGACTGTGGCTTTTGATTTTCGCAGCCACAAAGATTGCGCTTGATAAAAATGGGATTCTGTAAGCACATTTACTCAGTACTTCCACAGCCTTGAAGGGGCCATTCAGATTGGTGGCATTTTTATAGTACACGCACAGAAAGTAAAAATTGAATGATTAATTGAATTAATGAAATCTAATGTTGATCTGGTGCCAGTGGGACAGATTTGTGGATTTCAGGCCAACTTTTGTTGATTCAATTGTCATGGATCATGCCCTTCTTTCCTTATCGCCGCGTTTTGTATTCCTTTTGTCTTTTACCGGTAATCTATCGGATTTTTCTTTGTTCCGCGACGGGTTTTGCTTTCGTCTCAGTAATTAGTGACTTCACCTGTCCTGCATTTCCGCTCACTATTTATACCTCGCTTTCTCCGTTTCTCGTTGCTTCCATGTTATTTCACGTAACATTCGAGCCGGTAAAAAGGTATAGGAAGTTGTACTGCTATCGACCACTTTGCTTCTCAACGCGGGACTTGTTAGCAGTACAATTTAGGAAAAGCAAAGTGATCTTTTTCACTCTTATCTCAGAGCTTAGGGTTTTCGTTTCTTTGTTTTTACACTCATACCTACGAGTGCTCTAACCCAAGTCTTAGGGGTCTTGAGTTTCTCTTTTCTTTCTGGTTATTTGCTCCACAAACGGGACTTAGATAAGCGTGACAGCTTATTTATTTTGTTTTGCTCGGATATCGAGTTCCTCGTTTTTATCGCGAGGTTAATTGTGTTCTCCTTATTTTCCCCCTTTCCACGACGGATTATTGTCAGTTTCTGTGGTGTTCATTAGAACACTTTAAGACTCCTTATCTGTCGCACCTGGATCTCCAACACTTCCTCCGTGTCTCTGACATAGAGAACCCTTACATCAATGTCATTTTCTATTATTAATTGTGTTAGTAATGCATCCAAGTTCATAAAATAACATGTCAGTAATAATAAAATAACATTGAATTAGTGTTGATAATTATGTGCATATATATATTATATATATACAAACCCCAATTCCAAAAATGTTGGGACAGTATGTAAAATGCACATAAAAGCAGAGAGCAGTGATTTGTATCTTGATTTTGGATCTTACGTACATTTAATTGAAAACAGTACAAAGAAAAGATATTTAATGTTTTGCCTTTAGACTTTATTGATTTTTGTAAATATATGCTAATTCCGAATTTGATGCCTGCAACGCGTTCCACAAAAGCTGCAACATGAGCAAAAGAAAACACCTGTTTGGAACATTCCACAGGTAAACAGGTGTTGCTATCATGACTGGGTATAAAAAGATATCAAAAGACTCTTGATATATTATTTATGCATTTTAATTGATCTCTATGGGAATTTGGGGGTGGGGCTAGATTAAGCTGTAAATTACATGGGAATAGTATGGAACCCATGGTTGGCTACATGGAAAAATAAGTCAGGATAAACGACCCTTAAAAAGATCCATCCATATCTACTGCATATTTGGCAGCAGAGTGATGGTTTTAGGTTTAGAAAAAATCTTTATTTCCCAAGTTACTCCTTATGAGGGCCCCTTGGGAAAGAAAAGTTTGCACTGGCCATTCAGTGTATTGCAGCCTTTAAGTAGAAAGAATTTGGTCCCTCCTGTGTTGAAGTTTTTACCAGTGTTTGTTTAATCCTCCTGGGAATATGGTGTTGAGTTTTCTAATACAATGTCTTTCTGTCCTACGTCTGTCCTCCTGTGTCCAGTTAATGTTAGAATGCAGGCCTGATATTTCTACTGCTTCAAGTCCATGGTGTAGGAAATGAACCACTATGTGTGTGTTTGTTTTATGTTATGTTATATATGTGTTTTGCCAATCTGGTCTTAATTGTATTTCCTGTTTCTCCTACATATTTTATGTCACCGTGTGTGCGCTTTATGGCATATATGCAGTTATATGTGTTAGCTGTTAGTGTTTGTTTAATAAGATATGTTGTGTTTGTAGTGTTGTTTTTCACTGTAGTGGCCTGTTTGTAAAATATCAGGCCTTGTGTGGGTAAAATGTTTTTTATCTGGTAGTTACTACTTACCAGATGATTTTTAAGGTATTTGTTTCTTTTTTATGCCGAAATTATTTTGTATTCTTGGAGCATTCTTGGTCTGTGTTTTGCAGAATCCTGACCAGGTTCCATTTAATTTCTCCGTTCGCTATTTGGCTGAATGTCGAGTAGGTGTTGATAAGCGGAATGATTTTTCTAGTGTCCTGTTGTTTTGTAGCCAAGAAGGTTTTCCGAATCTGTCCCTCAGAACAATCTGGAATACCCCCTAGGTTTTAATGCATTGAAGAGGGTCTTGGTAGCCTCCTCAAAGTTTGTAATTTGTGTGCAGATTCTGTTGAACCTTAGCAATTGGGATTTAATCAAACCTCTGAATGTATGTTTCAGGTGGAGACTGTCCTTGTGTAAGAGTGCATGTGTGTCTGTCTCTTTAAAAAATACTTTAGTGTCTAATGTGTGTGTTTGGGAAAATGAGGGCCCCTTTTATGTGGTAGTGTCCAAAAAATCTATATGTTCATAGTGTGTGGTGTGTTTAATTGTGATAGATGTGTGGTGCGTGTTGAGGATCCGTATGAAGTGTTTGAAATCTTCTGAGCTACTGTATGTGTCTATGTTCGCCAAATGTCATCTAAGTACCTAAAATAATTAGTGGGAAGTTTGTGTTTCAAAAACAGTCTCTTTCCAATGCGGCATGTAAATGTTGGCATAAGCCAGTGCAAATATTTTGCCCATCGCTGTGCCACAGGTCTGTAAGAAGAATTCTTTATTGAATTCAAAGTCATTCTTGGTGAGGCTTGTCTCCAGTAATTGCAGGAGGATCGTATCCAGTCGATTGTTCTCAGAGTACTTTTCCATCCATGTTTTTACCGCTGTTAATCCCGCTGCTGTGTTTATGTTTGTGTATAGACTATCTATGTCTATGGTGAACAGGATGGTTTCTTCGGGTATTATGGTGGTTTTTATTTTGTTTATGAAATCACATGTGTCTTTGATGTAGCTTTTGTGTTTTGTGGACTGTGGATTGAGAAAAAAATCTAAGTATTCAGCTATCCTATAGGATTCGCTGTTGCAGTCTGAAATAATAGGCCTCCCTGCCGGGACCTCATACGGTATGCTCCAGGATTCTGGTGGCTTGTGTATTTTAGGGAGAAGGTAAAAAATCAGGTAAAAACTTTTTTTAGTGATGTATTTGTTTTCTACTAGTGTCTGTATGATGGCATGTATTTCCTGGGCTGTGTCTTTGTGGGTATATGCATCTACTTTTCTGTAATGTGTAATGTTGTGAAGTTGTCTATAGGCTTCCTGTGTGTATTGTGTTCTATCCATAATAACTATGGCACTTCCCTTATCTGCTGGTTTGATAATGATCTGTTTGTTGTTAGCCAGCTGTAGTAGTGCTTGGCTCTCCCCTCTGCTGAGGTTGTTTTGGTCTTTGTGGGTTTGCGGGTTCAGTGCCTTAATCAGTGAGTTGTCCTCTTTCATAATTTGTGTGATTTCTTCGGGTCTGGGTTCCCAGTTGGATTTTGGTGTGAAAGGTGTCTGTTCCCTGGTTTCCGCTTCCTTAAAGAAAGCTGCCAGTTTCAGTCTCCTGTGGAACTCCTGGACTTGTCCTTTGAGGTTTTATTTTCTGCGGATATTTACTGTGGGTACAAATGACAGACCCCTGTCCAGCAGATTGAATTGGGCTTCTGTAGGTGTAAAGTTGTTACTTAATAGTATAATATTTTTGTTCCCCTCCCTATTTGTGCTTGGGCTTGGGATTGTCAGTTTAAATGGTGCCGCCAGTGGTTTAGTATGTTTGTTGCTGTCGTATTTGTCCAGTGGATGTCATCTTGTGCTGTGCAGAAGTCCTCCTCTGGAAGCTTAGGGGCATGTAGCATGTTCCTGTGGATGTGTTCATTTATACATTCCAAGTTGGAACACTGGTGGGGTTCTAGGTTCACAGAGTGATTGATGAGTGGAATCCAGATCTCTGCTGATGGAAAGGTGGTTTTGGTGGGTGTGGGGGTAGATCTTGGTAGGTTATGGTTAGGGTTAGGGGTGGGGTTAGAGTTAGTGGTGGGGGTAAGTGTGGGGGTAGGTCCAGAGTGGTCGGGTGCAGTCTTCTGCCAAACTTCTTTTTGCCCCACCTGGTAGCCACCGGCCAGTTTGATAGATGGATGTTCTCCAGTTTTTTAGTGAGGTGTCCCAGGCTCTCCAGATAGTGTTCTTCCAGGATCTGCATGCATGTGTGGAGCCAGTTGAGGGCATTCCCCGCCAGCTGCACCATGGTGTTGTCCGTCGGGGAAGCCGGTCTCACCTGAGTGGCCAGTTCCATCTTCTTTTGTAGGCTGGCTGGTGGAGTAGTCCTCCCTCCAGACACTGCAGTGTTCTGCAGGCGGTGTGTTGTCTGGATGATCCTGAAGAGAATCCTGGTAGCCTCTGCAAAGGCTGCCATAGCTCTGGGTGTAGCTGAGGTGATGTTTAGGTGTTTTTTTGTGTGTTTTGTTAAGTGTAAGCGGCGGTGTGCGGTTTGGCTGATTGATAGCGTGCTTTGTCAACTCAAGTTTGACGCATACCAATGCAACCTATACTTACTCAGACTCGTATCTTGTAGCTTAGTTGACACCTTTAGGTTTCCACTACAAGATGGTACAGTCTCTGTAGTGCTGTGTCTGTAATACACCCGATCCATGTACTGTAGCTGGTGTCTCAGGAAATAATTTGCAGTTAAAACTGCAGTTTTCTGTAATAAATGCTTTTTAGGGAGGTTTTTCCAGCAGGATAGTTTGATACCTCAAACCCTTGACTACGTTTTATATATACCACGTGGTATGGGTCAATGAAGCAGTTGTATACTGGTGAGGTGCTTTATTACAATTTCCTCTTCAATGAAACAAGGAATATAATACAGTTTAGACTAATACAGAGATAAATATTAAATTATCAGTTTTATTTGGTATACATAAAGTGAAATATCATAAGCACAAATAATAAACATTAGCTATACCTGTAAACCAGGGGACTCATTTATAAAACATTCTCACACGCGGATGTGATCCCAAATTCAATAGATTTTATCTTACGTGAAATTGACACAAATTGAGATTTATAAAACTTGAAGCTTATATTGATTAAGTTTGCATTCTTATATGTGCACACAATTAATAGCCACAATTGTCCTTGTCGCTATGCAGCTGTACTGCAGGCACAGCACATTTTTTCATATGTGAGAATATTTTGCCAATTCCCTCACATATGGAGATGTATATGCTATTAGACCATGCATGCGTCTATTATGAAGAACAAAAAAGCCTAATAATAACAATAATATAACAATAATAATTATAATTTTTATTATCAATACCTTTAAAGCTTAAAATCAATGGGCAATTTAAATGCTTCACATCATAATTATTGATATACAGAAACTGTATATATTTGAGAGCTATTTTAAAATGGGTTACAGAAGGCTTGTATTGATGGCTGTCAGTGACCACTTCATTGAGATAAAATAATTGTAGCAAATATTAAGCTATGGAATGCTGAAATGTATAGTATTAACATTACTGTAAATCAGTGTTTCTCCAACTCAGTCCTGTGTATGCTGGTTTTCATTCCAAAACAATTGCAATCCTAGAGTTTGAACAAGCTATTCATTTTTTAATTATACTGAAGTTTTATAGTTAGTTATATAGTAGGCCACATTATGTCAATAATGGCTATGTATGTCATGATGGATAAAATTCCCACATTCACATTTTGATATATTGTAAACGAATACATAAAGAGTATGGAATCAATAATAGGTTACATGGATTTGTCGATTGTAAAATATAAATAAATAATTTTCTTAGCCTCCAATCAGTCGATAAAAGAAATGTAAAAAAATTACATTTTACTCTTCCATTTATCATTTACTGGCTCTTTTTATTTTTAAACTCCTATTTTCTCGGTCCTAGCGTGAGTTTAATCATTTATCTATTTTCCAATATTTTCCCATGCAACATATCCCATTTTCCTCACCACATTTACTATTCCCCTCGCCACATTTTCTATTTTTCTGATCACTTAGGCTCTATGAAAATGAGAAGGGCGTGTTTACAATGATCAAAATGAGCCAACGTGTGGTGTCACTTTCGTTGAGTTCAGTTCCGGAAGTAAATTTTCCTAATGAGTTAAAAGGAGCCTGTTTTCAGAACAACGACAGGACAATATGTTGTACATCTATGGCCCTTCTCTTGCCAAAACAGCTGCATTTGCTAGCTAGTGCTGTCCATTAACAGAAAGCAAGTTGTGTCAACGTTTCAGAACTTGTAGGCCTATTTTATTAGCTATATGACTACTATTACTTGCTAGCATTCCATTTTTTAGATAGACAAATGATCTGCTAACATTAGCCATTACAACTGCTAGCTAGTGTTGGGTTGTCTCTTGGATGTCACTCTTCTTCTAAAGACTACTAAACTTACTGTACAGGGAAAAAGAGACAGCTTTCAAGTGGCTTCCAAATTGGTAAACATGCTTGCCGTGAGGGCAGGCTGGGCTCATGCAGGCTCAAGCCCTAGCTATATCATTAGACAACTATGACCAGGAGTCCACTGTGGTGGAAAGCAGTTGGCTTCATCCTGCCAGTGATAGGGCGGAATTCATTTGGCCAGGGACATTTGAATTTCAGCTGCATTTGTTCCTTCAGTTTTCCAAGCACTCACAGACTCCCATTTGTCATTGGTGAGAGATACTGTATTCCTCTCCTCCAAAATTCTGATAATTCTGCTGTTATATTGTGGCCTGTTGATGTGAGAAGTCACTTAGGCTAAAACTTGTATACAATTTGGATTTTTGTAAAATTGTATCCTTGCTGAATTTTTATACTTAGAGATTTGTGGTCTGTATTTAGCATTTTGCAAGATTTACCATTATTCATTACCAAAAGATTTACTAGATTATACTTTGTCCTCATAGGACTTAATCAGATGATTCTTTACAGTACATTTTTAAAGCATCACCATAATAAGAGTTTTTCATATGGTCTGCCTAAAAGAATAGAACAAATAAAATAGAAGGATGTCAAAATATGACAGTGAATCAAACCATTATTTTAATAAAAAAGATTATTCAACAAATCTTTGACCAGTAAAAACCACAAGGGGGCAGCGTCACATTAAGGACCTTTAGCGTGTGCAAAACCTTTTAGCACACGCAAAACCAGTAACATGACCAATGATTGGTCATGGTATTTGTTTTGCACAAATCATTGGTTGTATTATTAGTTTTACATGTGCTAAACATTTTAGTAAATCAGGCCCTCAATGCACTGAAATTGGCAACAAGCTTTTAAGGATGTCTTTATTGTTGGAAATGCTTACCATTTTTTAAATCAACCAAAAGTCAACCAAACAATTTTTTAAATCAACTCTCAAAGTATTTCTTGATGCCATCCACAACATAGTAAAACATAACTGTCTGTTGTTTTTTTTGCTGTGTGCTTTCAGTTGTTTTGATAAGTATTTTTATTTATTTTTTATCTTTTTTGCATGACTTACTGTTAAATTTCAAGTTCTGCAAAGTAAATTAGAACCATATGTGTGCAGTGTACCAGGCAGATATTTCACCATTTCACTCGTTCACTCAAAGACATGCTTTTCATAGTTTGTGCATTTGACATTCCATCCATGTTCACTTTCATTCTTTTTACTCCCCATATACACCAATCAGCCACAACATTAAAACCACTGACAGGTGAAGTGAATAACATTGATTATCTCATTGATATTTTCGTTCTGTACTCTAGCACTTTGAGGTTGAAAGAATACAATGACAATGAGGTTTAAGTGCAGGCTGTCAGCTTTAATTTTAAGGTATTTTCATCCATATCGGATGAACCGTTTAGAAATTCCAGAACCTTTTGTAGGGTCTGACCTATCAAACCAGCCTTAAACCATCACTGCTGCCAGAAATACAGTAGATATGGATGGATAACTTGAAGGGTTTCTTCTCCTGACTTATTTTTCCAGTTCAATCGGAAAATTTATCAGGAGAAACAACCCTTAAAGTGACCCATCCATATCTACTGAATATCTGGCAGCAGAGTAATGGTTTGAGGCTCGTTTGATACCTCAGACCCTTGATGACTTACAGCCATTTTACCAACCATGTATTCCATACTGTTCCAGCATAATTTATGGCTAAATCTAGTCCCACCCCCCAATTCCCATAGAAATCCATTCAAATGCAGAGACATTATAGTATCGCTTGTAAAAGTACCAATAAATAAGATATCAAGGGTCTTTTGATGTTGTTGGGTCACAGACATCAGGAAGTCATGGCATGCACAGCCAATAGATATAAAAAATTTAAAGGCACAGTCAACTTAGTATATGTAAACTTCTGACCCACTGGAATTGTGATATAGTGAATTAAAAGTGAAATAATCTGTCTGTAAACAATTGTTGGAAAAATTACTTGTGTCATGCACAAAGTGTCATGCACAAATGTCCTAACTGACTTGCCAACACTATAGTTTGCTAACATAAAATCTGTGGAGTGGTTAAAAATGAGTTTTAATGACTTCAACCTAAGTGTATGTAAACTTTCGACTTCAACTGTATATTTTGGTCATAATTGATTGAGACATAATCAGTGTAATTCAATTGGGACTGAAAATTATATTGTTTTATTTTCTTAAAGGATAACATTACATTACATTATAGTCATTTAGCAGACGCTCTTATCCAGAGCGACGTACATAGTGCATTTCCGAACTAGGAACAAGTGCGTTAAAACAACCCTAAAAAGGTAAACAGCTTGAAGAGGTGAGAAATTCAGACAGAGGAACTTTAATCTTGAAATTTCAACTTAATTCTCAAAGGACAATAAGTATTTTTTTACTCAAAATGGCCATAATACTCTTTCATACCTTTTCAGTTATCTAAAGGTGGCAAACGTTTGTGTAAATCTCCGCGCAGCTAGACCAATGAGGGAATAGCTCGGAGCGAAGGTTTAAACTTGATGTATTCCGCTATTGCTGTGGGAAAAAGTAAAAGTTATTGTGTGAAATATCACTAATTAATTTACTCATTTATCTGACTCCAATTAGAATTGATGCTTGATTGCGAGTGGAATTCTGTTCTGTTGAAACTATCTATACTGGGGACGCTGATAGCCCCGGATACGGGGTGCAGACACTGAATCGGACTGACAAGCTCAGAGACCCTAGCCCATAGAAACATAAAGGTTTTGTACCATATAATCTATGAGGTTAACTAGAAACTCAGAGGGTTTGGAATGTATCACAGAGGTTTTTGACCATAGGATCTACCAAATACTAGGAAACAGAAACTCAGAGGTTTTGAACATATCACCATCACAGGTGCTCAGAGGTTTTGAACATAGAATCCTCCTAGTACTTGCTAAGGCCTAGCAAAGCAGTCACATTACCACAAACAAGATTAGTCAGTGTGAAACCCAGTAATAGAGACACAATTCACAGAGATCACGCAAATCAAGTCTAGAAATAGAATAATTTATTAGCCAGGCCCATGCTGGTGTGACTATGGTACCACTACAGCACCAGGAGAACTGTTAAGCAGATTCTCCCATACTGGGAACTTGCACTCAACCCTGAACGAGCCGCAGAGGTTCTGACTGCAGCGCAGATCATATACTCTGGGTAAGCACTTGGAGCTGGAAAAGGTTTGAAAAGAAAAATTGCAGAAAAAGACTGTGAGAGCAAATATGAACACATTCAATACCTATAGCTAGACACAGGATAACATGCTGCAAAGAAACATGAACAGGTTCACTAACAAAGTATATAACAAAATTATTCTGTACTGTGTGACTATGGTAACAGGAGAACTGTTAAGCAGATTCTCCTTGAATGTCCCTTCGGACTTTCCTTAAATGCAGTCCTGTGCAGACCGTCCACATTCCACAATTCCCTTTGTCCAAATAAGTTCTGGCAGGAAGAGAGATGTAACTCCTCACCACCCGGAGACCCCCCCTCTCCTCCAGGAAGAAAAACTGCCTAGTCTACTCCCCCCGATCTAGTGATAGTAATAAGATTCTTTTAACGACGGCGCGTGATCTTATGATCTTCCCTATCATTTATCTAGATATCAGGTGAGGTCCCGGTGATGGCCACTCTATGTTCCAGATACTTATGTGGACAAGCACATCCCTGATAATCTATACAATCCTTTCACATTTTTTATTCCTTCTCATGTATTTTGCCCCCTCCTATCCTTTCACATACCCCACACTTCAATTAGTATTCATCCCGGTTCACCACATTTATCATTTTATCCACAATTATTTACATGCACATACATATGATACAAGATACATATACAGCTTTGTTTCAGTCCATAATATGTTCCAAGAACATGGGATGCTTGTTCACATGTCTTTTACGTCCTGTGAACAAACCTGGATTCCCAGCCTCGCAAAACTGTGCAATGTCCTGCAGAGTGCCTTCGAATGTCCAGTTGTGGGGTCAATTCCAGCTGTCGTTTACGAGGCCATGAGAGGTCAGAGGAAAAAGGTTCTCAGGCCACCTGGTGAATTGTTTTATTGCACCCTCAAGGAAGTCGCCACCAGCTCCCAGGGTTTATGACTGATAATCAATTTTTCAGTCTTACATTAGTGACGAACATACACTAAACGGAAAAAAGTTTTGTAACGCTCACCTTTGTTGAAAGAAGCTCTAGAGTGGGAGTCAGTTTGGTGTAAGCTTGTTTGAACTCTCTAGTACTAATCATTTCATTTAGAAATTTGATTTGCTTGTACATTGTATTTTTGAATATACAGCAGAATATTAATATACACTAAAACAATATATCACATCATGTTGCGAGAATTAGCTTCCTACTTAGTCTTAGTCTGACACTATTACGCATTTTAAAGTAAAAAAAAAAAGAAGAAATGGCATAATTTCCAGCCTTGCAGCAAGTCAAAGTCAAACACGAGAGGTTTCTTTAAATAAATGTGTTATCTAACTGTGGGATTATAAAAATGTACCTGGTTTCATCAACTGTGTTTAACATATTGTAACTGTTCCAAAGTCTGACTGCCTCTTGAGGCTATACCACAGTGGGCTATAGAGCCAATCTGAAAGCATCACATTATCCACTGTGGTCATGGCATGAGCAGTATTCAAAATGTATGTTTTTAAAATATGTATTTTCATGTATGAATTTCATATGTAATATGGGTTGCTTATGCTTGCCTCATTTTGTGGCAACCTATACCTCCTGCATTTTTACTAGGCTATAATCCAGTTTGGTTTGGAGATCAGAATTATAGTGTGTAAGGTATTATGAAGTACTAACAGATATTTACTACAGGTGATTTTGTGCAATATGAGATAGCTCTGGGATAGTGTTTTAGCAAAATGTTCTTCTCACATATCTCACAATCTATTAATCTGTTTTCTCTAAAACATGGCACAATAGCTCAGTCACTAATCCTGTTAGCAGCTCTGATGAGTGAGATAACCTGAGCGAAATCACAATTTCCTTTTGTTCATGGTCAGTTAGATCACAGCTCTCTGTTCAATTTCCACCAGAGAACTCATTTTCTGCTGAATTTTCTGTCCTTTGCTCTTCATTTCCCACGGGTGGGCACATCAGCAAAATGTGTGAGGTTGTGCTTCTTCAGATGCACCACTTATGTGATACGAAGACCACAGACATGTAGTGGTAGAATGAGAAATTATTGTATGGAGTCAAAACCAGCCAGGGCTTCAACACCCCAACCATTCTGGTTTGCTGTTGCCTGGAGCAACATGCTCATCTCCCTCACCACATATGACATTAATGCTGCCGATTGTCAGTCGCCCACCTTTAGTCAAAAAAGAGCAGACTGCTCAGTGCAGTCATCTGTGGTTTTCTGTCCGGCAAAGGGAGCGCTGCATATTCATGTATCAAAATTTTTCCTTTAATGAAGAACCACAGTAAAGCTATTTGAAATAAATCATAAATTAATTAGCTGTCAGATGTTTGGCAGCAATCCAAAAAAAATTGTTACATTTTCATTCTCTAAAGAGGTGTGTTGAATATGTAACAAATCAAATTTAGGAACTTACCACAGAGGAGTGTTTGACTTCAGTAGCTTTGAATTTGCCAAAAGCATAAGAAATGCTTTGTATAAGAAATACAAAATGATGTGGTTCAAATGATCATGTTTAAACAAATGTTTTAAGATACCAACAATTGTACAGTTCTGCCATGAAATAAACATGATTTATTTTTGATTGAATGTTTATCTGATATATTTGCATACATTTCTTCTACTTTACCGTTAATTTGTGGTAACTCCGTTTTTTGGTATGCCTTTTGACTGAATCACAACTGCGGTTTCAAATTAGGCAATGATATTTGTCATCATGAGTACTGGAACAATTTCTCAGTCATTTCTCAGGTCCAATTACATTAGTTTCTGCATGGGGTAATGACCTGATGTTATATTATCAATTGAACAGTAATATTGGTTAATGTAAATAACTGGTCATTAAATAACATTAAAAAATAAGTAGAGCACAACAAATAATCAACATACTTCAAAGTATCCACTGAGTAATTAATAGTAGGGGTAAGCAGTATTGGTTGGAACAACTGACCTCGCTCAGCTCTATATATTTTTTGAAACATCTATGTCCACCTGAGGCTGTAGGTAGTGTTGATCCTAGTGTTTATGTATTATATATTCAAGGTTCTCTGCTGTAGTGTAAGTGATGCAGTGCCCTCTATATACAATGGGGTGTAACAATTTGGGCACCCCTGGTAGTTCATAGAAATCATCTGGAGATTTGAAAGGGGTTCCTCCATTCAGCTTGTCCATGGGCACAAGTTGAACCCAGATCAAGCTATTAGCTTTGCAACATATAGCGTAGACAAATAAAATTTGGGAGCCAAAATTTTGTCTGAAAAGGTGCATTTGAAATCTACACCAGAAGATGAAAGTGACTCAATGGTTATTATCTGCCAGTTCAAACATCATTCCACTATTGGGGGGAAGGAATTGAGAATAGACATGATGTGCATCCCCATTGGAAAAAAATCACAATTTGTTGTTCAGGATTGCACCCATATTATTGGCAGATTTACTGTATCTTTTCTTCATTGGGTATACAATGCATTCCAAAAGTGTTAGGACAGTGACACATTTTTTGTTGCTTTGGCTCAGACTTTTAGTGCAGACTTTCAGCTTTACTTTAATTTGAAACTAGGTTCAGTGTTATAAAGTAAGATTTTTTCAGTCTGATGGTCTAGGGTTCAAGTATTCAAAAGTAAATTTGTTGCCAGTCAGCTGCCTGACTGCATTCTTCTTGTCCCAGACTCTCTTAAACCGAACCCGGCCCCTTACTTTCGTTCTTACTGAAAACCGCCTCACTCATCTCCTCTCACAGTAAGAGGATGTCTTTGCATAATTTCCAGCCTTGCAGCTGCTGCTTACCCAACCTCTGTGTAGCCTCATGTGAAAAGGTGAGAACTCCTAAGCCTTTACCGTCACTGAATGTTTCTGTGTCTGTAGTTACAATTCATGAACAGGCAGCACAGGGAGAAGTTAGAGATCACTGTTAAAAGTGAGAAATCGCACATAATGCTAACACTCCTTTATCTGATGGATGATCAAGATAAGATAGTGCCCTGCTCATGTGGCTGCCCACTGTCATGCACCATTCCATACCATCATTGGTAAAGCGGTGTCTGTACTGCAGCAGCATCACCCACATCAATGCATCTCAGACTGATTGTTAACGAATTTTAGTTTTGGGCTTAACGTGAATTTTCATACTGCATACCAACAATGCAGTGTTGGATGCATTGTGTATCTGAACAACTTTGCGATACAATTCTTTGCGCAAGTCTAATTTAACATTTGTGCTATTAAGCTGTTTTGATTCTAATAAGAGCTTTAGGTTAGCATGCCTTACATTTCACACTTCATATACATACATATATTGATTTGGAATTTCAGATTTTGCCTACTCTAATATTGAGGGACCATCCATTTGTATTCTTTTCTCATAAATCCTCTTAACAAGTTACTAATTGGGCCTTGGAACTGCACTGCTCTTCTGCCCATGCCTACACAAAGAAGACTGCAATTGAAGCTCATGCACTCACCTACAAACCAGCAAAATGTTATACCCTACATTCCACACAGTACTGCCCAGTAGTGGTGTATCTTTCACTCAAGACAACTGGCAGTCTGTGGGTGGAGCGAACCCTGAAAAACCCTGCCTGGCAGGGACATGGCCAGTTATGTCTTGCCACTGTTGTCATTGTCATGGCTGATGACATAAGGTCGAGGCAGAGGGTCAAACCTGTCACTATAGGGTCCAGCCTGTGCTCATTGTGAGTGCAAATTAAAGTCATATTTTAAAAAATGGGAAAAATCTACTCTATGAACGTGATTATTATGGTGTTAATGTTGATGACCATTTAATTACACCTTATGAGAATCTCAGATTTTCTGGCAGACCCAGCTGCTGAATAGTCACCACAGTGACGATATTGTAGTTTCTATGCTGCTGTAGCGATGAGCACAGAGGATGGGGGTGGCCTTGACCTGCTAATGATGCCACATTCCTGGCTGACTCACAAATGTGATTTACGCTATACATGTGGGCTAGCTGTCTGCTGTCTGAACTTGCTGTGTTTTAGCAAGTCTTCAGCAGGGAAACATTTATAAAAATCTTGAATTTGCCTTAGAAAACCATGACTGTCTTCATTTAACAATGTTCATCTAATTACCCAAGATGCAAAGCCGGGACATCCAAATTAGTATTTTTAAGCCATCAACCCACGGTGCAAACTAGTGGAAAACATGCCACAGACACCTATAAAGATATGAACTACTACGCAGAAAGTATATCTCAAGCAAAATCTCTAATTATGGAATTTATGTTGATCAGTTGAAGGCTGTGAATCTCCACCCACAGAAACCACTTTTTTTTTTTGTTGGTTGGGGGCTAAATTTCCAAATGGTCAGTTGAGTCAGTATGAGCTTTGTCCAGTGAGAGGAGATATGGTAAATATGAACGCAGGGAGACCTGCTTCAGCAGCACATGGGACTGCATTGAGCAGCAGACGACTCCCCATTCTGCCCCAGTAACTATCGCACAGGAAGGAAGCGGCAGCGGAACACAAAGTCCCGGCAGACTGTGCTTATCACCTCAGCAGGCCTCTTGTTGCAGCGTTGTTGGTGAAGAGAACACCTCTCTGCATAAATATGCAGCAAATGCATCATATAAGGAACAAACAAGAAAACAGTGGGAAAGCTTCTGAAAGCATTCAAGGCTGATTTACCTAAAGGCTGATTTAACTAAACGGCAACAAACACAAAGACAACTGTTAGTGTGGTACTCAATGTGGTATTCAATAGGGGAGTCTGAATGGGTAAGATTCATACAGATATTCTGCAGTACATTCTGCAATACAGTTGACCAATTTTAACTAATTTCCATTTTTAGAATAACACCAGATAGAAACCTGATGGCAGCTCATTTTAGCGCTTGCAAAAAAGAAGCAAATAAAAAATTGTTAAGGAGTAACATGAACGGTGTTTTTTGGTCTTCCTGAGCCACTGCACCATTCTTTAAGCCCTTTACAAATATCTATATAACACGTTTCACATACATGACAATCAGATACATTGATCGTGAAGCAATATAGGCAGACACCTTCACAGTACAAAAGCATAATTTAACTGTCAAAATCTTTGCATATGATGCAAAGTTATTAATAGAATTTTAAAAAGCATTTTCTTTTTATTTAATCAAAATAGCATAAACTAGAACATTGTTACATCTAAATAACATCCTTTGTTATGAAAACATATGTGGATATTTGTTTAATTTTATGTTCAGAAGAACAAACTGTACAATCAAATCTAAAGCTGGCCTCACCAGGATTAAATCTATAAAATAATAAATATGCAGGCAGCACATTAGTGTTAATATCCAAATATTTAAGTAACAGTAAAATCATATAAATGAAATCTAAATTATACATTTAGTTAAAATTACTCACTTCACTGTAAATTGTCAGTAAATCAATATGGAGAAAATATTGTATAGTTGTACTAAGCAAGTGCTATTAGTTGCTCTACGCAAGTGGTTCACAACTGTTGTTTTTTTTAAAATCCTTTCATTGGCTGAATAAATAATTTTTTTTGACAGGAACTCATACAATGGATCATGGTGAATGCCATATCTTCACAATTTGGAGAGTCCAAAGTAATTACCATTATGGTTGTGGCTGAGCTGGGCGGGATGGGACACATTGACAAAAACCCAATCCAGGCGGGTCAGTTTGAACACAGCACCCAAGTAACTGCTTGAAGACCACAGACTTTTTTCATGTATGGGGTGGCAGAAGCCCTCGCGGTGCCCTTCCAGAAGGACCTGAGGCTTGCTTCTCTCTCTCCTCGTGAAGACAATGTGAGAGAGCGAGTCTTTAAGGTTGCAGTGATTGCCCAGGTATTCCACCCGTGAATACACAAAGTACAGGCCTGTCTCATTAACCTGAATCCCCCCATCCCGGTAGTCCACCCCATTGGTGAAGGCGCGGCCATTCTTTGGGTCCCACCTCAGAGTTCTGGAGGACTTGTTCTTCTCAATCTGAACTGAAGATCAACACACACAGGAGTATTAGCATAACTAGAATTTAATACACGTGACATCCCTCAACTTACTAAAAAAACAACGACTTGGTAAAAGGTTACTTTCTGTACTGTAAGGGTACATGTTCCACTACATTGTTATAGAATAGTGCACAATATGGATTAATGTGTAGCAATGTTATCTGGCCTGCAGCCCCAGACTCTTGCTGACTTTACCTGTGAGATGTGCTGCCCGTCTGGTCTCTTTCTTTTCCATGCCAGTCTCTTGAAGGCCTGCAGCACATACAGAGGGCCACTGTTACTCAATACTTTAAATAATATTCAACAGACCCATACTAGGGAAGATTAAACTGTACAAATACAGTGTATACAACAATATATGGATTAGGAGAAATTGCATACCATCTCTCTAGGTTGATTAATTAATTGATTAATTAACATGTATCTATTTAACATCATACAACACTGATCAGATGGGAATGAAGACTCACCAATTTGCCTATGCACTGTGGGGTTCTCACACCGTGCACTCATATCCTGAAATGAGAGAGAAGAGACTTTAAATACCACATCAGAAGACAGGTTACAATGTCTGAGTCTCAATTACACAAAACTGTAATATTGTAACTTGCACAGGGATGCTATACACTCCTGATCTACAGACCTGCCAGTTTAAGTATTTTTGTTTTTGATGTAATACAAGTGTATTGGATGACAAAAACATGTAGTGAAAATATTTTCAAAAGTACATTATATTTTATTTTTGATTAATGCCTCCTTTATTGAATGTCCCTTGACTCGTGTGCCCTACAGGGGGCTAGAATGAATTGCTGGATCTTAGGAGGATATGACCAGACTGAAAGGTGCACTGAGGTTCACACTGGGACTTTTAAATGAAGGCCTGATATGTACAGAAAGTGTGCATGTGGTTGTGCTTTCTCATTCGAATTGTAAAGATGTCTTTGGAACTTCCTGTTGCAGAGATGACCACAGCTGAAAAAAAGACTCTGGCTGCAAGTACTCAAATGTCAGTGTACAGGCACTCAAATGTCAGCCCCCCCCCCCCGTTCTTTATCAAACTCAGGGTTAAAGAAGCTTCTGTTTGGGGCTCATTTAACGTTTTATATATCGAGATACATTCAAACTGAGAACTGAATGTGCAATACCTTCTTGTTAAACAAGCAACATAATTGTTAAACATTATTTTTCTTCAGTTATTAGGACTGACAGATGAATGATTAGTGAGTTACTCTCTCAGAGTATCTGTGGATAAACGCGTGTATACTGCATATGAAGGAATGCACAGCCCATCATACTTAGAACAAGGAGGGGATGCAAGACAGATCACACAGAATACTAAAGAGAATGTCTAAGATGGACAATACCTGAATACCTGGCTACAACAGGTGCAGAAAAGCCCAGTCTCAGAAGAACTGCATACCCCCCACACATCCCTGACTGTAGCCCCATCTCTCCCCCCAGACTGACCTGTCTCAGTTCTGCCAGTTCAGTCTGCAGCCTCTGTATCCAGAAAGCTCCAAAGCCCAGTGCTCCCAGTACCAGAAAAAAGATGAGCACCAGCACTGTGACTGCACAGGTTCCTTCACAGCCTCTCTTCTTTCTCTTCACCACTGCGGGTGGGAACGGCCAGCACGGTACGAGGCCAGGGTCCATCATGGGTGGCGGTGGCCCACCTCTGTCCACCATGAAGACCTGAGGGTAGGTGTGTTGGGGCCTGTGATTCATCTTGCTGATCTGAAAATGTGTCAGTTCTGGTGAACTGCTAAGGGAGGTCTCTCTAATTCCTTGACGGCACCTATTTAAAAAAAAAGACGTCACGTCTAGAACCCACAAGTTCCACCCCCACGCCCCTCAGCAGACTCAGATAGGCAACTCTTTTGCTTGCCTCTGATAGATCTGGCCATGTGAGCAACAGCCCACCATGTATATGAAGATGATCTCATGGAACTGAGAAACTGTGTTGTGTGCATTCCTTTTCATCAGTCAGAACTGAAATACAAACTGGAAAAATGAGTAACCTTACAGCATAACCTAATATGCTATTCAGTTTAGTAAACTGGACATTTCATGAAGCAATTGAGGTTAAACACCACCCCACATTGCTATGAAGAGCAACAGTGTCTAAAATAATTTTAACTAGCAATTTTCTACAGAATAGAACAGAATAACCCTATTTTCCCCAGGTGGATTTTAAATGGAGTATTTCACAAAGTGGGATAAAGAGTTAGCCAGCTAACTTTTGTAAATATTTAGAATTCGATGACATCCAATTGGATGAGAGTCTGGGTTACTTCAAAATATTTACGAAAGTTAGCGAGCTAACCCCTTTATCCCGCTTTGTGAAATACCCCCAAGGTGAGGTAAGTAAGTAAGTAAGTAAGTAAACTTTATTTATATAGCACTTATCACAGAGACGACTCACAAAGTGCTTTACAGTGCATAAAATAATACAAAAAATACAGGGTACGAATACAAAAGGCATAAGTAAATACATAAAATACATAAAAACAATGATACATAAAAACAAGGACCAACAGTCAGCACATCGGTACACGCATGCCACAGGCATCAAAGGGCAGCCTCAGGAAAGGCCTGGATAAAAAATAAGGTCTTTAGGCTTGACTTAAAAACATCTAAAGAGGGTGCAGACCTAAGACCGGGGGGCAGGGCATTCCACAAACATGGGGCAGCCACCTGGAAAGCCCTGTCACCCTTGGTGGACTTCCTGGAACGGGGAACCCACAGCAAACCCTGATCCGCTGATCTCAAAACCCTGCTTGGGGCATGGGGGCGGAGCAGCTCAGAGATATAATGAGGGGCCTGACCATGCAGGGCCCTATAGGTCAGCACCAAGACCTTGAACTGAATACGGAAGCTGACCGGAAGCCAATGCAAGGCAGCCAGAATTGGTGTAACATGATCATACTTCCTAGATTTGGTTAGGAGTCTGGCTGCCGCATTTTGAACAAGTTGTAGTTTGTTTATAGAGGCCTTGTTGAGACAAGTAAAAAGAGCATTGCAATAGTCAATGCGTGAGGCAATAAAAGCATGAATAATCATTTCAAGCTCAGGTTTTGGTATAAATGACCTGAGCTTAGCTATATTCCTCAGATGGAAGAAGCATGTACAGGTTTGGGCCCTAATGTGGCTGTCTAGGTTCATGGCCTGATCGAAAATAACACCAAGATTCCTTAGACTAGCGCGCACACTAGGGCCGAGGAAACCAATACAGCTAGTCACCTGATTTGCAATGCTCTCTGAAGCCTCAACAAGAACCTCTGTCTTAGCGGCATTTAATTGCAGAAAATTGCCCGCCATCCAATCATTGATGGCTGACAAACAGTTGTTTAAAACAATGAGAGGTAAATGGCAGGTAGCCAGCATACAAGAAATTAAATAAACAATTTGCATAAATTAAATAAATAAATAAAATTACAGAAACTGCATTTAGAGATTCATAAATTACAAATGAGAAATAAAGAATTCTATTAAAGACATTCTAGTAAGAACGTCCATACATAAATTACATAGAACTAAAACACCAAACAGTAAAATACACTTCGGACTATGCTAAATCAGAAAATTTAAATAAACATTCAAATGAAGGTATGCCGTTTAATTTATGAGGCGAACAGATGTTGGCACAAAGTTGTTCAGTGCTCCACTTGTTTCAAAGAATAGAGAGCTCAGTCTTCTTCCTGATGCTCCACTTGTTTCAAAGAATAGAGAGCTCAGTCTTCTTCCTGATGCTCCACTTGTTTCAAAGAATAGAGAGCTCAGTCTTCTTCCTGATGCTCCACTTGTTTCAAAGAATAGAGAGCTCAGTCTTCTTCCTGATGCTCCACTTGTTTCAAAGAATAGAGAGCTCAGTCTTCTTCCTGATGGAAGATCTCAAACAGATGACTCTGGGGGTGTGAGGGAAGGACCAATATACTTTCTCCTTTCTTGACTGTCCACTCCTTCTAATTATCAATTCAATTCCATGCTTTTGCAAAGCATTTCCCAAGTAGGAGTCTTGACATGGTACACAACTCAGTCCCCTGTCTTTTTTGTGGAGATAAACCCCTGATAATAGCATATAGAGATGTCGCAATTTAGATGAGAATTGACCTAGAAAAAGTTCTCCATATGACTTAATTGGTTTCCTGCATGGTGTGACTGCAGGACATGTGAGGGAAACTGCTCTATAGTTTCTGTAAATATATGCAGAGACCAAATTATCATATGAATGTTTATGAGTGATATGTGCTTAAATCACAAAATGCACTGCTAGTACTTGAGCTTTTTGGTGCATTTAAGCAAACAAATACAATAAGAAATTAATAGCCAAGCTGCACATGGCCAGGGCACATTCACCAGACAGGTTTCCCTCTTTGGTTGTCAGTTTGTGAAGAATGTATTTGTAAACAGTGATTCAGCAGTACTGAGAGTTTCAGTGATACCAGCAAACATAGTAGTGGGAAGCAGGAGCTGCCACATGAAAAAGCTGTACGTTCTGACATCAGGTTTCAAGAGGGCCTGCGTGAGAAAGCTTCCGCCACAGTGGGTGGGTGAATAGCGCGGTCTAACCCTGCATGCTCCAGCTCAATGTTATCACTTCGCTTTGCAAATAGAAACTGTGGCCCGCTGCTGCCGCACTGAGCTTACAAGAATGGGGAGATTCTCAGTCATGTTTAGCTTCCTGGCATTCAAAGTTACCTAGGCTAGGACCCAATCCTTCACTGCGGTTTGCTGACATTAGATTGAATAACCAGTGTCAGAGTCTTACCTCTACGTCTTTTCAATGATTTCCATGATGCATTACTAGGCTGCATTTCACCCAGATATGGTTAGTGAACTAGGTGCCACTTAAATGAGCATTCTTGCTCTCCTTCTAGAAGATTATTCCCTTAGAAAATAAGGGGTCAACACCATAAGATGAAATGTACCCTTAAGTGGGCTACGCTTTCACATAAGGATTTATTAAATGAGAAAATAGAACTGGCAATGATGTCCAAAGGCAATTCCCGCGATTGTGGCTACCGTTACACAACTGCCGCCTTTGGCCAAAGCCATACTACATATGAAAATCCACGTGTCCACGCCATCAATCTGAATATAGTCAAAGCAATAAAAAAGGTGTCCTCTTGAGGTGAAAACTATTGAGGGGATAAGTTTCATTTTGTGCTAAGAAAGAGAAACGGCCACGCTGGCTTCAGTTGGTGATTTCTGCACGTAGTGCGTCATTACTCACTTCTGAGAAATGTCAGCCAGCAGCACTGCCTGAGCTCGGGGGTGGGGTGGAGGGGTCTTCCTGTGGCCAGTGCACTTTTGGTACAAACCTGATTCTGCACAACTGAATTGCCTGTAATCACAGTTACACCTCACACCGGTTTTATTTTGATTGTTCATAATCAGGGGTTCACACTCATGTAACTACGAGGTGTTGTGAAAAATGGAAATGTCTGAAATGTCTGCTGAAATGTCTGTGTATTTATTTAGAAAGCTATAGCGGGGAGAGTTGTTTCTTTTACTTTTCATTGTTTTTTATTGAACCGTTCTGTTAGATGAACGTTATAAGATTTCATCATATTAAAAACACAGGAAGTAGAATACAGTTGGTTACACATTAGTTATTGAAAGGATTTCTTCTTTTGCACATATAACTCCTGAATATAAACACACTATACAGTATGCTTTATCAGTATGCAGTATATAGTATCCGCCCCGCTGTTCACCTGTTAAGCTCACACAGACAAATGAGGACGCTTCATGTTCAGCTCTTGCAGGCGAACTGTGGCCTGATTGACCAAAGGGGGTTGATAGTGCATGATAAGACATAGATGTCCCTTCAGCTGTGATCCCTCCCTCCTGGGCAACACTATATCTAATTTTGCGATGCCAATGATGCCTGCCAGTCACAGCACGGATTTGACACCAGACCGCACGGCACCCATCCACACCTTAGAATACTGATTCAACAGGATGAGCTGTGTAGCAACCCCACAGTATGCCTATACATTTTTACAAAATGTGAAGATTTTTGTTCAACCTGACTATGTAGCATACCCAGCTGAGACTTTATTTTACTTATGCAAGTGATGCACCTCTGGATGAAATTCTGACTGTGCAAGTGTTTATTGTGGCTAGGAGTCCCGCAAGATGGTGGACAACTGGCCATAGTGTCACATAGGCAGTGAGAGTTATTCTCTCCCTCATCAGACAACTCTACAGGTCAGTTAGATGCCTGTGATGAAAATAACTAAAAACTGGCAGCTGGCTGAATGTTTCAGGGACTTGTGCTAGTGTGCCCACTCCTGATTGATGGTTGATATTCCAGCAATGGGACAGGCCTGCTCTTACAGTCGGCCATTCAAAATTATTGATAATTAATCATATACTGTATACTTTGAATAACATTTTTTATTTATTTTTTATTTATTTTTTTATATACCTGCACACAGCATTAATGTACTGAATTCCATAAGCTCTGCCATTATGTGTGTTGACTGGGCATATTTCAATTCCTATATTGTAATTGTTGGAAGTGATATTTTCTTAGTTTTGGTCTGAATTCAGTCCAAGCCTAAGCATTCCCTACACTGAGACAGCCGTGTTCACTGTTGCACTGTCATGACCAACTGAATTCAAGCATTAATTCTATCGGTTAAAATCATAATAAATTTTTTTTTAAATTACAACTTAAATGGATTCTGAAGAAGACAGCATGCACCTGATACACCCAGTAGAAGTCCTTTGCTTTGGTCCTTTGCCAATGTGTACTGCTCCCTTGGCCAACAGTCAGCTTATGGCCTATGTGTCGTCATCAGAGGAAGAGTAACAACACAGCCCCAGTTCTTGTGCTGTACTCTGAGGAACAGGGCTGGGGTCAGGGGACTCCGATGTCCCTTCCTGCACACCTGCAGTACCCAGCGCTTCTGTTGCATGGGCCAAGGGGGAACTGTGGAGGTTGGGCAGGCCTGAGAAGAGCACGCGAGTCATGCTGTCTGATTGGAGGCCTTTTTGTGCTGTCCGGGACCCCGCTAATTTAAGAGCCAACCTGGTTGTGTTGAAAGAAAGAGGCCGATCCTGATCTGGCAGGTCCGGGGTGGAGCTGACAGCAGTGGCTGATGGGAGATGGCTTTGCAGTCTCACAGAGGCCAACGGATTGTGACTGCTGCTCTTGGTCAGGTCATTGGGCTCAAAGGTACAAAGTTTCTTTGCTAGGGAGAACAATTTCATGTCAAAAAAGGGCACTGCAGCAAAATAATAATTTGTACACCAGTTTAGGCTGCTGAACTAAGTGACACAATAAGGCATTCATTCATGATTTAAAGCACAACCTTTGAAAGTGCTTGAAATCCCTGCAAGTACTCAAATCCAAATCTGCATCAAAACCCAATTATTATTCGGTTATAAATAAAACCGAAGACAATGAACATGAATTAAGTCTGATACAAAATGTACATTCAAGTTATGCATACATTTTGAAGCAATGCTGTACAATCTCTCACTATCAAATGAAGTGAATACTCTGTGGAAAAATGTGCACACACTTCCTGCCTGACCTGCACACTGAGAGTCAACATCTTCTCGTCTCCTTTTCATGTAGGCCCGGGGTGTCCATGGGTGGTGCTTGCATGAAGGATCAAGGGATCGAAGTTTCCGGATGTAGCGTTTGTATTCCTCCCCCAGATCTTCAATGTGCTGCTGAAACTCTGAAATCTTCCTCTCAGGGTAGTGGGACAGCTGAGACTGCTATGAGACATCAGACCAGTTCCGTGGCTAATTCACAACTACCAAGATTCTTTGGGCTGCCTCAGGAAGTGGGATAAATAAACTTCAAGCAAAATTATCACCAAAATGTAATTTATAATGTGTATATGCAAAGCAATGTGCAACGAAATGAAAAAGAGTTTGAGAGCTACTTGTGTTTTTATTCAACTTATCAACCACTAGGTGGCACATAACTTCAGGTACACACCATGACACCAATGAGTGCCTAACAAGCAATGTTCTACATTTTCCACAAAATATGTGATTGCAATCACGCAGACACAAGCATGTACAAGTAATCCTTACAGATTTACAGTTTGTTATGAAACAAGTGGCTTTTTTCATACCTGGAGGTAGTATTCAATTTCATTCTTGATACTTGGGATCCATTTTTTCACTGCTGATGCTGTATTAAGGGAAGACTACAATTGGGGAAAAAATGTACTTATTTTTATAAGATGAGTTATGTTAAATATTTATATGTGGCATATTGGTAAACTCACCAATCTGGGTCTCGCTTCGTGTGCATCTTTGATCCGACCCTCTGTTGATGATTAAACACATAATTTTTGTAAGTAGTTGAATAGTCACATTTTAATGTATTGTCATGAACCATTATAAAGTACATATCATTATTTATAATTTATTTATTATTCATAAATTCCAGAAGCGAGATAGTGTTGTTGTGCTCAGTCAACATACGAGACTAAATTTTTACTACAGGTGCGTAGAGCTGATAATATAGGAAGCGGAAATGCTCACCGCACACTGCAAAAAAGGCATCGGTCTAATGGCCCTGTCACACTATTGCGTATCGTACTAGCGTATGCCAGCGTATGAAAAATATCACTCATACGCTGATATACACTAGGGGTACGTTAGGCATAGGTTGTATACGTTTCAAGCACGGTCGCATACGGTGGCATACGGCGAGGCACAAAAAGTTTTTTAAGCATGCTTAAAAATTTTGTGCGTATTCGGACGTATGGTTTATACGCTAAGCATACGCTAGGCATACGCTAGCCATACGCTATTTTCAAGGGCTTTTTGTGCGTATGAAAATTATTTTATGAATTTACATACGCAACTTGTTTGTGCACTTAGGCACTTTTTTCTTTCCTTTTTCTTTTCTTTTTCCCCGTGCACCTTTATATTGATATTATGTGAGCTGCAATAAACCTGGACGTTTACGGGTTAGACCGATGCCTTTTTTGCGGTGAGCATTTCCTCTTCCTTTATTATTCATAAATAAATGCATAAGGCTGATGCAGAGTAATGCAATGCATATTTTGTAACAATAAGTCAGACTTAATTTCACAAATGTCAGTTTAAATTGAGGCCAGAAACTTGGATCAGAGACTGAAAATATTCTCCTATCTGTACAGCATCAACTGCTTGCTCTCTTTTGAAATGCTGCGCTGACAAAGCCAGAACAGGCCTGAGGTAACATTCCTCTCATACATTAAGTACACTTGTATTGTATGTCACAGGCGACCAAATGTGTTCAATATATTTTCAATATATTTTATGCAGCTCCCTGAAAAAAATGTTTTCTATGTTCATGCCAGCTTCTATGTTTGCACATTCACACAATGACAGACTATATGCTTATGTGTGTGTGTGTGTGTATGTAAAAATGTAACCATGTATAAAGTGTAGCTACATTACATTGCCTACGTCTGTAAAACACTATTCCTAAAAACTGCATATCATCTCAAGAGAAAGTGGTCTTTATGCGTTTATGTCTGAAAACAAAAATCAAGACCGAGGTCACCTGTTACGACATCTCTTTCCTTCAATGCTATACTGCCATCTATCTGATGAGTGTGAAACCACAATTGACCAAGGTATTTTACTGTTTTCTGGAGAAATTAAAGCAATCACCTTTCAATGGGTCGGCTACTCTTCTCATGCAGGTTGTAACTGTTCAAGTACAGGTGCAGCTCAAAAAATTAGAATATTGTGAAAAAGTTCAATATTTTTTGTCACTCATGTCAGAAAGTGACTCATATATTATATAGATTCATTACACATAAAGTGAAATATTTCAAGCCTTTATTTCTTGTAATTTTGATGATTATGGCTTACAGCTAATGAAAACCCAAATTGAGTGTCTCAGAAAATTAGAATATTACATAAGATCAATAAAAAAGGATATTTTAAACAGAAATGTCAGCCTTCTGAAAAGTATGTTCATTTCTATGCACTCAATACTTGGTTGGGGCTCCTTTTGCATGAATTACTGCATCAATGCGGCGTGGCATGGAGGTGATCAGCCTGACTGCTGAGGTGTAATGGAAGCCCAGGTTGCTTTGATAGCGGCCTTCAGGTCGTCTACATTGTTGGGTCTGGTGTCTCTCATCTTCCTCTTGACAATACCCCATAGATTCTCATAGAATTTGCTGGCCAATCAAGCACAGTAATACCATGGTCATTGAACCAGCTTTTGGTACTTTTGGCAGTGTGGGCAGGTGCCAAGTCCTGCTGGAAAATGAAATCAGTATCTCCATAAAGCTTGTCAGCAGAAGGAAGCATGAAGTGCTCTAAAATTTCCTGGTAGATGGCTGCGTTGACTGTGGACTTCAGAAAACACAGTGGACCAACACCAGCAGATGACATGGCACCCCAAATCATCACTAACTGTGTAAACTTCACACTGGACTTCAAGCAACATGGATTCTGTGCCTCTCCACTCTTCCTCCAGACTCTGGGACCTTGATTTCCAAATGAAATGCAAAATTTACTTTCATCTGAAAAGAGGACTTTGGTACGGTGGCTGAGAAGTGCAAAACACAACGACATTTCACAAAACACAACGGCATTTCACAAAACACAACGGCATTTCACAAAACACAACGACATTTCACAAAACACAACGACATTTCACAAAACGGAAAGGGTAGGACAACACTTCTTGTTTGTGATTGGACAGAACCCAAGCCCCTCAATGTAATTTTCTTTCACAAAACGGAAAGGGTAGGACAACACTTCTTGTTTGTGATTGGACAGAACCCAAGCCCCTCAGCGAAATTACGAATCCTACTATGGCCATGCCAAGACCCGCCCTCCTCTGTCTCTGATTGGCTGGTCGTTCTGTGCGCTCTACCCACCCAACCCTCTGTTTGAGTTTAAGGTGACTCTCTTCGCTGGAGCGCATTGCAGTAACTTATTTTCCGAAATTGCATGCAAATTCAGGTAGCCTAACTAACGTTACAGCATAAAACGTGTACTGACATCCATTAGCCTAAAATAAGTTTACGTTTTTAATACCACCAATGTTGATAATAGTTCTAGGCTATGTGTCTCATTGCACATTCTAGTGCTAGCTAGAAAATCAGCTGGCTGATCACTCGGAGGGGAATTCAAGTTGATGAATAGTGCTGTATCGGATTATTCAGCTAGTCTATTAATGAAGCCTTAAATAAGCATACGTTTTTTTTAAAAATAAATACCGCCCGTGTTGATAACAATTATCCTATGTGTCTCATTGAAAAGTAATTAGTCACATAGGATGTTGCAGTGTGCTGGAATAGTTATTGTACATAAAGGGACCAAATATGGTCACACTTTATTGCTGTTCCATTATCGGGTTTAACCGTCTTCTATCTGCCTGTGAACAAACTCACTTAGGCCTACATGCACACAAGGCATAAGAAAACATGCCCAGGGAAAACTTGTATGACCTTGCATGTCATAAAACCAAGAATAAAACCCTCAGCGTTGCAGGAAAGTGAACAGACTTATGAGATCAGGTTTTGTATAGATTTGTGAAAATTAACATTGTGACTAATGACTTTTCAATGACACAAAGAACTGTTATCAACACTGCGAAACACTGGTGGTATTTACTAAAAAACGTAACGTATTAATTTATTTTATTAAACTTGATTTCCCCTCAGTGATCAGCTAGCACTAGTTAGAACAGTAGAAACGAGCTAGATTGTGCTAGAATAGTAGAATATATAAGAACTGTTATCAACATTGGTGGTATTTATTAAAAACATACGCTTATGGATGTCAGTACGTTTTATCCTGTAACGTTTACCTCCCTGAATTTCGAGAACAGGGCAATCGAGCGCGTTCTTATGTCTTGTTTCCACTTGCACATTCGACCCGTTCCAGAGCCAACGCAACCCAAATGCGAGACGTACAGCGCGGCTCAAATTGCTTTTCCATTAATCCGAGCGAACTACGAGTTGGGTAGTTTGTGTTGGTGTTGTGGAATATGTTGCTTCAAAAGCAACAACGTATCCGTCAGCGCACATATGTTATCACAAAAGGCCTCCCTCCCAGTCGTTATTTATGTGGATTGATCTTCGCTAAACACATTCAATTGTTTAAACCAGCAGAGTCCGCGATCGTTGGATCGGTTCAAAATAGAAAATAGTTTCGTACTGGATCGGATTCTTTTTTTCAATTAACATTTATTTATTCTCGTTTCTGAGCGATGAATTCAGCTGCTGCTGAACCGACTCGTCTGCCCAAATCATTAAAAGGGCCTGGACTTCCTCGAAACCCCACGGGTTGTTTAATTTTTCCATTTTTTGTTGTTGTTTTTGTTAAACACCCTACAAAGTGAGGAAGCACGTCTTCTTCGGCTACGTTGCTGTGGTGAATCACCATAGCAACGCACTGGCGGCTCCATTATATTCGAGCCAGCACCAGAGGACAAATCGGGCCGTTTTTGGAGTGGGTCTCGTTGGCGCGGCTCGAATTTGAACTTATGGAAATGCTCAGAAGTCGAGCCAGCGCGGCTCTGGCGCGGGTCGAATGTGCAAGTGGAAACAAGACATTAGACTGAAGAAGATGAGGTGGGTAGAGCGCACAGAACGACCAGCCAATCAGAGACAGAGGAGGGCGGGTCTTGGCATGGCCATAGTAGGATTCGTAATTTCGCTGAGGGGCTTGGGTTCTGTCCAATCACAAACAAGAAGTGTTGTCCTACCCTTTCCGTTTTGTGAAAGAAAATTACATTGAGGGGCTTGGGTTCTGTCCAATCACAAACAAGAAGTGTTGTCCTACCCTTTCCGTTTTGTGAAATGTCGTTGTGTTTTGTGAAATGTCGTTGTGTTTTGTGAAATGTTGTGTTTTGTGAAATGTCGTTGTGTTTTGCACTTCTCAGCCACCGTACTTTGGACCACTGAGCAACAGTCCAGTTCTTTTTCTCCTTATCCCAGGTAAGACGCTTCTGACGTTGTCTCTGGTTCAGGAGTGGCTTGACACGAGGAATGCGACATTTGTAGCCCATGTCCTGGATTCGTCTGTGCGTGGTGGCTCTTGATGCACTGACTCCAGCCTCAGTCCACTCCTTGTGAAGCTCCCCCAAATTCTTGAATGGATTATGCTTGACAATCCTCTCAAGGCTGCGGTTATCCCTGTTACTTGTGCACTTTTTCCTACCTCACTTTTTCCTTCCACTCAACTTTCTATGAATATGCTTGGATACAGCACTCTGTGAACAACCAGCTTCTTTAGCAATGACCTTTTGTGGCTTATCCTCCTTGTGGAGGGTGTCAATGACTGTCTTCTGGACATCTATCAAGTCAGCAGTCTTCCCCATGATTGTGTAGCCTACTGAACCAGACTGAGAGACCATTTAAAGGCTCAGGAAACATTTGCAGGTGTTTTGAGTTAATTAGCTGATTAGAGTGTGACACCATGAGTTTCCAATATTTAACTTTTTCACAATATTCTAATTTTCTGAGACACTGAATTTGGGTTTTCATTAGCTGTAAGCCATAATCATCAAAATTACAAGAAATAAAGGCTTGAAATATTTCACTCTATGTGTAATGAATCTATATAATATATGAGTTTCACTTTCTGAAATGAGTGACAAAAAATATTGAACTTTTTCACAATATTACAATTTTTTGAGCTGCACCTGTATGCTAAGCCAGCGAAATAGAGGTGACGTTGTCATAAAATTTATTTTTACAGTGAAAACGGATGACTTGTTTACATTCTCGGACAGATGTTAAAGTAAATCTATCACCACTCGCCATAAGTCCGCAATTATATCGGGAAATGCCCTCTTTGAATTTTTTTTTACTACATTTACTAACTTTTTTTCTACAAAAGTTTGTAGAAGGAAACTGGCTGATATTCTGACCTATAAACAATAAACTGAATCATTGAACATTAATAGCAGAACTGAAGCAGAATTATAAATGCAGTTTTTTTAAATAGTCATTGGTATAATTAGCATTGTAATTAGAAATCAGCATTATGTACAGATCCGAGATATCCTGCTCTGCAGTTTCATCACCAAGATTCTCAATATTTTCTCCAGGTTAAACGCAGAATAGATCAATGTAAGTTAATTTTTTTTATCGATAATTGATTTGTTTATAATGTCTTACATGGCTCATTACATGTGTGCCAGCTTCCTGTTAATTTACGATTTTGGTTTTGATTTTGTTTAGGGGAAGAACATCAAGTCCACAGAATGCACACAGAGACAAACGCAGTAACAACTGAAATGAAAGACCTGCAGAAAAACGTAAGTTTGAGAACCCCCTTTGCTTTTTGTGTCTGTCCTGAGATCACTTTTAACCCACATGTGCCAAATTTGTTTTTAGATCAAAGTCTACAAGGCAACTGCTGCCTCCACCAAGCTGGACATCGGGGAGCTGAAGGTAAGTCTTCATTGTAAGACTGCAATGGGCAGTTTGTCCATTTAGTAACACTGTTGGCTACACCTAAACACAGAAAAATAAAGTCTTGGAAATCATAAATACCTGTATATTCAAAATAGTTTGTGCACGTAATTCATAGCTAGAATCGTCACGTTTTTATCAAATGAAAACTTCCTACACAATTACATTTTTCAAAAAGGAATCTTGTAAGGCCTATACAGCGCAGATCGTGGGATTGGAAGAGGAAAATGACAACCTTAAAGCGAACATGGAGCAGGGAAAAAAGATCTTTGACACTGATAGAGAAACCCTTGAAAGGAAGCTGGAAATGACAACCAACCTGCTTCAGGAGAAGGATCAAACTCTACAGCAGTAAGTAGAAAAACCAAAGACAATAGACATAAAAAGCAAGTTCAGGATTTTTGTGTTATATCACTCACAACAAATACAACTAATAATTTTAGTCGTAATGATGCAGGTAAATACAATGGACACACAATATACTGCCAAATTGAATATGGTCTAACTGTAGGTTAAGCTAAGTAACGATTCAGAAACTAGTTTTGCACTGCAATTTATTTGTTCAAACACACCAGTGGAGAATGAGGATGTATTTGCTTATGGGATGTAATCATGGTATTATAAAGTACAGTTAGTTGTGCGGTGGAAGGCTGAAGCCCCTGTGCTCTCTGTATCTCAGAAAACTGGCTCAGGAACAACTCAATCGCGAGAGAGACACCAAATTACAGGCGGAGATCAAGACGCTTTAAAGGAGCGTCATGAACATGACCACAGAACGGGAGAAGAGCGAGGACTCTTACAAGACCCAGGTGAGCAAGTCCAGCTCATGTTACTGTGGTACTTCTCACTTTACCACAATCACTCTTCTCTCGTGTCAGGGAATTTTATTCCTTATTTTGTAGGTTTTGGGAGTAACTTTAATCATCACGTTCCCTTTCCTCGTCCATTATAGATAAAAGAACTTGAACAATGTTCTTCTGACTTGGAAGATTACCTCAGTACTGCCAAACATGACAACGAGATGCTAAAGGTAAGATGCTGAAATGCATTTGCCTACATTGTCAATAAAGCCTTAGTAACATTGTCATATAGCAGCACAGTCGTCAGAATATGATTCACGGCTGAAAAAGCCAAGTGTTCGCAATGCAGCAGTTTCTCTGAACACAATTTCACATTTCAAAAAGGAATCATTGAAGGCGTGCTGTCGTACGAGTGCAGAATCGACTGAAGAGTTCTACGGGCTACAGAAAAGGTTTGAACAGGAACATCAAATCCAGCAAAACGAGATACATTCCCTTAAAACCCAACTGGAGAGGATGATCAACGAGTTGCAAGATGCGGAGAGCACTCTAAAAAAGTAAAGTATCAAGCAACAGACCATCATTTGTTAGATGGACTTTAAGGTTAAAGGCATATGAATTGGTTCAATACTTGAATTTCTGTTGCAATGACACACACTGAAAAAATGAATATTGAAGAAAATGGAAAAAAAATATTGAAGTGAGGAATTCTGGTCAGAGGAGAGTCATTTTTAAGTTTTTACATCTGGTGCAAACCCAACATTAGACGATAATTTTTTGAACTGACCAAGATATTGATAGCCTTTGAAGATCTTTATGCAACATTATCACAGTCCTAGAATAAAAAAGGATATCTATTTTATCTTGTGTCATCAAGGGATGTAAAACAAGATCTGAAAGCTACATGAATTTGGCGCAAAAGGAGTTGTGCGGTGGAATGTTACATTTCTTGCTCTTTCCGTGTTACAGGGAACTGGCTGAGAAGGAGGCCTCAACAGTCCAGACCAATGAGCAATTTCTTGCATGCAAAGAAGGGATTCGTAAAGTGGCAAAAGAGCGCCAGAATTTTCTGAAGGACGAGGTAGCCGAATTTAGCCAGTGCAAATGACAATACTATAATTCTGTAATAACACTTTCTTCATATTTTTCCACTGTAATGTGTAACGTGTCTGTAATTGTTATTACTGTTTAGAGTTCGTAGGAGTTGTTTAGAGTTCGTAGGAGTGCTTTGAGTGCTACGTTTACGTAGACTTAAAGCATTTTGTCATTTTAAGCAGTTCATTCCTTTTTAGCTACTTTCATGAGCAGAGAGCACTGTGCTTTCTGTAAAGTACAAAAAAAAAATCCTTTTGATTTGACTGGGTGTTTTTTCTGTGAAGGTTAATTAACAGTAAATAGAGTGCAAATATTTCCATTAACCTTACACACAGCATTAAAAAAAGCAGTATATATTTCAATATTCATCTGCAAGGGTTATGATCTCACTTATGCTCAACCAATCAGGTACTCTGAATTGATCCCAATTCCTCCAATGATTTCTCATCATATTTTTTTCGAAATGTCACCTCTCTCTCGCTTTCTCTCCATCTCTCTACAGATACGATTACATGAGAATAAAGCCCATGAGAATTGGGTAAGGACACAATCACTCTAGGTGCAGATTTGTGATTGAGCGTTTTTGTGCGCAGCAGAATGCTAACTCCTCCTTGCCTCCAAATGGCTTACCGTGAAGCAGAGCGAGCGCTGGCCAGGGAAAGGACAAAGACAGCAGACCTTCACAGGAAGTGGGTTTACTAGCCATAGAATACAACTTAAATATTGTTACCGACAAACACTGGGTAATGGCCAATCAGTGACAGTGGATAGAAATTAGTTTACATTATCCTTGCTGAGGCAAATGGGCTTATATTTCTTGGAGGGTACAGACTGAGGTTGTCAGAATGGCTGTGTTTATTGGTTTTCAGGCTTGAAGAGCTCAACAACAAGCTTGCCGAGAACTCTGGGAAATCTCAGATAGCTCAGAAACCTCAGGCATCCCTTCAAGAAAAAGGTGAGTCCTGGGATCCCGCAGCGCGGCTGAGTTCCAGTTGATGGATGCGCCCCACGTTCTGGTAGATCCAAATCACAATATACGGGACACAGGGCATCCCATATGGGACTGTTGGCAGCCCTAATGTTGGAGGGCCCATGATGGTCTTCTTGGTCACTAGTGGAGTGATAGAACTTGGATGGAGTCTTGAACACTGCTCCACACACACTTTCCTGCTCCTGCCCCAACATCACTCTGTTTGAACTCTTTCCTTCCATCCATTCATTCTTTTATGTGGTCTTTCTCATTCTTTCAGCCTCCAGTCTGTCAGCTACCCCCCCCCCCCCTCTATTGTTCCTCTTACACAAAAATGATCATTGTTGTCTTCTCTTTGGTCATTTTATGGTCCATCTCTTCTAGATGTTTCTACTCAGAACGGTCAGCCCTCTACACACAACAGTCATCCCTCTACGAACAGTGGTCATCCCTCAATGCACAACGGCCATCCCTCTACGAACAGCGGTCATCCTTCTAGGCACAACGGTCATCCCTCTACGAACAGCTGTCATCCCTCTAATTACAACGGCCATCGCTCAACTACAACAAGATGGGTAAGTTTAAAATGTCTCAAAACATTTAGCGACATTTCTAAGATGCAATTTAATTTGGCCATGTTTGAACATGTCAGTTATTGGCCTGGTCTCACACCAGGTATCTATGCCATGTTAAGTGTTTAATTTCGATCTCTATTTGTTTGATGCTGACCTATAATTCCCCTTGTTTCCCGCTGAAAGGCTGTGAATCAGGACAGGGATAGGAGACAGCGGGATGAGGGATGGACTTCGTTCAGACGCCGCAACAAATATCAGAAAAACCCTGCTCCTGAAAATTCATAGGAATCTTTAAAAAAAAAAAGAAATGGTCCAAAATAGTTATTTTCAGTTGGAGCAAACTTTGCAATGAAGACTAATCTTTTCTTTCTCTATATGTCTTAGTTAAAATAATATTATATTGACAGTTAATTATTATTAACCGCACTGTTCTTCTGAACTGGGATATAACATTGTATGTGACACATTACAAATGTAAAAAAATATTTCTGATGAGGACCACCAATATTAAATAAAGAATCCTTTAAAAAATAACCTGGTCTCAAATTGTGCACGTGATCTCTGTGATCTCTGTCTGCATTTTTTGTGGAGTCCAGGTGTTAATCCAGTAACACTGAACAGGACGCTGCAGCCTAGCTCATAGTGTGTAGCCTGGTTGCATCGATGCAAAAGACTCTTCGGATTGAAGTTTTCAAGATCAGTGTATGAAGGCTCTGGAATGGCATCCACACCATCAGAACATGATACATAGACTGGGATAACCGCAGAAGGTCAATTTATAATCAACGTGTGTAAACCTAGCCAAAGAAGCTAAATCAGTACTGTATAAAGAAAGCAAATATCACCATGAGCTAAACCAATTCTTAGCTAAACATCACTACTACAAAAGGAAATTCAACAGGTAAGAAGGGAAAGCTAAGAAACTTCTCGGTTGAAAGGCTAAAACACCAATCGATGTGACCAAAAGTCCCATGATTCTAAAGTGTTCATGCATACAGTCAATCCTTCTGCAGGCAGCTGCTCTAGGACATCTCCCCACTTTACCTTCCCTGTCGCTGATCATAATAGGTGAATAGGCTTTGAGGAAGAAATGTTATCTAGCTAGCCATGATGGTTAATGGTTAACATATCATTATTGTAGCAGACTTGTTCTTATAGCTTAAATACAAGATTATATGTGACCCGCCATCACTAGAGGAGGCAGATGCCGTGCTCTCCAACTTTTCAGTAAAGCCAACATACACTGAAAATCGACAAATACATCAAAATCTGTTTTGTAACACAATTGCAATATATGAGATAGATACTACAATTAACTGAAAAGTTGAACTCAAACACGATCTGTAAACATGCTAAAAATGCTATTTTGTCAAAACAAAATTAAAATGCTATTCTAAAATATTAATATATAGCTCTTTGTACAGCCGGACACGTCCAACACAAGACGCGTATTTAATGGCCTTGCTTAAGTTTCTGACATTGTGCCCCTGCAGCAGTAGCTGTCCTCTGCAGCCGGATGCCACGCAGCCATGGGCCTCATTCATGAAACGTTCCTAAATATGCGTCCATCAATGGCCTTATATGGAGGCTGTCACGTCCATTTAAAAGTCCATACCTAGTCAAAATGGCCCAGAAAAAGCAAAAAAAATTATAATAATTCCAACACTGAATAATTAGTTTTATTTACTGTCAGTACCGGTGTCATGAACTGGTAAAGTAAGGCCTAGCAGGAGATATCATATAGGCTACCAACAATGCGGGATCACCCCTCACACGAACTGTTAAAGTAGTAAAATAACAAGACTAGGTCAACCTAGAGCGCTGGAGGTCTTGCCCCGGAGATGCCTAGCACAATAAGTATCCTATGTTAGAAAATTACATTGACACGTTGTTTCCTAAAGATACTTTGGCAAAAGTATTTTGCTAAACTTTACTGAATGTTACCGTTCCGATGACGAAGCACATGTTTTTTGAGTAGGCCAACTGTTACAGATGGTGCAGCTTGGGATTATAAACCCATCCTGACCTCAGGTATTTGTACGTTAGGCATCTGTCCTTTTGTAAGCCTTCAGGGACTGTGGATCAGGTCACAAAAAGCTAATTTTGGTAGGTTTTTTCCCCCCCATCAGTCTGTCATTGTGATAGAAACCTAGGAATACTGTCTTCATTCAATTGAGTGCCTAACGTTAGCTGTATGATGAGATGGGATGGAGCCAGCATAAATACGTCCTGGACACTTGCTAAATTGAAAAATAGGCTATTACACATATTCACACCAAACTGCTTAGCTAGCTCAGTGTTGATGTAACTAAGATATTGGAAGTCAAACAAGTGTCCTTCATCATCCATTTTAGCTTCTGCTTAATGCCGTCAGAAGAATATGGCAAATACTGTATTATTATGTTCATGTTTCATTAGACGGGCCATTGTGCCCCTGTGCGCACACGGTAAGTACCCAAGGGAGGGGAAACCCAAAGAACTGTGAGTTCTTGACAACAGCCGGTGAAACACAACAGCACCCTGTCTGTCAGGGGACCTGTAAATCGCCTCAGAAAATATAGCTTTCACTAACGCCTGAGAGGACGCAATTCACAATAAAGACCCCACTCGAGTCCTTGGAAAATTTACTAAAACAGCTGTCAAGATCTTGGTGTTGGCCACAATCAACAAGGCAAAGGCTACTCCTCTCCTGCATTACTTTCCTGAATAAAAATCACTCAACAGGACAAACTAATTTTAGGTTGACTGAAAAGTGAAAAAAAATTGGATGTAGTTTACCTTATTTTAGACCAAATGCATAGCTCACCCTCACATTCAACTAAGATATTTCAAACATTAACTCCAGTTGGTGTTAACTGTAGACATATTGATTTGCTTGTAGGGTAATTTCATTTGTTATGTGTGTCATGTTTGCGTACATTTATTTTGAATGCAAAATGTGGCCTTCAGTAAATTCAGAGGCAAATAATGGACCACAAGTGACGCCGCCAAGGGGTGGCCAGGGGGGGCCACGGCCACAGATGAAATTTCGGGGGCATGTGCGACCAAAACGGTGGCAATTTCGAGCCCTGAGAGCGAGAAAGAAAAATAAATAAATAAATAACCAAAAACAAACAAGTGTAGCGATCAGACTCGAGAGGCAGCCTAACTCCTTCGCTGTCAGTGAATTCAGCTGGCTTCAGCAGTGAATTCAGCTGTGGTTAGTGCGGTGGTCTCTCCACCTAAAGTTCTATGGGTCGAGCCCCGCCCGAACCTCGTCTGTTACACAAACAATGAAAAAAAAAAAAATGCTCTAATATTATCTTGACTATATGATGTTTTTGGCAATCGGATTTGATAGGATCCATGTATTGCTGTCTATATTTATTTAAATAATTTTGCCTATTGTGAATGTAGCCTACAATGTACATGTCAGCACAGGTCACAAGTCTTTATGAACCCTATGATGGGGATCATGGGATAATTGATTACACCTACTCTAGACTAAGTAGGCTACCTACTACTACTAGCCTACTATTATTATTATTAGTATTATTGTTGTTTCTATCTATCTATATGTCTGTCTGTCTGTCTGTCTGTCTATCTATCTATCGTGTAGATTAGCGGCCTCTGTTTGCAAAGGTGGGACTTGCACGTAGGACCGCATCTCAAGACACAGTTGAGATTTCACGGCTAGTCCAATGTTGTCTTGAACTCACAACACATTTCACAATCTCTTTGAGTTACGAGCACTTTCGGGAAAGCGCCGTGAATGGCAAGTATATCTTCACGACACGTTTCACAACATACTTATTGCTACGACATGCTTTGGGAAAAGCCACCCCAGTTTGGTAGGATGGCCTGAACGGTGCTCCTAGAAAGGGCGGTTCAAAGCTTTGTCAATCCTTTTATGACCATCTATTGCTTTTTGCCTACAACTTTATCTCCTTTAAGTTTCACAGACAGTTCCTTGGACTTCAAGACAGTGTAACTGATCTTATTTGCTGTTTCAATTTTGAGACAAAGTCAGTGATATTTAATCTGCAATCATTCCGTTGAACACAGGTATATTTGAAATCAACATAGGGGTCATTCCGGGAGTAAGCGGACCCTCTCAGATCTTTCTGATATTTGACACCCATAATGTAACCGTGGAAATAATGACCATTGTTATAGTTTTTAGAAAAAAGAAAAAAAAACACAAACGTTGGCCTACCCACGTCTACTTTAGAGACTTGCAGTTTGGCAACTGTAACTAGTAAAAATATTATAGGTCTCATTGTAATCAGAAAGCCCTGCTCTACAACACGGGTCATGTTTCAATACTTTGACTTAATTTTTTAAATTAATCATGTAATTATCTCAAAACTACTTTAAAAAAAATTCCAAATTTTTCCCATATGTTGTTCTATACACTACAGTTCTATTACAAGGGGTGGCTGACGGGTTAAAGCGCGGTGCTCAGCTCTGGCCCAAGCTTTTGTTCGAACCAGTTACCTTAGTTTTCGTTTTATGACAGCTCTATAAACTATGTCGGTTCACACCTGTACTTCAGCACATTAAAATCTTTAGGATAAACTTTCTGTCTGAAGCTGTAGCTGGTGGTAATACAAATGTCAGCTCAAGATATAATTGAGCTAATGAAATCATTAAGAGCAGAAGTCCTGAAATGGATCCGCTCTTGTTGAGCACCCCTGGGTCAAAAATACAGTTCCCCCTTAGATTTTATCAATTTTATGCCAGTTCTGTGTCCATCCAGTCACCTTGCTTCTCATTACCTCATTGCCAATTCTTCTTCAGGCACTTCTTCATGAGATTCTCCCCCCCCCCCCAAAAAAAATGTGTGGCCTCAATAGAGTACTTAAGTGACTACGTCACACTGGTTTCGGAAGTGACATTCAGTTGAATATAGCGCCCGTTCGCAAAATATGCCATTTTTCTGGACCAGCTTAGAGTATATTTAATGTTTTTTTGTTTTTTTGTGAATATACCAGCACTGGCACCGTTTAAAAACTCAACGTCCCATAATTCCCTGCGGACGGTTCAATGAAGTAAAATAGCCTAATTAGTAAGGTAGTATGCACTGCCAAAAATGTCCAGACGAGATGATATCTGATTGGTCGAGAACCACCTATGCATTGCAGTAATGGATATGTAGTCCATTAAAGTGGACTACAAACAATCATTAAATCATTACTTTAAAAAGAAAAAATGGGAACATGCGATGTATGCTCTATATCCTTATACCACACAGGCTAATCCAGGAACATTTCGGCTCATTCAATAAATCAGATTTCAAGAAATTGTTGATAGTCTCCGAAGCCCGTTCTATCTGTAATAGGGAATTTACTCCGCCCACGTCTGACGTACTCACTTGAGTACTCTATAGCCTTGCTGTAGTGTGCAGGATGCTGGAAATGATTTATGCATGTGATGGAACAATGCACAGTGAATGCAGAGGGCCCTGCAGTCATTGCAGGATGCTAGGAATTATCTGTGCATGTGATAAAAGAATGCACAGTGCAGTGTTGAAATTCAACTGAATTTGCATTAAATTGGGTTGTTTTAACCAAAGCATGCTGCAAGATCTAGAATTGTATTTTATGTGTATTTTAAGTTCCATGTTATAGGCACTATTTTACAACTAAATTTAAGTTCCATGTTATAGGCACTTTTGCACTTAAAATTGGTCAAAATGTTCACAATTCCTGAGCTTAACTTCCCATTGTAAATTTCTGAAAATTTACCAGATATTTTCCGCCCCTTTGCAACCCTAATATTATCTAATATATTTATTTTAGTAGCATGTATGTCTCTAGCTACAGCCATACCTCAGGGGAGCAGGGGTGCATAAACTTTTTCAGCAATGACCCAAGGATATCAATCCATACTTTTCGTGATCCAAACTAATGTAATTTTCATTAATAACAATGAATTAACAATTAATGAGTAAACTGCTGACAATAGCTATCTTTTTAATACCTAAAAGCTAAATGTTGAGACAAAGTTACTGAAATTCGCAGGCAATTAATCACAAAAAACATACTGAAATTAACAAAACTGTATACCCTATTCACACTGGACTAGTATTACCTGGTGAACATTGTATTATGTAACATTACTTCCATATTGTCAATTTGCGAAGTGCTGTTTTCTGCACATTTGTAAGGCAGAGAATGCAGATTGGTGCGTTGGCTACAGGTGGCTACAGAGTTGGATACGATTCACTTTCAATTCAGTTAATTCGGGAGTAGGCCTGCATTTAAAAACGTTGGGCATAAAAACCACACCCAAAATGTTGTCAAAATTTGCATTAATAATTTCCACTGCAGCCACCATAATTCTTGACCCGGAAAGATGCAGAAAAAGGCGGATCCTGAGAAAAAAAATATCACCCCAAATTACTGAGATGCCGATGAACACGGGACTAATATTATCAGATGACCTCTGTGTTTTGCACCCTATGGTAGGTAGCCTAATTTGCGGTGGAATTTTTATTTTACAATACAGATTTGGCAGATTTGCACTGGATTAAGATCACAGATGACCTCTGCAAGTAGTACAAATCACATGAGGACCCCAGGTAATAGCCTGCTATTCCAGTGTGAATATGGCATTAAGCTTTATAAATGAAGCATAGTAGGGAAAGTTCTCAACAAAAACAAAACATTTCTGAATAAAATAAGGAGCTTGAACAGGAGGAATTGCCTATGCTACTTCTCTTTTAGTGTTCTTTAAATATAAAATAAGTTATTTTTAGTCTGTTTTTGATACCACTATTTTATTTGCGATTACTACTAGTTTATTTTCTTTTTAAAAAATGGCATTTGGACTTTTCTATATTTATGTGAAGCACTCCAGGCTGCTTTTGCATGATAAGATGCAATACATAATAATAATAATAATAATAATAATAATAATGAAATGCTATAGGATATAAGTACTGAAAGCAAGTGCTTCCTCAAAGGTTTGATTTTTCAATTAATTAAGCAATTAACATTCTAGAATTCTCACGGTTGTGTATACAAATCCTGGGCAGGCCAAGTTGTCCATTATGATTAGCAGGATAAGACTGGACCATACAAAACCACACTCCATATTGCATCTAATGGGAAAACATGCCACTGGAAATTGTGATGTTTTCCAACAAAAGGAGACTGTGGAGACTGACATTTTTCCGCCCGCAATACGCAAAAGAAAGACTAAAGTTACACGAGGAACTGGAATGTAAAGAGATTACATGGAAATGTTATAGGTCAGGGCACCATTGTAAATTGTTAAACAAACGGGGCTTATAAAAAGGATTTATGGTCATAACCATGTTTTAACAGTTGGTGGCGGTCATACTCAGATTTGGTAATAATACCCAATTCGCAATTAGACGAAGAAGAAAAACAACAATGATTATGTTTTGGCTAGCGCTAGAAGAGAATGAGATTTCAGTGACTTTTAGTGGTTGTGGGCACTGGGCACGGTCAGCAGTAGCTTCAGTAATGTACGACCGCAGAACTTGCAGATGTTTCACGAAGAACAGTGGCTAAAGTAATGTTTGCATGATAGTCTGAGAAAATTACATTATCAACTAGGGGCAACTGTGGTCTGTGGTTGAAATTTGGAAAATTCCGATGCTATTTTTCGGGCATGATGTCCATGCATTCATCAGAGGTTCAAAGCAAAACGGACGAGCAGCTCTGAATCTGTTTACACGTAATTTACACGTATCAATCCAAGGCGTGAGCGGGCTGTTTCAGAAGGACCCTATGGCTTCTGGCTGTACTGTAGCTTGCCCAGCTACTATTGTAATATTATTAGCCAACTTAGTTCGCTTGTTGCGAACAGTAGAATGCATTATCTTGCTGCAGAAGTAACGTATGCACAATAATAGGCTATCAGAGATACTACCTTTACCTTTATAATAACGCATGTCCTTTTTTCACTACCTCGTCGTAACACCTGACAGTTGCACGAACTGGTATTTTACGGAAAATAACTTGCGGAAGTTAGATGGGTAGCTAGCTACTTATTTTTCTTTGTGGTACAACACAAGTTCATAATCAGACTAACGCATTACCTTCTCTCTCTTTCTGAAGCCACAGTCGGTTCAGTTTCCCAAGCTGTTTCTCTTCATTTCTGGCCATGTTCACCTAGACTTTCCGCTACGGTTGTCAACAACCGGTGACGTGCATATACAAGAGCGTGCCTGAACGGAACCGGAGAGAGAGGGAGGGAGGGGCCAGTCCAGACCGTAGACAATGGCTGTGTCTCAAACCGCATACTCCCGTGCTCCGCACTACCGTACTTCGGTTTGGACTCACATCCCACATGGATGCGTGCTCGTAGCATGGAAGTATGCGGTTTGAGACACAGCCATTGTACATACAGTATGTTGGCTACTTGGTTTTGTAAGTCACAGGTTGAGAGCATTTACTAAAGGCATGTTAGGTAAAGGCACCATGACAAGTGCTTCCATGATAAAAAAGCACAGACTTTCATGATGATAGCCACAGAGGTGAGGTCTCCACTGGAACTCTGACAGCAGGTTGAAGTGCCCCGGATAATTTTTTTTGTTGTTGCTAAAATCACCCCTAAAAGTTAATAGAATGTGATGTCTTAGAGACTTAGATGGACAAAACAATGAAAGATATGGTTAATTGTAATTCAAATTCAAAATTGAAGTCCTAAGTTGTTAATTTTTTTGGATTTGAATACCAACAACGTTCCAAGATGACTAATGTGTTTACGTTCTCGTGAGGGGAATGGGATCCAAGTGAAAAACTCAGAGACGGCTCAAGGGAAAACTCCACCAGGGAGTACATTTAATGGGACACAGGCATGACAGACAGACATGGGTCAGGAACTAGACAGGTCAGGAACTTGGAGGGTCAGGAGGGAGCCTTGGAGGGGTGACCAGAGGCAGAAACAGATGGAAACGGGCGCGGGGCCCACGGCACGGGCAGGTGCCATCGCGGAGGCCACAGGGGAGCCATGGACAGTGCAGGGAGTCGCGGACAGGAACAGGTGGGAATCGACACCGGCGACCAAGGTCAGGGTCAGGTGCTAAGGTCTGGATGTCAGGAACAGGTCGGTCCACCTGAGCGGCACTGTCTGCGCCGCCGTCCACCTGAGCGGCACTGTCTGCGCCGCCGTCCACCTGAGCGGCACTGTCTGCGCCGCCGTCCACCTGAGCGGCACTGTCTGCGCCGCCGTCCACCTGAGCGGCACTGTCTGCGCCGCCGTCCACCTGAGCGGCACTGTCTGCGCCGCCGTCCACCTGAGCGGTCACTCCTGCGCCGCCGTCCTGTCCTTGTTTTCCTCCTCCGGACCCCCTCCACCCACCCTGCTCTGCATTCTGGACATTACAAACTTTTCACCCCCCCTGAACAATTGCATCGTTGCCTGTTATCCAATTACTGTTTAAATTAAGTTGAAGACGTTGCATATAGGCTATTGTGTTACACCATCGTAGGCTACATTACTTTTTTAGGTAAATCTTTTTTTTTACTAAATCCAACAATGTATTTGTTTACTTAATAATATTGCTTGCAACCACTGTCCAGTGATTATTTATTTTTATTGAGTGATGGGTAGTCTATATCCAAGTCATCAATAGGAGCTATGATAATTTTATCAATGCGATGGATTAATACGTTCACTGCCTTCCCCATTACGCAAGAGCAACTATGATGCATGATTTTACAAAGGAAAATGCGGTTATTAAAGGCAATGTCACTGACATGTTGAAAATGTATACCCCCACACACATTTTTTTAGCAGAAGGCTGGCAATCCAGGGGGCAGGTACAAGAAACAGGTCATTAGAATATCATATTTTGAGAAACGCACCAGCGTAGCGCATGTTAGAATACGGCATATCCCATTCTGCGTTAAATCCGTGCAGAAGAGGCACTTAAGCGCATGACTTAAGTTGGCCATCTCTGAATCCGGCCCCTAGTGGAAAGCCTTCCCAAGAGAGTGGAGGCTGTAATAGGAGCAAATGGAGACCAACTCCATATTAATGCCCATGATTTTGGAATGAGATGTTGGATGAGCAGGTGTTCATATACTTTTGGCCATGTAGTGTACATCAATTTGTGCAGTCTACTGCAGAAGACACAAAAATCTAATTTAAATGTCATTTTAAGATGATTTATTAACCCCTTTGCGCAGAGGCTTAATTTTACCCGTTTTCATCTGTTTTGTACCGTTCTGTTTAAAGCTTTATAACTCCAGATATCAATGTAACACAAACACCAATAATGGCGTAAATTACAGAAGTCAGACTAACAATCTATGAGAACATGCACACAATTTACAGCGTCATATGAATTACTACAACTATTACTATTACAACTACTATAATTATCTCCTATATAAACATATGCCAGCTACATTGGATTACTGTATGTTGCCGTGTCATCCATTTATGTCCCTATATAAGCTATGCTGTTTCACCCAACGTAAATGTGAATGGCTGGGCCACACATGAAAGCTTCTACCATAGTGGACGTCACGTGGCGCTGTAATGGCGACATGTAGTCCAGCTGTCTTTCGTGTTTGTGTTTGTTTGAATGTGTTTTGTTGAATGTGCTTTTGTCTTTGTTTTTTTCATGCGCTGTGTGTCTGGTGGGATGGGGAAGCAGGCTAAAGATTTTTCAGGGCACTCCAGCTGCTCGTTTTGATAATATTGACGAATTGTCTAGTTGATATAATTTTGTTTGTGGTCGTCACCTTGGAGACGCATTCGCAACATATGCTCCGGAATTTCAGTTGGATCTGTAGACTGCAGCAACAAAGTTTACCATCACTCTTCACCGGAGTTGAAGATTTCGGGACTGATCTGAGAGTGCAGGCAATCTTCAAAAGGCAACCAGGGAAGGAGAACATAATGCGGGGGAGGAGTGAGGAGACGTCTTGGAAGATTGACGCAGTTCAGTGCTTCGTTTCTGTGGTGTACAGAGACCGCTACGCTGCGTGTATGGAGGAGAGTCGTGGAGGCGGAGTTTGTGTGTTGGACTGCTTGGTGACACTGGACATCCCGGGACAGTGGGAGCTATTTTTAATCATGGCTGTATTGCACTTTAATTCACTTGATTGATGTAATGATTCTGTTGGATGTCTTTGTTTGATATGTTTGTTTGTGTGTTGTGGGTCTGCCTCACTATGTCTTTTTTGTTGTTGCTGGGGCTACAACTTAAGTTCCCTAGCGGGAAAATAAAAGTTATTCTATTCTATTCTATTGTGTAGTATAAATTCCCTGAAAAGTTACAGTCTAGCCGTAATAGATTGATAGCTCACCACCATTGTCATTACTTATAGTATACAAATCCAAGTCGCCTCAGGCAGGGACTTTTTTCCACAGACTCCCCATACTTTATCATTGAGCCTTTTGCAGGCTTAGCCAATACCTAATAGGTTGCTAGCTAACTAGGTATAAACTAAATTAAACCAGAATAAGAGAGACTACAGGTCCTTTAATTCTGAATTCAGCACCACTAATGTAAGACTCTGTGACATCATAAACAATAGTAACACAACCTAGCTAACCTTTCTGTGGCTAGCTAGCTATACTATTGTGGTGTTTGCACAGAAAAACGACTGGCTTGGTTTTCAGATATGCAAAACAACTTTATTCGAGCAGATCGCTCTGGAAAACATACATGCAGACTGCCACGTCAGGAAGCTCTGAACTCCCTCACTAAACCCCCGGCTTATCTCTACCCCCCGGCTGACACGTCACCTGTCAGGTGAGTCTGAGAACGTGGGCGTGTTGCCGCAGGGAATTCTGCCTCTCTCCCCCCAGTGCTCACTACACTATTATGAATACAACACCATAAAACGCGCACGCTCACCTTGTACACAAGGCAACGCTTAGCCATGGAATCCATGCTGTCTGCTTCAGATGAAGAGTCTTTGGATGTAATTAACATCTGAATCCAGAGGACGACTGCAGCATCCACCAAGTCCTTCGACTTCGCCATTGTAAAAATAAAACGATTTCCGGATTTCACTAGCGATGTGTACGCGCTCTCTTGCGCAAAACCACGGAGAAGCAGACGCTTAACGGCGCGTGTTGTTTTGAAATACGCTCGTGACACGAACACCTCTGACACTCGCTTCCAACTGTCTAATGACTAATGATTATACCTCTGGATATTAAGGCTGTCAATTAGTTCCAAGACATTACTACACCCAATTTGTACACTACATTAACGGCAGCTTGTTAGCTAAAACAGCGGTTAGGCCTAAGCTATCAGCTGCCACTTATATCAGCTGCAATATTTTCAAAATGTTCTTAAATAACTTTCTTATGGCAATGAAGGTGTTCTATCCCTGAACTGGATCGATTTGTGCATGCCGCACACAAATGCATTTTTATTGTCTGGCTAGCTCCCTTCTCTGTCACACTACCTAGAATGCAATGAAATACTGTGCAAAGGGGGATCTTCGTTGCATTAGTAGCCAACCTTTACCAGTTCAGCTGATCGATTTGGGCCAATGGGATTTGTTACAAAGCAATTTGGCAATGTTAGCAAGTCCTATTTCTAGCAAAGGAGGCGAAGGGGAAAGGAGGGAATGGGAGGTGGAGGGGAAGAGAAGTGGGAAGGGAGGGGTCCTATATCAGATTGAGCTAATCAGCACTGATTGATCAGTTGTATACTGGGTCCCAACACACATTAATCTTGGGTTTTGGTTGGTGATTTGTTGTGGTGTGTTGAGTTAGCTTTGAGCTCTGCAGCTCTACCTTTGTTTCTAACAACAAAAGTATAGGCCAGAGCTCACCCTTGTGATGCAGAGTACATCATTAGCAACTTTTTCCAGTCATCCAGTTGGCTGGGACTCACTTTTGCAAAAAGGCAAGCCTCTCTTCACTCTAATACATGGGATGGACGATTCCCGAGGAAGTCTTGAAGGAGGACAAGATGTTGGTTCAGTGAGAAATGGAAACCAGCTGGCCTTTGTTGGGAATAAGGACCTTTCCTCAGCATCAGCATGCAATTTAATTTATACATAAATGTTACAATTTATATTGCCACTTTATTTTAATAAGTGTGCTCTACTGATTAAAACAAACTCACATGGAAGGTATTGGTAATTTAGTCCTAAATTATAATAAATTGTACATTTAAATTCATTAATGGTGCTCCATAACTGGAGGAACCAGTGAGATAGATAACTCAGAAAGACAAAGCAATATTTTATAGCCACTGTGGTGTCAATGTCCTCGCACAACTTTATTTTTTAGATGTTAAAGACTGAGAAACGTACATGTGCTCAGTATTCAGCCCATTGATTCAGGACTATTGATGATGAATGCTATTGTTGATTTATTAAATCATACAAATTGATTTACATAAAGTAAATGTTTGAGTCTTACCTACCATGATTACTAAATGCAAACACTGTTCTCACAAGCAGTTTAACATGCATTATGCTTTTCTTTAAATATGGAATCTGAGGTCCTTCCAAATCAAATGAGCACAAACAGATTGCAGTTTTAATTCTAATTTCCAATTATTGTTCTTGTGCTCTGATTCCATGTGCTGCCACACAAACTTGTAATTAGAAAATGTGAAATAAGTTCAATGTGCTGGATGGTGCAGCACTATTTGATCAGAAACATCTTCTTCATAAGCAGGGTAACGATGTCCTGATGGTTTTGTGTGTCTTTTGACTGGGCCACTTGCAGTGGGGTTTTCTTCACATTATTTGTGACCTGCAGGTTGGCTTTCTCACCTTGAGTCCAGCTCACCAGTCTCTGCACACACCTAATGTGCCCACAGCGACTGGCACAGTGTAGTGGGGTATCCTTATTATTATCCATAGCGTTGATCTTGGCACCACTGTGCAAGAAGAGTTCAATCAGATTGTCGTGGCCCTGTTCCGATGCCATGTGCAGGGGGGTCCTCCGCCACACGTTCTTGTCATCCACATTATTCTTTTTCACAGAGGACAGGAGGTCCACTGCCACTTTTGTGTTCCCATTAGCAGCTGCATAATGCAGAGGCGTGCTGCCATCCATGTCCTTGGCTCTACTCTGTGCCTTTTGCATCAGCAAGGCAGAAACTGCCTCTGGCTTGCCCTCCATAGCTGCCATGTGTAATGGAGTCCTCTTCTCCTTGTCAGCAGCATTGGTCTCTGCCCCAGACGAAAGCAGAAGCTGTACCATGGGCGCCTCACCTCGAGCAGCTGCATAGTGCAGGGCTGTCCTGGCATGCTTGTCTTTTGCATGGACACTGGCTTTGCCCTTTATTAGCTCGAGGGCTGTCTCCCTATGGCTGTGCTGACTGGCAACATGAAGTGGTGTCAGTCCCTCTTTAGTGACAGCATTCACTTGAGCCCCTGCATGGAGCAATGCCCGCACTATAGCTGGCTTGTTGTACAAGGCTGTCAAGTGCAAGGGCGTCTGTTCATTGAACCCAACCATATTGGCATCCAGACCCTTGTCCAGCAGCAGTTTTGTTATTTCCAGACTACCAGTTTGAATAGCTAGGTGAAGGGCAGAGTTGCAATTTGGCAGTTTTTCTACTAAACTGGCCTTTTTGGCAACCAGTACCCTGACGGTTTCCACATTTCCCAGCTCTGCAGCCAGAAGCAGAGGCGTGTAATGCAGTTCATTGCGCATATTTGCCTCTGCACCATTTTCTATTAAAGCAGCTACAATCCCATCCAGGTTTCTCTGCACAGCTTTGAAAAGCATAGTCTTTACATTGTCTGGGGTCAGTCTCCTTATGTGGTCTACAATAAGACTGTATATAGACTGGCAGTTTACCTTAAATGCTGCATCAATGATGGCAGAGTCTAGTTGGGAACCTGCCTCAAGGAGAACTCTAGCTGTTTTCTCAGAGCTGTGGCTAATGGCATAAAACAGTGCAGTCTTCTTCTGGTTATCCCTGGCATCCACAGAAGCACCACTCTGTAGGAGAATCTGAGCCAGGCTTACATTGTCTTCCACAGCAGCCATATGCAAGAAGGTTTTCTGATGCTTGAAGTGCCTGATTTCCTCTTCTACCACAGCCTTGACAGTGCTGAGATGCCTGTTCCTTGCTGCTAAGTGGAGAGGTGTTTTACATTTCTTGTCCATAGCATAGATGTCAGCCCCAGCCCGCATCAGTGCTTGTACTATAGATGTGTGGCCTTTTTCTGCAGCCCTGTGCAGGGCTGTGTAGCCATGGCCATCCTTCATGTCCAGTTTGGCCCCCTTACGGATAAGAAACTCTACGATGGAGATTTGACCATGCTGGGCAGAAATGTGTAAAAGGGTCTCCTGGGATGAACTGACTTTGTTGACATCATTGCCTTTTAAAAGGCTCTCCAATACTGAGATTTTTCCCATTGCAGCTGCATTGAAGATGTCAACGGATTGTTGCTGTACCACCTTAGGTGCCCTTAAATTTCCTTCCAATGAGGTAATCCGTTTTTCCTTGCTGTGTGGAAACGTTTCATCTTTTTGTGAAATTACTATATCTAAATTCTTCTTAGGCACCATGCCCCGTCTATCTTTAAGCGGACCCCTCTTGTCCCGCTCCAGTAGGTATCCAATCAACTGCCGCCGAGTATCATGCACATTGTCATTTATACTACCCACAAATGTCTTGATGCTCTGGTACAAGTCAGGCTCAACTAGTTTCAAACAAGGATAGAAGAAAAGCCGGCATGCTCGCTCACCTTGGGAAATCAGGATATCCAGAACTCTAGAGTTCTTTCCTTCTCGTGTTCTGTTGTGGAACACAAGCATTTTCTTTTCTGGAGGAAAGACTCCCTTGTCAATGAGAATGTTCAGCAGATCCTCAGTGTTAGAAATGCCTTTGACCAATTCCTCCTTTTTTTCCTGAAGAACTTGTATTGCATAAGGATTAGTGAAGATGGCTGTTGAATGCATGTTCGTAGCTCCCCAATACATGTTTTAATATGCTGGTCACTGCCCAAACACAGGTAAATCAAAATCTAGAATGTATGTTTAAATATCTTAAAAAATACAAATCATTTTAGAATACAAGTTATACATCTGCCACTATACTGTTGAATTTGTCAATAACTAATGATCCTTGAACACCAGCAAAAGCCTAAAGTACACAGTTCTTCTAATCTGGTATTTCCACAGCAAGCAGGTAAATAGTAAGGCCAGATAAATCATACCATAAGTGTTTTCTCTATCCGACCTCTATGCTGTCTGAAAAATAGTAGGCCTTTTGAAATGTAATAATTTCATATTCTCCATAGTCTGGAAATCTTCATCCGTGGAATTAAGTCCTAAAAGATCTAAACAAAGTTTAGCTACTGGGGAATTGTTGTGCATTATTTGCATTCCATACAGTCTGTCTGCATGCTGGCAGCCTGGCTACTGTTACCATGATTGCAAAGAGCTGCCTTTTGTATGTATGTGTGTGTGTATTTGTGTGTGTGTGTGTGTGTGTGTGTGTGTGTGTGGGTGTGTGTGAGAGAGAGAGAGAGAGAGAGAGAGAGGTATGTGTTTGAGTAAAGCTCATGTTCTTTCCCAGTAATAAACAGCACATTATCATATAATGCATACCAGCACTGAGAACATAAGAAACTCCTAAATGTACCACATTAAATACCAGGTGTGACCATACCATATAGTATAATACCCAGACGTACTATGGTTAATAAACAATGACAGATTAGAAATACACACAAAAATAATCGCATTGTTTACGGAACAGGGAAAATAAGGAACAAATACATATCATAAAAAATATAACCAGCTGAAGACGACATGTCAAAGCCATGTATAACGGGTCTTCCTAAGACTCCACTTGATGCAAGCTTAGCTGTAGTCTGCTGTGTGAAAAGAAGTTGTCGTGACATCATGTGTTTCGGAAGAGAACCATGCATGTCTATACCAGGGATACTCAAATCGGACCCTCAAGGTTTTCATTCTTCCCCTCGAATCAAGACCGATTTAAACATGGAACACCAGGTGAGTTAAATCTATGGCCAATCAGTGGCAAGATTTGATCAATTAACTTATGGGTAGAAAAGAAAACCAGCATTACTACTTGCCTCGAAGGCCAGATTTGAGTATCCCTCCCTGGTCTATACTCTCCTGAGTTGACTGTGGGGTTCGCACATGAAGGCAGCTGTGGTTGCAGATGAATTGACATCTCAAATTAGGCTGTGTAATGGGTTTATTGATAGTTCGGAGATTCACACGCAAAGGTGGGGAGATCAGAACAAGCCTACTCACAACTCACAATAATTTAGGGGAGAGAAAATAATAAAGGAATAAAGAAAAAACAGGAATGTAATTCCTTTAAGGCTTAAACAACCAAAATGAAAATCAACCCACAAAACCGAACACAAATAATTAAACAAGAATGGGAAACCTAGTAAACAAAAGAACACCCTTGGCTACCTTAGCTCAGAGCCGGAGGAGTGCAAAATCAAAACGAAAGTACAAAGAAAGACTGTCTCTGAGAGAACAGCAATGTACTAATAATATAGCACAGAACGCTACAAGGTGGAAAATAAATCTTATACCCGATTAAGAGATAATAGCAAGACCCTCCTGAACATAAACAAGTTAATATCAGGAGGTCGCTAAATACCTGGCTATACCTGGCTCGAATGAAATGTCGAAAGACAAACAAGCACCAGAGAGGCGGAAGTGAGGAACTTAAATACCCCGCAGGCAGAAGCGCAGGTGAAAACAATAATGAGGGCTGCAAACCACGAAACAAAACGTGGAAAAAATCCAGTTGATTCCCAATAGTGAAGGCAGGATGAGAGCCGCAAAAGAAAACAAACAGCCACGAACCACTACAGGCTGGGAATTGGATATACACTCCCAGAAGAAGGGTTCCAAAAGGCTCCTCTGTGTCTCCATTGAGGAACCATATCTAGTTCAAGGGTTCTTTGTTGAGCAAAATGGTTCAATCTTGGAGTTTACACCTACTATAGAGGGTTCCATAAAGAACTAAAAAAGGTTCCCCTATGGAGACGAGTCAAAGCCAAATAACCCTTTTTTTCTGAGAGTGTATGCTAAATCTTAAATAAAAAATAAGGCATTTGAAACTTGAAAGAACTATGATAAATATATAAAATGTTTATATTGAGATGGAATTAAATCTCAAGATTTATTCATTTAAAAAAAAAGTTTTTAAGAAGTTTACTAAGCTGAAGCACACCTCAAGCTAAACTGCGATAATATATGCTGGCTTTTAGCCAACTGGTAATTTTCCACTAGGAGAGGTCTGGCCTTCTCATCTTTCTACACAGGCGAGAGACTGATATTTGTATTCACTATGGCCACCCAGGATCCATGTGAAGTGCCACGCTATATTTAAACGGTGTCTCCCTTCTCCAGCAGACTGAACTGTGATACGCTCTGGCCCTCTGCTGGTACGTTTTACACACAAAGGCTGCCAATACGTTCCATGCACTACTCTAATGCACTGCTCTGGGAAGTTTGAACTCATCTTCAAATTGTCTTGTTCCTTTAGTAAGCCTGTGTTTTAGTTAATCAAAATTATATGATTGTAGTCGCAGAAACATAAAAAAAGGGTCAGATTATCACTATCACTATCATTTTAGCAAATAATATATGTTTATATGTTCCTAAATTAAAGAGTTAAAGATATTTGAATATATATAGGGACAATATATAAAAGGACAATAAATCGCCTGAGCGATATCTGTTGAGGGCTTGTTTCTACAGTGCGGTATTTCTGTAATTTATCACCAGTTTAGATTAGGAGTGGAGTCCTTGTTCCAGTAATACACGCCCTCTATCTGTCGAAATGACGTGGCTCTTCCGACCGTTCTCTTGCCTTATATGGTTAGGTAGGTGCCGACTTTCCGGTATGATGTCATTTTTTCGCCCAGTTAGGGCAGACAAATCAGAGCAAATTTACAGAATTTCAGACGTGTTAAAAAACTTAATATATTCATTCGTAGAATTACATACGTGTAGCTGCTTATATGCGACGAAAATACAAATAACCTAACACACGAACGTGTTTAAAAATAGCGGGGTGCATCAGTTGCTTTTATAAAAGTGTTGATTAATAATAGGCTAAATACATTTTACAAGTTTATGATTATGAAAGTTTTCCTCCAATATTTAAAGGAACGTTTTATTTCTGGACTGCTTTCTAATTTTTCTGTATGCTTGTGCTATATTTTTGTTTAGCCTATACACGTTGTTCTTGTTCGATAGCCTATCACTGGTACAGTAGCCTAGCCCTAGCCTACTGACACTTCCGTCAATAAGCAGACATTTTTTCCCCGATCTGGGTTCTGTAAATGATCAAAAATAACAAATTGAGGATATTTCGGAAAAAACTAAGCCGCACATCTTCGTGAAGGTGTCTGCGTTAATTTTAGTCTAGTAAGCGGTCAAGAGTTTGAATTTGATAGTCTATTACTTTACGTTGCGGCAGCGTGGAGCAGAGATTTTTTAAGATCTTTGACTCCCTCTGCTGGACTGCAACTTCATTTTAAAGAAAGTTACATTTCTTTTGAACATGAACAACTTCCCTTGGGTTTGAAGAACTATTTTGTTTAGCAGGTGCACATTTTTGGAAATGATACTATAATTCACTTAATCATGTTATTTTAAATAGTAAAATAGTTAGTGATGGATATCTTTAATGGAACCATGCATGTGTCATATGTATTATTAAAATATTTAAGGGTATAGTAATATATCATATTTAAACTGTGTCTAATAATGCAGCTATATGCACAATACAAAATAATTTTCTTTCACACTAAGTCCATTGTCACTTAATTCCTTTTAGTATCAATATGAGTGCAAATTAAATGCATATGATTTAATAATATATAAAAAAACATTATTAGAAATGTTATTACATTATTGTTAGATATATACTGAGTATTATGCTGAAGGGTCAGGCTACCCTGTCAGAAAAACAGTGTTATTATAGCTTAACCATAAAAGCCTGAAACAAAGCTATACTCTTTCATAAACTCATAATTGTCCACTAAGTTGTTTATTTATGGCTTTCTTACTGTTCTGTCATTTTCTTAATGTTGGTTCTGCAGTTTATCATGCCCTCATGTTCCCATTCAATTAAAAAAAATGGCTAAAGGCATTTTAAACACAGTGCTTTCTTTCACTTATTCATTCGGTTGCATTAGCATTGAAGAAGTACAGTAAGCCTGCATTTTTGATTGCATTGTTATGTGGTTGTTTAGTCCAAATTACTGACCCAAAGCTCAGATAACATATGGAGGCTTCCCTGTGTTACATGCACTAATGTACTCATGATAATACAAAACAAATATAAACGGCAAACTTTGACATTGTGCAAATGGAATTACTATTTATTTTAAACGATTTACTTTTATTTTTAGACTATTCTGAGAAATCTGGGGCTAACGAGAGCAATTATCAGCTCAAAAATGTGTGGCTTTGAAGAAAGACAGAAACACAGGCATACATAAAACAATACAGACAATTTTCTTAATTTTAGATACTTTATTATGCTTCTTAAATATCGATTCGTTTCCGAGATTCTCAGAAAACAAACATAAAAAAATTATACTGTTTTTATTACAAATGGTAAACTTAAGTACTCCAAGTTCATCATATATACAAATAACAATGAGTTAAACCCCATTAAGCAACTTTAGAAAAAGAAACAACTCTTGAAGCATTTTCTAACTTAAAGAACAATTCAATACAATTAAGAAAAAAGTACATGTATAACTCAGAAGTCAGGCAGCTTTTATATCAAAAGTATTCAGCCTTGAGAACACGCCTTTCAATTGGCGCAACAATACAGGCAACTATATGTCTCTATTGCAGTTTTTGTCTTAATTGTTTTTTAATACTGAATGATCTTCGAAGGTTAGGTCCATGCAAAACTTGGTCGAAATGAACAAAGTTAAGTCTCTCTTGTATCTTGTCAAAAAAACAGCATGAAACAGAACAATAAGAAGTTGTGCTGTTTGCTGCTGTTTCTTTTATCACCGGCAAACTCAACTTTCGAAATTCTTCCCCTCAGTTGAGCCGGAACTCCTGCGCGCACCGGAGCGCGAGGCACTCGGGCAGACAGCCCCATCCAGTCATATGCTGTATTCTGTCTGACCTCTGCTATAGCCTGTAGAAACAGCCATCAATTTCGTCCTAGTTTTCTTTTTAGGTTAGTCTTTGTATCGCTTGCAGCTTTCGTTGATCTTCTTTTCAGAACGTCTGCAACTGCTGTGTCAACATAAGCTGGCATCCGCTGTTGACATGATTCATGACCTTCTGTTTGAGCTGGGCAACCTGCTCTCGGAGCATGTTAGCGGTGGAAGCCAATTCAGAGTTCTGGGATTTCAGGTTCTTGACTTTATCTTCCAGTCTAGAAATCCTCTCCAGCTTCCTCTTCCGGCACTTTGAAGCGGCGACTCTGTTCCTCATGCGCTTTCTCTCAGCTTTGATCCGCTCCTGACTTTCCATATCGATGGGAGACAGTGGAGGGGTCTCACCGGGCATCTCTGGTACAGTCTGTGGCTCCTCTTTAAGCGCCTGCAGTCGAGGGTGCTGAACCGGTAACTGTGTGCTCAAGTGGTGTTGCGGTGGGGCAGACGAGTAAGTCATGGCAGGGTTTGCATTGCTGTAGCTTGGCGCAGGAGCACTGCTGATGGCTGGGTTGAACGTGTTGAGGTCTGCGTACACCGGTGGATCGGAACGCATGGTGGAGTTGTAGACATGCCCCCCTGCTATAGAGGAAACAGGTGCCATAGCGCTGTTTATACTCGTTTGCGGTGCAGTCGTGACATTGGGTGCATTGGGCATATTGGGCATGTGTTGGTGATGCAGCTCCGCCAGTGCCCTCACGAAACCCTCAGCAAACCCCTCCTGCTCATCTGTGACGTTCTTCGGACAGAGAAATTGAGTTGGGGTCGGGGTAGTGGTAATCAAGCCGTTGCTTGATTGGATGATAAGCCTCTCCAACTCTGGGGAGGCCAGCTTTAGCAGTCCGACATCTGGCGAAGTCAATATGTCGTTAGCTTTCGCTCGCAGGTGAGGTTTTAGGGTCCCGGAGGGGTCCGTGAGATTGAGCGTCATGTTTTGTTTCAAAGCTTTGTGGTTGTATCCGTAGCTGGCGCTGTCATGCTGAGAGAAAGCGGCATTTAGCGAGTCGTCGTAGAAAGTAGTTTCCATCTTGGTAGACATAGAAGAGTAACCAAAACTCAGTTCAAAAGTCTTATTCACAGGGTTTCCCTTTTCTGTCTTGTGTTTCAGCTGTAGTTTTCAGAGTAGAACTCCGCAAAAGTTCGAGTGTGGAACCCTCTGAGTTTCTTGAAGCGTGCTATCAAATGAAGATGAGCGACTCCGTATAACGTTAGGCTAATTGTTTTCTCTCAAACAGTTTAGTGTTTTGTCAGCCAGTTTAACCGGACAATTATGCGCAACCCGTATTGTGAGTCCAATCTTGAAACTTCAAACTGTTCTCGGCGCAACTTCCTCCAAGTTCAGGGAATCAATGTTTTCCCTCTGAAAAGGTTCGGACGTAAATCGCTCTAACTTCAAAAATCGTCTCTATGTTGTTTAACGGCTTTCAGACAGTCCCAGAAAGAAACGTGCTAAGTGCTAAAGTTTGTATTTGGTTTATACACCTCTTTAGGTTAAGGTGTTTAACTCTGCTATGATCTGTATACTCTGAGCTCTTCCAGCGTGGAGGCAAACCTTATCTGCTACTGCTGCCACACTAAAAATAGCAATGATGTCATGCCTGAAGTCTCTTATTGGCTGGAGGCAATGTGCTGGGCGTTCCGTTATTTTCAGATAAGGCGCGTTGCCTAGACGACTACCCAGAAGATTCTTCTTCCCGTGGTGGCTTATGGGATGAGGTAATGCTGTAAATCGAAAACGGTGCATTGTGGGATTACGTATTGTTTTTGAATATCTGGTTACCCGCTCAGCTTTACAGTCAGTGGCGGGATATATATAATTGTTAAAGGGATAGACTCGTATTGTTGTATCGTCAATATTTATTAGAACGACTTGTAAACATCCTAAAAGTTGGTACAACCAAAACAAATAAAAAAGTATAAAGTGTGTAAAAGCTTTGATTAACCGCTGCCTAATTAGCTAACCAGGCTAGCATTACATATGATAGGTTAAGTAGCTAATTTATGTCATATATTATTTACTATTTTTATTTTAAATTTATAACACGAACACATTAGAAAATTAAGGTTTTCCATTTTTTGCCGAACTAAGACCATGGTTAGGGGACACGTTTGTCAAAATGAGGTCAATCAATGTATTAGGTTGTCTGACTTGAAATTAATGTGGAAATGTCCAGTTACCCTTGTGTTGTCAGACTAATAGAATGAAAAAAGGGGGCGTGTTTACCACAGAATTACAGCATGCCTTGTATGCCTCCGTCGTTTCTGCGACACGGTTTTAGAAATCCTCTCAAAAGTGCGCATTGCCAAACTAAAAACAACTTAAAAGTATACTATGAATGATAGCTACTTTACTGTAATAAATTTTAAACCAATAATTTGTAACTAATACAACCATGAATTCTGAAGTGTCTTGATTCAATTGTTTGTGTCTCTCTTGCATTGTAATAATGTATCCTGCAGTAATTACATTTTTGACCAGTTCTTGTGGTGCTGTTATAATCAGTGCAGTCTTACTTTGCCACCAAAAATACTTTGTTGTATTTATTGGCAGGTAGATATTCTTGTGTGTATCAACCTGTCGATAAAGTACAGTTCAATAAAAATATATAGTTAGATTACTTTGATACATCTTGTAAGTTACACATACTCAATACGGGTTTAATACACACTTCTAAAATAGGTTGAATTTGAATTGAATTAATCTGTTCAGACATTTTCTCTTTAATACAGCCTTTTGACACTCACAACCAAACCCATGTTAGGGTTTTCTGCTAAATCTTGAACTTTGTTCTTAGACTCTTGAACATGATCTTTATTTACTTTAGATGATTACCAGTAAATAAAGGATATTTGCACATAAAAAAAACACAAAAAAAGAATTATTTTACCAGTTAGCGAAAAACTAGCTAGCCTAAGCCTACTGTAGAACTATGTTGCAGTTAATTAAAAAACAACATTTAAAACGGTCATGCTGTCTAATCTTCATCTTTACATATAAAAATAAACCACTAAATTCATTTTTGAGGTGTCAAATTAATTGTTAGTGCTATGATTAATTTGTTTGGAGTCTCTCTCTCTCTCTCTCTCTCTCTCTCTCTCTCTCTCTCTCTCTCTCTCTCTCTCTCTCTCTCTCTCTCTCTCTCTCTCTCTCTCTCTCTCTCTCTCTCTCTCTCTCTCTCTCTCTCTCTCTCTCTCTCTCTCTCTCCCTCCCTCCCTCCCTCCGTTTTTAGTTGTGGCGTGCACTTTACAGACGTCCCTCAACAATTTCACTTTGTTGCAACAGCCTCCGCGCCAACCAAGCCTTTATTCGGCACGTAAACATGACTCTGCACTTGACTTGGGACACAGTTAAAACGTTCTTGGTTTTGTTTCTGAAGTGGCGACGTGGCTGTATTCTATCACCATCTTGCAAACAAATTACCTTACTAAGTGTCAGTAACTAAGTTGGTGTAGCCAAGATTAATGCAGTCGCCAGCATTGTGGCACCGCTAGCATATTAGTTTGTTAGCTAGTCAACTTGTATAGCAAGATAAAGCTAGCTAGCTAATTAGCTAACTACGAGAGGCAGCGATTTGAGGTCTCATACACTCTGCTTGGCATTTTGTTCAAATATTTCTCTTTTTACAAAGGCAGCCTTGAACAGTTTCTAGCTAGCTAACGAGCTGGCGAGCGTATACAAGTAATATAGCTATTGAACTGCAGTCATAAGATGCTCCAGCTTTATAGCTAGATTAGCTGTAATAAATTAGCCAAGTAGCCTAAGTTCCGTTTAGTTTTTTCTTTGCTATAATGAGAGACGCTACAAGATAGGCATGCCTTGTCGTTAAGATAGCGTTACTAGCATAGGATGCATGCTTGTAGGACCGTTAACAATGATGACTGGTGGATTTTTATGTAATTAAACTAGTTAATGTTAATGGAATGTAGCTAGCTAGCGATATAAGAATCCTTAAAGCGTCGAACTCATCTGCCATGTTTGCAGAAAGGTCTCTGCATGTGCCCTGCAAATTTTGTTTAATAAATGACGTTTAAAGATGCATGAACTCCACTGATGTTTACTGATCGTTACTGCTTGATCATGTTTTGTCTTTGTTGATACTTACAGTGCAGTGCCTGTGTTATATGGCTCTCAATGCGCTAGTCTAAAGTGTCGGCGTGCTTTTTCTCTCTCTTTTTTTTTTAGTTCATATTAGTTCCGTAATTTGAAATAATGAAATATAATTAGAATAAGTACAATATTATACTATATGGTGTTTTTTATATTTATTTTTTGTTTAGCCAGCCACTTTTGACAGTCCATTTCCATCCGTCCCAGACTGAACAGAAGTATTTTGGTGTTCTCTGAAAAATGTATAGAAAATGGAAACGTAAGCATTCCCACCGATGGGATTGATAATCCTACACTTTTCAAAACCATGCAATGTCAAGAGAAAAAATAACCATTAATAATTAAATGGGGATTTACTGGATTTCCTAGTTAACTAGGAAACTAGCTAGCCATATGTTTGTGAGTGACACAACTAGTAACTTAAACATACTCCATAGATGAAATCCATATTTATGGATTGTTCTTCTTTCTTATTTAGATTATATTTAAATAAAGGGGAGGTTTAATTGTTGACAACACCTAATTTGATATGTTTTAAATTTTTTACGGTTGCTGGTTCCAAACAGTTTTATCTAGGGGTAAGAATATAGAGTATAATGGCATACAAATTCTCAAGTGAGCCTGTGGCGTAATTAAACTTGGTGTAAATCTCGACCAATCCAGGTTTTTAACTTCCATTTGTGTTGAGGTACACTAATGGTTGAAAGTGTGGGGTAGTATCATCATTTATTTTAAAACTCATCACTAACAATATCAAACGAAATAATCCTAATTCTCAACTATTGTGTCAATAGAAAAAGGTGAACATAGCTGTAATTATAGAACTTTGATTATTGGAAATGTTAACGAGCAAAGTATGAATAGAAATGTTTGCAATTAATGATATTTTGTATGTGCATGAGTTTGTGCACACACTTCCCCAGAATGACTTTATGATTAACAAAGGTCTTTTAAATGATCGCAGGTGGCTCCCAAGTTTTGAGGCCATTGCACCCAGGACCTTCTTGGATGTATTTCTAATCTCTTGGTGATTCCCAGTGGAATTGTGGTTCTAAAGGGATGTAGGCCTAATGGGTGTTTAAAATCTGTGATAATTGCTGCCTGCCTACATGGTTTGTTTGTTTTCTGTTCTGCTCGTATAGCTAAACTGAAATGAGACCTTCAAGCAAAATATCTGTATGATAGTGTGCTACATAACAAAGGTGAAAAGAGGGAAGAAAATCAAGCAAAATATCTTTACAGAGCATGAAGTTAAATCATTTTTAAAGTAAAATGCACTATGGTTGGGATGGCAGTTTGTGAATGTTCATTTAAGCAAAACACACAAAATAATCAGTTATTTCTTTCCCCAGGTATAAAACTGAAAAACTTTCAGTACATTTTTTGTTGAAGAAAAACAGCAACAATACAGTGCTCCAGTCTCTGCTGTAGGGTGTTGGCAAATCAAGAGGAGTCAATCTGTAGCTGAGATTAATGTCACAAGATCCAATACCCTTAGGCTACACAATACATTCTCAGCAGTTTTAAGGCCTAATAACAGTTCTGGTTGCGAACATGTCTGCATTTGCACATGTGTTTTCTTAGATGCCTCAATAAGAATCAAATCAATTGTTTTGTAACTGCATGGTAGGCTGAGCCTGTTGGGACACTGTTCGGAATGGTGTCTTCGGTATGGATTCACAGGGTGATGAATCAAATTTTTTGAAGAAAAAAAAAAGTTCTAAAACGAATCTACATGCGATATTTTTGAAACCTTTATTCATCATTAATTTCTTCCTTGTAAATATACTAGTTATTCTAAGTTCAGTGCAGTGTTTCTAGGCCAGAGTATTTTTTTTACACATGCAAGAGAAAGAACAAATTGTTTTGGCAAACGTTTTACAGTGAAACAAAACTAAAACATGTCAGGAACAGTATGAAGTAATGTTTGTGCTTGATGTTGTGAATCAAAAATATGCATAAACATTTTTTACAACCCTGTGCACCCAGGGTCAGGTTTCTTAGTGTTAACCTGTAAATAATGTAACCTTAAGAAAAATGGCAATTTATTGACTTAAAATTGAACACTGAATATGTTTTTACCACCACGGTCCATGCTGCTGTAATCTTCTTGTAGATCTGTCAGATGGATCATTGATCAGTTTATAACTTCCTCATAAACAATCTTGTGCTATTTTTGCATGTGTAAATGTATAATAAAAGGCACCATGTCCACTCAATGTTGTTTACACATCACAGTCAATGTCATCATAGAAGAGAAAGCCTAAAGCTCTTGAGAGTGGAAAGCCCACTTGAGTTAGGCCTGAGCGAGCACATTACTGTATGTAAGAGCTGGGCCTGACAGGGCCGCTGCGGTGCTCAAGTACCTTGCCACCCAACCACTGTTTAATCTGCCTGAGGCTTTGCCAGCTGAGGGGAACACACCTCTTTTAACCATGCTCGCACTCATGGAAAGTGGAGCTATGTTTAGGCAATGCAATTTTAACAAGATCACACTCCCAATCTCACATATCCATATAATGTGTGTAGCTTGTTTAGTTTGTCATCTGGCTTGTCATAAGGTGAAGCGACTCACAGGAGTTGGAATTGGCTCCACGGTGGTCTTCGTCTGTGGTGGGTCTGGTGGAAATACTGTCCGTTTTTCTTCCCTATACACCGAGCCCATAATCCCTGTCGTGATGTGCTGAGACTGTGAAAACAGGATCCCTGAGCAATAATTTATATGAATAAAGTTACTGTTATTTCCCCCCTGAACCATTCAAATTATGAGAATTTTTAGCAGTAGGTACCTACATGGAGTCACCATTAAGATGATTCTGTGTCAATTGTATGGTTGTCAAAATTCAAATATTGTGTTTTTTTCCAAAGTATTACAATAGTGATAACCGAATCACTCATTTTAAATGTTTTTGTTAACTATAATTTGCTGTCTTTTATGATGTTTAGTTGGTCTAATATTTATTAATTGTATCTGGGAAAGACAGAGTAATCACTTGGTATCACCTCAGCGAGTTGAAGCCAATCATACAGTTTGTATCACAGATTTAGGACTTTGGGAATTTGTAATGCCACTGCAGGTGATATGTACATTTCTAGTGATACTAGAGTAGTTTAGATGTGTTCCTGTTATGTAAATATTATGTAAATATTGTGATTGTCATTGGAAGTGTTCTTGCCAAATATTTCTCTTCTGGTACATAATATGACACATTTATTATCCCAAGGTAGTATAGTACTGTAATTTCATGAACAACAGTAAATGATGTTGAAATGATCACCTAAAAGAGTGTTTGCGTTTTATTATCACTCTGTTCCTACATAGTCCCTGGTTCCTGTGTAATATACTATAATTACTGGTCTAGTTCATGGACCTACAGTTTCCTACCAGAAATCATTTACATTTCTGTGGGGAGGATAACACCAATGCTGTTGTGTCTTTTTTGCCCCGTCTATTTATCTCTAGCCTGTGTGTAAATCTGTCCCTTAGTGCTATCTGAATGAGGCCTGACCTAGATGTAAAACACTGTTGTTCCTTTCTGTGAAAGTTCACAAGATAACTGATGAAATTCCATTGTCTAATCAGAGCTTGAGGCAATGTATGAGTTTTATACTTATACCTACTTATAAAATATACTTATACTATCAGTATAAACTTGTAGTACTATTCTGAATTCATTATTATTTTTTGCCTATTTATTTTTTTGTTTGTTTATTTTGCTAGCTCTGTCTTATGGTAGGACTCATTGTAATGCTGCCATGTATTTTCATTGTGGTGGAACCTGTCCTGTCGATTTCTCTTGATGTCCAGTAAAATAAGGCATAAGAACCTTGCTCTCAAAGCCCACAGGCCCTCCTCCAGTCTTTTTCATTTAATCAACTCTAATAATATGAGCATTTATCTAACTGAGATTGAAGTGTATTTGTCAATTCTGCTTGAGGTCACCTCTGTATGAAGTGGAGCTCTAGAACCAAAGTAGCATTACATTACATTACATTACAGTCATTTAGCAGACGCTTTTATCCAAAGCGACATACAATAAGTGCATCCGGAACCGTCAACGAAGTATCTACAGAACAGATAAGACAAAGCACATCTTTCCAATAACGTAGCAGCTATCTCTAGTAATGAACATTGAATGTAGTTCAAGCTGTGGGTAAATGCCGCTCATCTACTGCAGGGCGACTTGCACTTCCCCCCCTCCGTGTAAATGGCACTCGCTCGTCCCGACTGCGGAGCTTTTCCACCCTAGCTCCCCAGTGGTGGAACGAACTTCCCATTCCCCTACGTTCCATGCCAACCCTGCCTACTTTCCGTCGTGGCCTGAAAACGCACCTTTTCAGACTCCACCGGGACTAATACTTATCTAGGACCTCATGGTATGTGTTCTTGTTGTGTATTCAAGTGTATTATATTTAGAATAGAATTGTATTAGAGCTGATTTACCCAGTTCACTGTGAACTGCATTGTGTTCATTACTAGGGATAGCTGCTACTGTATGGGAAGAATGTGCTTTCTTATCTGTTCTGTAGTTACTTCGATGACCTTCTGTATGCACTTACTGTACGTCGCTTTGGATAAAAGCGTCTGCTAAATGAATGTAATGTAATGTAATGTAAATAAGCTATTCTACAATTCTATTCTAAATACTATTATAAACTATAACAAACAGACAAGAAAACACAGGGAACAAGTACCATGAGAGGTCCTAGATTAGTATATCAGTCAAGGTGGAGTCTGAAGAGGTGTGTCTTCAGGCCACGATGGTAGCAGGTGTTGAAGAGCTGAACTAGCTTGACTGTTGGGTTCATATCGTTTTGTAACATGCTCATCAGATGGACAGGGAACTGTTTTCTCACAATCGTGTACTCTAGTGCTTTAAAAAAAATAATTCTTGCATTCATTCATTTATTCATGGTCTTCTTCTTTTGAATTAAACAGCATTCAATAATTATAAGATGACTCAGTATGCAAATCTGTATGGACAGATAAACAGATAAAAATAAGTTTTTTACTTGGTAATATGCTGTGACCACTTTTTTTATGCTGGTACAGAAAGCTGCTGATTCGCAAAGCATTCTTGTGGCAGAATTTATACAAGTTAACCTAGGAAACCTGAGGAGTCAAAAGAGACATTGAAACAATACTGTTCATTTTACATCCCATGTTCTGTGTTTCAACCTTCCATCATACAGTAGCAACAATCAGGTTTGCGAACATCAACATGCTTCTGCCATCAGTCAATGTCCTGTACAGCTAATTCATTTCAAAAGTGTTATGGTTTGGGGGATTTTAAGGATTCAAATTTATTCGTTTCAGCTCAGACGTATGGTAGGCCGTGGTTGGAAAATGTACCCTCTTGAATTCTGATGGCTGTGTGGATATTTATTGAACTTCTACTCCAGAGACTAAAAAAATATTCTTGTAGCTCCTGCCCAACACCACAGTTCATGGGCATTTAGCACAAAGCTGGCAGCAGCTCTTACCCTTCTTGGGTGGGTCAACACCCCCTCGCTCTATTCCTCTGTGTACATCTGATCTGGTTAGCATCAGCAGTAGTCTCATCCTGAATCAGTTCATCATTTTCCATAGTTATAGCGTTAGTATGCTAACATTTGTCTGACTGTTGTTAGTATACTGATTTTGTAGTTTTTATTCATTTTATGAGCTTTTTAACTTGTTTTATAACAGAATCCGGGCATCTCTGCCAGTGTGAGTATGCTTGGTAGGAAGTTCTCATGCATCAAAGCCATAAATATGATAGGTTTGTATCTGGGGAATTTATTTCAAATGACAGATCCATACTTCGTCAGGATAACAGTAAGCATCCGGACGGGACACATTTGACCTTGTATTTCCAGGGGAGTTAAATCTTAGGTGTTCTTAGGGTTACTGTTTTATCAGTTCCTCCCAGTGATGAGCCAGGTGGTACCAGATGTCATCACTACCATTTCTGTAGTACTGTGTGGCCTGCAGAGTGTAAAATAGTTATTGCCTTGTGCTGGGAGTGCATGTGCAAAATGTAGTCTGGGAGTGTAAGTAGGTTTATTTAATTTTGAGGGGAAAGTTTTGTTTACTGAAACAGTCTGCTCAATCATAAAAAAAGTGATATCACACGTTAGACCACAACATCCATTTTGTGAGTACAAAGTCTTAAGATCAATAATGAAAGAAATGTAAGTATGTGCATTTATTTACATTTTCTTTTTTGAAATATCAACAAGATGAACTAATCAACTAATTTGTTTTTTTGATTATTATAAAAACAGTAGGAAAAAAACAGCAGTGAGGGCCTGGTTGAGGAGGGGAGGTGTTGTATGAGTAATATGGATTTATGTGATCCACACACATGCTCTCATTAGCCCAGGTGCACTTTTATCTGTGTATGAGCTTCCACTTTAAGGGTATTTTATTTTATTTTATTGATAGGCCAAAACTATTATCCTCACATACAATTTTCCATTGTACATCACATTTGACTGAGTTTGATTTTGTTCTCATAAAGTTTAGGTCATTTGTCTCTCTCTCTACCACCTATCTATCCTGAGCCTAGCACATTTGGCTTTGTTGTGCCAAATACACGCTACGTTTACCTAATGTCACCACACAAATGAAAGTGTGACCTCTGATTTTATGAGCATGGACACTTGCAGATTGAGTTCACAATCAACACATTTTCCCTTTCTGTTTCCCTATATTCTGTGCCTGCAGTTGTTTTCAGTATTTAGGTTTATTTGGGGAAGCTGTTTCTTCTCAAGATGTAATGCCTAACATATCCTGCATGGATTCTCTCCCTCCCTCCATCTCTTTTTTCTCACAAATTCATGAGCAACTATCACTGCCACAACAGGCAGGAAATCTGCTGCGTTCAGAACAGCCCTTCTGCTGCACTCTATTGTTTTTGTGTTTCTTGTCCAGGGGAGCCCTGAGCACGTGTGAGCGGGTGCTTTTCCTGTGGCCGCTTACTCGATGGGTTCTGACCTCACGCACAATGAAACGCAGAAAGAAACCTCCACAACACAGGAACACACCCTCCCCTCTTGGCGCACACACACATCTCTCTCTATTTCTTTCTTTCTCTCTCTCTCTCTTTCTCTCTCTCTTTCTCTCTCAGTCATACATGTGATGATCACAGTTAGAAAATGGAAATAGTAAAACATAGGCAAGTTCAATGATAAATATTGGCATTCTTTTCCAAGTATATGGGGGAGTTTTCTATGCCTCTGTTATTTTGAAAATCAGGGAAAAACACTCAAATTTTTAAACAAAAGTTAATCTTTAATAATGCTCACACACACAACAGAGGTTACTTCCTCTGTCAAACAAGAATTTTCCCTAGCCCAGGATGGGCACATGGCAGGAACAAAAACTCATACATACAGGTGCTCTATATTGAGAACTCCATACATATATTATGACCGCAATACAGCTAGCCTTTTTAGAGGGCAAACATGATGTGCTTTATCTTACATTGAGTTCAGTGAAAGAATCCTGATTTATTTATCTATTCATCAATCTGGGATGCCCAATCATAGTTGTAGGCCATACTGAAATGGCCTTTTGCGAGGGCACACGCCTCTGACTCCTTTTATTCTGCAGTCCTCCACCTGAGCCACACTGCCACTGTTCTGGAAAATTGCACATCCGATGCAGCAGGAATAGGCAGACTGCAGACGCTCAGTTGAGGAAAGGAGTCACCATTGCATGATGTGGAAGGGAACGCCTGACTGACAGAAACCCTCCTTCTGGGGCAATGATAGGGTAACTTATACTTTGCCTCACAAAACTCTTGGACACAGTTGAATATGCATTTTGTTTGTTTGTCTGTGCGTGTCATTGTGTGTGTCCACGTGTGTGTGTGCATTTGCTTAAATCTAGATTTCCATCATGGTTTATCATTTCGATTCTGTCTTTTTGAAAAACATGGTATACACATAGTAGTATAGTTATAGGGGTCTTTTATCACTTAACCTATTCAATTCTATTTTTAAACCATAACAGGTTACACTGTCCACGTGCACATACAGGCAGAAGATGAATCAGAAAATAAGGAGCATGTAGGCTAAATGAAACAAAGCAGTTTAGTGAAGAATTGACCGTGTGTAGGCCTGGGAGACTGTGACTTTATGACGCATGGTTCAGTTTCTTTTCTTTGGCTGCATGTCAAAATGATTACCACTTACACAAAGGCCTTCCCCTCAAGACCAGTTGTTGTTTCAGCTGTTGAAGAAAAGAGGGAGAAAAAAGCCCATCTATGAATTGTTTTCTGGACCAGCTTTGTCCAAGGAGATATTGTTTTTAGAAACTCTTACTTCCACCTTTTTGATGGAAAAAAAAAAAAAAAAGTTTAAAATGTTTACTGAGAGATACACAGAAAACCATTTTCATATCTGGACAAAACACTGAATTCTCATGTTCAGTGTGTTGCCAAGTCACTACTAACTCATGAGATGTAATCAGAGAGGGTGTTGTTTTTGCTGTTTTACTGAGTTTTGAAAGACACGCTTTTCTGAGGACATGCACATAATTTAATTGTATCCCTTCCCTCAGTGTGAGAATAGGTCTGCTATCCAATGTTTTGTAATCTAAACCTGGCTGCAGATCTTGTGGATCAGTTTTTTTGTTGTTGAAAAATTGCTATCTCAGATAGATAGGTGAGCAGTAGAGGAATTCCGGAGATAGGAAACTAGCCCCCAGGACAGGAAAGATGACAGTGAGAAGTATCTGTCAACAAGTGGTTTTTTGCTTGTCATCGGTCTCCATAATGAAATCTGTGAGCGATAGGTGTCTTGTCCCTGCAGGTGTTTTTCCACACCTCCTCTGTGCCATTGGGGCAGGGTCAGGCACTGGCTCTGTGTGGGTGATGAAAGTGCTTGCAGCTTTTGATGAGAACCAATGAGGTCTGAGCAAAAGGGTAACCTCTAGGCCTTGCTCAGTCCATCACGCAAATCAATCTTGCTCAGTCCTATAATATGTATGCAGATTTGAGGTTAAGAAAAAAGGCAGGCATTCGTTCTAATCCTATATGAAAGCTAATGTAGCCAAACCTATAAACATAATGGTGTTATTGTGCTAAGTCACACAGCACTGCATGGAGCAGGGCAGTGACTGAACTGATTTGTGCTTTGGATGCCACATGTTTAGGGATGAGATGGAACACAACATTTCAGGAACTCAAAAGTAGCAGATTCGTTGCCACATAAAACATTTAATACCCATTGAATATTTGAGTATCGGCAGTGTCCAGGTTATTGTTTAAAATAAAAAAATATGATAAATGACAGATTCGCATTTTATCTTGTCTTGGTTCACTATATTGCATGAGGAAATATAATTTAAGTGAAATCCTGCAATGTGCTTTTTACCTTATAGGGAGATCTCACTAGTCATTCCACCCCAGTGTCTTTCTTTGGCAGGTTTTTTTTTTTTTTTACTACCATAAAGAGCTAATTTAAAGCTAGATTACATTTTTGATATCGTCTACGGGCTTGACATTACATCAGTCTTCCAATGCCCTTCACCTTTGAGAAAATAAGTATGTGGTACCTCCATCTGGTCTGATGACATGTTGAGTTTTTAGAATATGTTTTAATTAATGTACCCATAAAATGGGTGGCGGGTCTTAGAAACCCGTCTGTGGTAATGTCTTCTTCGCAGTTTTATTAGTGCTGTCAATTAATTGCAGTTAACTGCCACAATTAATTACAACAAAGATTTATATAATTGGATTCTATTGCACATTTTTGTACATTTCTGTTTCTACCCTCTCAGCACATCTTATGCACTGTGGAAAATGCACTGAGTGAAAACCTCAGGTAGGTAAAAAGCCAGATTTTGACAGTCTGGTGTGTCACTGACATTTGACATCAAGTCTACCAAGAGATTCTACTTTATAGGGGTGTATCTGAATGTACACGTACATATATTATGCACAGATAATTCATGGTACACAGAATGATTTCTACCCGAATTTGATCAATCGTTACCATTCATTGCTAAGTGGTGAAAATAATGTTGATACAAAAAATAACTTATGATTTGCACAAAAAATTGCATTAAACAGAAATGAGACACTATTCAATGTAAAAAACAGACAATATCTTGCTCTGACTATAACCGCATGTGGGTAGGCTCCACATCTAAAATCAGCTAGTTCTAAAAAAGCAGCATAGTGGAAACAAAATGGTAATTTTTTTGTGCTCATCAAAACACATTTTAATGCATTTCTTTATTTCTTCTGACTAGATTTATTCATTAACAGTGCTAAAAGCAGTTAAGCTGGGTTGTCTGAAGCCGCCTTCACATCTGCTGATTGCTGCTCACATTTAAATGTTCCCCTCACCAATGCCATGTCCTTTATGGAATGACAAGAATCATCAATAGCTTACTTTGAACTTGCGGTTCCACCTGTGCACCTGTCTAGCTCTTTTCTTGCTTAATAGCTTTCAGTTTCACTGTAATCAACACACGTAACCTATATTTTTTCTGACATTAACTAAGGCTACAGTTTGGAATATTTCCTTTATGAGAATTATAAAAGAGCAACATTTTTTGCTAGCAGTTGTCAATTATCGACAGACTATAATTACTTAATGCTACATCGTATTATGCTGAAACTTTTGTAAAATTGACAGAGAAAAAAAGTAATGTTTTCATAAATCCTACTTACCGCTTGTTTAATGTTTAGTTATTAACTTAACTATTAAATAATGTATTTCTAAAAATGAAAGCCTAATATATGGCTTGAGTAATGCAAGGGAATGTAAATTAAGAACATTTAAGAGTTCAGAACAATGTGTTCATATCTCTAAAGTTCTGCTGTAGTGTAGTGGGCTAATATTTATTTTGTGAAATATCACAAAATATCATGAGTCATAGACAGTGAAGTGGAGAAGAGCTGGTTAAGCTTTTTTTGGGGGGGGGGGGGGGGGTTGAATGGGAAAATGTCTCACTGACAATTTAGCATTTATAGAAGGTTTGTTTGAATGTATCTTTGAAGATATGCAGTATTCATTCCATTCCCTCAAAAAAGCCATTCAACATATTTGGTTGAAAAGACTTTTAATTTGAGACATCAATATTTTCTAGTTACTAGCTTTGAAATATTTGTGATTATGGTCACTGTTTTAGGAATATCAGAGGAATCGTGGGACGGTACTTTTCTCACTGAATATAGGTAGCTCTATCCAGTTTAGGGTAAATTTGTGTAGCATGCTGATAGCAAAGAGCTAGAAGCCTGAAAGTGGGGGCTCATGGAAGGTTGACAAGTGGTGGTTGAATAGCCATGAACTTGATGTTGTTAGTTGACACATTTTCAGGCATACAGATCTGTGTGTGTCACTTCATGACAGGCTGATGTTTATTTGACAATTCAACAATCTCCAATGCATGCTTATCATTTCCAGAGAGACCTTTAGTAACTGTAAAGCAGATGGAGGCATTGGTTTGGCCTCCAGCAAGAGTCCAAACAAGAGAATGTCCAGCAGGTGACAGAACCACCTAGACGGGAATGAAATCAAAACTTTGACTCAGCCATTTGAGACTTTGTACAAATGCCTGGTATGTGTTTAGCTATATTTATGTTTCACCTGACCTCTGAAAATGTAACTCAGCGGTGGGTGCATTTCTCTGTGTGAGTATGTGTGTGTAAGTCTGCATTCTTGCATCTCTTAACAATATGAAACTAGACACACAATGCAATGCGAATAATACTGTTACTTTACAATGGATAACCTTTATTGTATTAAGTATAATGTCACAATGTGTCCCCGCACCACACACAGCAGAGGCCTCCACTCATTCAGGCCTGCATCCCTGGCTCACACTGTGGGACTTTGTGAGTGTGGAGTCACACTCTCCCCGCCTTCCCCCCACCCAAGGGTCACATAATGGCATCATGCTACAGGGGAAATGGCACTGTGTCTGTGACCTGAAAAACTCCCTTGATGCCAACACTGGCTGCAGCCCGACAAGTTGGAAAGTGGCGGGAGCCGCTCTCTCCGCCAAAACGTGACAGGCAGCAACTCGGATCCTTTCTCCGGGGCTTGTTTGATTTTTCACCAGCTTCTGTCAGCCCCAAAACAAGGAGGCAAGTGTGCCCGGGAGAAATGATCGATAGCTATTAGGTACAGCTTGCCACTGAGCCCAGATGTAGCTCTGTGTTTGCACAGGTGTAGGACAATGCTACGCGTAGTCCAAACCTTTTCCACACCATTTAACCTTGGATCGTGGCAGCCTCCACAGACCCTAAATATCTCAAATAAAAAATAAAATAAAAATCTGGTTCGGTTTGTGTTTAGAGTCAGTGGTTAAGCCACACAGAGAGGCATGCAGTAAAATGTGGGGGAGCATAAAAAGTTAGAATGTAAGACAGGCCTAAATTCTTGATTTAAGCATTAGACTTGACTTGTGAGTGTGCAGAGGCTAATGAGTGACATGAGAACAACCCGGTGTCTTACCAAGCCAGGGGAGTGTGGGATTGCCTCGGACAGCCTGGCTTTGTGACATATGTAAACCTGATATGCTTTATAGCAAGTTGTGAGAGCACATGAAAGGGGCCCACATACAGACATCTGCTTTCCCATTGGATGTTTTCCAGTGATTGTGGTCATGACTACCAATGCTGCACTGAACATGGCAAAGGGCTGACATTTTTTCATTGCTACTTTCATTTTGTTGCTGTTTAATGGATATTTTTCATCTTTCAACAGCAATATACGAGTTGCATGAAACTTGTTATTTTGTAAAGAGCAAACCACACACTTGCTAGACTTTAAGTGCACATATAAATACACGATTTATTTAACCCTTGTGGGAAAAAGTGGGCCTTAGTAAAGCACTAATCTGATTCTATTTCTTCATTAATTATTGATGGATTTCAACTAAACAAAGCATTTTGTCCTCTCAAGCAAGTTGCTTTGATTGGTTTGATTTGGTCAATCATTTATGAAGCAATGGCTGTAGCTCAGATGGCTTGTGCTTTGCCCTCCACTAGTAAAATTGTGCTGCCGTGAAATCTAGTTTTAATGAAAACTTTGCAATATGAACATCTTGGAGTCTTTGTAAAAGTACTACTCCACAGTGAGCCCTGAGCATGGGCAATCTGTAAACCCTTTGAACTTTTTGTTCCTGAACAAAGTGTACAAGGGTGTATGCAGAGAAGAGAGACGAAATAATCAGGTACGATCTGTGGTTGGTCTTTCATAGCTGAGCACAGACTGGCTGTTATGTTTCAAATGTCATGATTGGCATACCATATTTAAGCAGAATAAACAGATTGTACTATTCGGCCTATGGTGTCTTGTGGAGGATTACCAATCCCCTGGGCAAGGTTTTGGCGCCAATGGCTCTTCAAAGGAAAAGCCTTGCTCTCCCCCGACCTCATATTGATCTGGGATCAGGTTTCCTGGCCGGTCCCTGTGTCACCAAAGCCCTGAGCCACACTCTAATCAAACTATGAGGCTAGACCCACTGGGGACTGCTGGCTGAGCATTAAAATAATTTTAAATCCCATGGACACAAAGACTATATCTTGTTTCTCATATGCAATTGTTTTGTGCAGTTGCACATTGTATATAATTGATTTCCTTTCCATTTGAACTGCTTTAATTTCTTCACCATTGTATTCTCTATATTGTGTGTATGTGTGTAAAGTGTGTGTTTGAGCTGAGATGTGAGTATGTGTGCACAAGTATAAGTATGTCTCAGATAGCTCTGAAACTTTCCCGATGTAATTCTTCTGTAAATTAAAGAATAACTTAAATTTAAAAATAGAGCTGATTCAAACCATAGCAAAGCTGTTGTAATTTCCTACAGTTCCATGAAAGATAGAATCAATAGTTTTTTAAGCATAGAGTTTTATGCAGTTTTTTTAAGGTTCATAAAGAGTTTTTGATCAGGCCCATGCAGTGCTGGAAAGCATATTGTGGTAATTGTGGTTTGCTGTTCCCTGATTTTATGCCGGGACATCCTCACCTCAGGGCTGGACTGTGCCTCTCAAAAAACCTCTGTGAGATTCTGCTGACTTCTCTGATCCTCTGACTGCACTCTCTGTCTCCACCCACTGACTACAAACATTCTCTGGATTGTTTTAATATATGTACAAAAAACATTTTCAAGATGTTTTAATTAGCTAACCAATATTTAAAATCAATTGTTAAAATAACAGCCAGCCCTCTGTGTGTGCACATATGTGTTGGGGGTGTGTGGGTGTGTGCGTGTGTGTGTGCGCTAGGGGATGGATAAAGTGGAATTGAAGGGGAACAATTGAGTGGCAGTTGTTTGTTCTGCTCTCCATTCCTTATTGGTCACCGGAGTTTCTACCTGAAGGAAACTGTCACCACCTGTATCAGCTCCTGTTTCACAACAGAAAGTGAACAACTGTGGAGCAGAAATGTAAACAAACTGCCTGCTTGTTCTCATGGTTGAATCAGGAGCTGATTGCCATGGCAGTATCGATGTTGAATTTCATTATTAAAGTCCTTGGCTGAGGTTGCCTTGGCTACAAAATAACAAATATTTGGAGCTATGTAACACCTTCCACCAAAATTCCAGACTCAAATGTTTTGGAAAGTTCTTCTGTCACTCTTCTTCTCCCTACCCCTCCCTCCCATCCCTCGCTCCTTCTGAATGGTTTCTTTGTCTCTTGGAACTGAACTTGAAAACAGTGCTAAAGCAGTGCTTCACTCACTTGACACACAGACACACACACACATTGAAACACACACACACACGCGCGTGCGCACACACATACATACACAGTGGACGTAAGCTGTAGATATGATATAGACTGACATTGCTGGGTAGTACCAGGAGAGTCTGGCTCTTCCCGCGATAGGCACTTAACACGAATCTCAGAAAATACAGCAGAGCCTCCATATCCTGTAAATCACTCACACTGTTCTCCTCAACCACAGTAATAAAACATCACTTTGAACAAAGGCTAAGAAATGAATACTGACTCTGCAGTATCGAAAGGAACATGCTGTTCTTGAATGCAAAGTTATATCTAGAGGGGCAAGGATGTTTATGATATTTAACATGCAACATGGGTGGGTGGTGAGCTAATAAAAGCAGACCATACTATTTTTGAAATGTCATCATAAAAAATGTATCTATTTGACATGCAAATCCCTCACAGAACATTATATTTATCCCTCTAGGTAGTCTCTTATGCAAACTTAGTCACAGTGCAGTTTCAATATGTAGTTTAAATATTTTCAACACATTTCACCATTTCAACTTCTGATTGTAGTGGTTTCTGTATCTCAGCACATACTGTATTGTCAACAACACACTGCATATTCATGTTTTATTTTGCCAAACTATGCAGCAGTGCAGAGAACATAGCCATGCAGCAGCGCAGAGAACATAACCATGCAGCAGTGCAGAGAACATAGCCATGCAGCAGTGCAGAGAACATAACCATGCAGCAGTGCAGAGAACATAACCATGCAGCAGTGCAGAGAACATAACCATGCAGCAGTGCAGAGAACATAACCATGCAGCAGTGCAGAGAAAATAGCCATGCAGCAGTGCAGAGAACATAACCATGCAGCAGTGCAGAGAACATAGCCATGCAGCAGCGCAGAGAACATAGCCATGCAGCAGCGCAGAGAACATAACCATGCAGCAGTGCAGAGAACATAACCATGCAGCAGTGCAGAGAACATAACCATGTAGCAGCGCAGAGAACATAACCATGCAGCAGTGCAGAGAACATAACCATGCAGCAGTGCAGAGAACATAACCATGCAGCAGTGCAGAGAACATAACCATGCAGCAGTGCAGAGAACATAACCATGTAGCAGCGCAGAGAACATAACCATGTAGCAGTGCAGAGAACATAGCCATGCAGCAGTGCAGATAACATAACCATGCAGCAGTGCAGAGAACATAACCATGCAGCAGTGCAGAGAACATAACCATGTTGCAGCGCAGAGAACATAACCATGTAGCAGTGCAGAGAACATAGCCATGCAGCAGTGCAGAGAACATAACCATGCAGCAGTGCAGAGAACATAACCATGCAGCAGTGCAGAGAACATAACCATGTAGCAGCGCAGAGAACATAACCATGCAGCAGTGCAGAGAACATAGCCATGCAGCAGTGCAGAGAACATAACCATGCAGCAGTGCAGAGAACATAGCCATGCAGCAGTGCAGAGAACATAACCATGTAGCAGTGCAGAGAGCATAATCATGTAGCAGTGCAGAGAACATAACCATGCAGCAGTGCAGAGAACATAACCATGCAGCAGTGCAGAGAGCATAGCCATGCAGCAGTGCAGAGAGCATAATCATGTAGCAGTGCAGAGAACATAACCATGCAGCAGTGCAGAGAACATAACCATGCAGCAGTGCAGAGAACATAACCATGCAGCAGTGCAGAGAGCATAGCCATGCAGCAGTGCAGAGAACATAACCATGCAGCAGTGCAGAGAACATAACCATGCAGCAGTGCAGAGAGCATAATCATGTAGCAGTGCAGAGAGCATAATCATGTAGCAGTGCAGAGAACATAGCCATGCAGCAGTGCAGAGAACATAACCATGCAGCAGTGCAGAGAGCATAATCATGTAGCAGTGCAGAGAACATAGCCATGCAGCAGTGCAGAGAACATAACCATGCAGCAGTGCAGAGAACATAACCATGCAGCAGTGCAGAGAGCATAATCATGTAGCAGTGCAGAGAACATAGCCATGCAGCAGTGCAGAGAACATAACCATGCAGCAGTGTAGAGAACATAGCCATGCAGCAGTGCAGAGAGCATAATCATGTAGCAGTGCAGAGAACATAGCCATGCAGCAGTGCAGAGAACATAACCATGCAGCAGTGCAGAGAACATAACCATGCAGCAGTGCAGAGAGCATAATCATGTAGCAGTGCAGAGAACATAGCCATGCAGCAGTGCAGAGAACATAACCATGCAGCAGTGCAGAGAGCATAATCATGTAGCAGTGCAGAGAACATAGCCATGCAGCAGTGCAGAGAACATAACCATGCAGCAGTGTAGAGAACATAACCATGCAGCAGCGCAGAGAACATAATCATGCAGCAGTGCAGAGAACATAACCATGTAGCAGTACAAAGAACATAGCCATGCAGCAGTGCAGAGAATGCAGCGGTGCAGAAAACATAGCCATGCAGCAGTGCAGAGAACAGAGTGGATTGTGAAACCTTTCCTCACGACACCTTGCTGAAGGATCAAAACAAAAGGAACTGATTGGAAAAGGATATTAAGCTATATATCGTACACATTCTACAACTCTGCTCAATCCAATGAAGAGTATAGCTAGAAGTAGCGCTATTCCTAAGATTTGGTCATCGTTTGACCATTTTAAATGTAAGCATGTTGTGAACAGCACGGATGTTATATACACCAATTGTAAAAACGTATAGGTTCTAGAACGTGAAATATAACCATTTGTCAGATTTGTGTAACTTTGATTGATGCATTGTGGCCACGTTACATAATGAGCATTGCCAAACACACACTGGTTAGAAACAATGGCACAAATATATCTTGGTTGGGTACATAAATAAATAAGTAAGCAGCGCATTCCCCGCCTGAGCGATCTGACCAGCTAATGGCTTTTACTCTTCATGCTCTTTAATGTTTATCTGACTTAATCGCCAGACAATAGCTGAACAACAGGTGTGGTCCGTTACTCCAAACCCTGGGCATTAAGGGCTGACTCAAAAGCATAGAGGACATTTTACGGTCCTCTATTTGATGTGATTTATTGTTGATCCCCGACATGGCCAGAGCTGTAGTCTGGAGGATGAAAGGTGTATTAAAAGAGCTGATTGATGTTGCTCCAGACGGTATGAATATCTTTTCCCTGTGCAGGAGCCATGCACTGAAAATATACTTCACATGCTATGCTATAAATTGACCCAGTTCTTTTAGCATATATGATTAAGTAGTTGACATTTATGTTATGCACCATATGCTGAAATGCCACAAGCATACATTGTCTGGTGGAACTTGTCTTTTTTACTTTTAAAAAAAAAACAGCTTTTATCCTGATGAAATTCTGGTAACAGTTTATTACAGAAGACTATGCCACTATTATATATATGTACATGCCTTTTCTTTGAAGTGTGACCCATATAAGTCAGTGCAATGTGTTTGAATACAGCTGGACAGAGTACAGAGCCATGCAATGGGGGATATTACGGGAACACGTATGACCTATCGATAAATGCATGGTTTCATGATTGAAATTGAGGGGAAACCAGAACAAAGTGTAAGCCTATCATATGTATAACTTTAAAATACAAGCATCATGGCAGCAGCTGCCCCACAAGGCTACCAGGGCAAGGATTTGCTTAGGCGAGGAGTGCTTAATGCCTTCAGAAAGCATGTAGTTCAGCCCATCTAGCAGGTGCTGTAGAGGAACTGTGAAGAATTGAGAGGCCTGTTGAGAAGAGGATGAGGTCAAGTCTTGCAGTGTCACTGTAAATGTGTGGCACCTGAAATAATGTTTTGAGTCTAAAAAAAATTCAGACCGTGTTCAGTGGTTTTGGCATGGTGCTAATGTCCCCTAAACAATTTTATGATAAAATAATGTGCCTGTCCTGTAATGCGCTAGCCAATCCCAGCAAAGAGTAAACATAACCAAAATAAAATTTGACCAGTAAGCTATGTCTATTGACAAAAAAATGTAATTTTAATACACCTGCAGGAAAGATGTGATAAAATAGTAATAAAACAAGTCAATTGTTTTTGGAGGCATAGTATAAGCAGTTTGGGGTTTTTTCTGCATTACGACACAGGCGTTATGAGTGATTCGCTGCATGCTAGATGGTTAAAGGGCTTGCGGTTTATATTTGTTGACTTATCGCGCCCATCAAGTCCATGGCCCGTCTGTGCATGTTTGGACTGCAAGGTACTGTAAATGTTTTGAAATTCAGGGCAGTATGACCAAATATGGATTTGCTTTTTATGCAGCAAATCTAGAGCCCATGTGTAAAATATCATGTGCTTCATTGTCTGAACAAAGATCTGCAATTGCAGTGCCATTATAGGGATGCATATTCTATGCCTCTTTTTTTATTATTCAACATGTCAATGGATTACCAAGGTGATCACAAAAAAGCCTACTTCTCTGATCATTAGCATATCATCATCATCATCATCAGGATACCTGTGTTTCGATTGTGTACTTGTTTTTGTCTTGTGGTATTCCCTACTGATGTCAGTGTCAGTGTCAGTCTGTGTTACTGGCTATTTCTTGGCATACTTTTAGAGGTAGGTTCAGAGATTACATTCACAAGTTAAACACAATTCAGAGACTATGAAGAAGAGGCTGAGAGAGTGACAGAGGGAGTGGAAGTAGAAGGTGGACTGTGACGTAATATAAAACATAAAGCATAGGTAACCCTGATGGTAAGGACAGAGATTGAAATGATTGTGTAGGATTTTAGGGAGGGAAAGAGGGGGCTCATGTTAATCTCCATTTTTTCAGAACACCAAAACAAAAAAGAGGTCACACTATACCTGAAGCCTAGAGAAAATTACACGACCTCTCTTTGCATTTCTCTCTCTCTGCTGTGTGTAAGAGAGCCAAGTAAATACATCTAACCCAAAACAGATTATTAGCTTTATTTGTTTAGTCTTTTTTTCATGCAACATGAGTTTCAGCACTACAGCACAAAAACTGACTGATGGCGGGAGGTAGGAGGGTTCTTCATGCTGGTCTTTCTGGGCATATCTTACCTTTGACCCTTGCAAACCCCTGAGCAGCTCACACCTTTGTGGTGCACAGTGTGGATACTGACCCCAAAAACCACAGTATAATTTACTCCAATGCTACTACTTGTCTGGCTGGGACAGGTTCCACCGGCAGGGCTTTCACACACTCATGATGCCATTTTTCACTTTGATAGATTTTTTACTGATTTATCTGCATTGACTTAGTAGAGCTGTCCAATGGTCCTGATAATGATGACATGTTATGTTTATTTGCGTCAGTGTTATCTTCTCACTCTTGCACTCCACTTCCTCTGTGTGTGAGTGCATGTGTATACTTAATACTTATGAATATATTTGTGTCTATATATGCACATGTGTACATTTGTACATGCATTTCTGTCGTTTTTGTGTGTGAAATTTTTATTTGGTGTGTGTGTGTGTGTGTGTGTGTGTTTGTGTGTGCGTGCTTCTGTCTGTGTGTGTGTGGGGGGGGGGGTGATCAGTCAGTGAACTTGAGATATGCGCTTCCTGGATTCTTAGTCAATCATTGCTCCATAGTTTCTCTGTGCCAATAAGCTGAACCTGATCATGGCAAACCAAAAATCTCTACGAAGTGCTTTGATTTGGTATTGTATGTTCTTCCCTCTCAGCTGATTGGATGAATTGTCACCCCATCCATCATGAGGTCAGTTTCGGGTTGCTGTTTTTCACAATTATTTTGCCTCTCTGACAAACCAGTCAAACTACACTTGCACATTCGCTGGAATGCAGTGATGGAGTTTCAGGAAGAAAGTTTCAGAGAACGTACAGACAGAAGGAGTCCACTCACGCAAGTCTTAACATTGACTCCCTGTGTTCATTTATTTGCAGTACTTATTAGAGAACAAAGAAGGTGTGGCATTAATTGCCACTGTGCATTATTTATTGTCTTAATATAAGGCATAAAGCATATCTCATGCTGGGGTCATGTGCAAATAATAATGTTTGTGTTAAACTACCCAAATAAGCCATACACTTTCTGGGTGCTTTGTTTCCTGGTTGTTTCTGTGGTTGACTGATTTTGTCATTGTGACGTCTCGCATAATAAATTATATTAGCTTATACTTAAGCCCCGGGAGGAAGATTCTGTTCAGTGTTTCAGAAGAGTATTTGTGCAATTATTTAGGTCTGTGCAACTTCAGACGGGTGCAGGGAAAACTAGATTAGAACCATGCCAAGGCAGCAAGAGCAAACTCTCTTTCAAAAAAAAAACTGATGAAACAGTGGAGGGAACAAGTCACTGAAAATAGCTCCTACTATTAAATATGGGTAATCTGAGGACACATTTAGCTCAACATGAGATGGCGAGGCTGTCAGCATTAGTTCTATTGAAATCGTTAAATATTTGAGCTCACAAAAAGCATCAGAAACAGAACATCTCCCGATATACATTTATTTTGTTCCTTTTGAAGCGTGAAAAGATGCGTCTCGTTACAACTTTGTCTCTCTCAATCCGACCTCAATCAAACCTCAGGTTCCTTTCCAACCTACCAGGCCCAGTGCCAAGCGCTGCATTACTCTTCCTCTCCTCTCTCCTGGCAGAATGGACTGTGCCAGCTGTCTGCATGTCACTCTGGAACCACTGTTTTAGAGGCCATGTTGAATTATTCATGCACAGTGCCTGAACAGTGCCTGTCTTCACATTCAAGCCAACAGCACTGTAGGCAATGGAAAATGGTCTCCCTCATAGGCTTTGTGTAGCCCTCAGTTAAGTTGTGCTTCGCACATGCTACCACTGCACAGCGGGGGGAATCAAACTGACCATGACGATGAAAAAGACCAGGGGCCTCATTTACGCAAACTATGACCCATGCATACGCACTTTTTTTTTGCGTACACAGTTTTCTCCTTTTGTGCGGACGCAACCTTTCAGGGTAGATCCTGCGCAAGAGGCCCCAGCTCTCTATTTAAGTAGACCATTGTGTATGAATGCATGCACCCCAATAGCAGAACAAATGCAATGAGAAAAGTAAGACAGAATTTTCCTCTTCTACTCCAGTGGAGATGCTTGAAAAATGATTGGCAGGTTCAGAGGAGGAGAGTGGGTGCACTGAGTCTGTGTGAGTGTGTGTGTTTGTTTGTGTGTTTGTTATATGTGTATGTCATTCTAGCAGTGGGTCTGTTAAGCCCTAAGAGTGCAAAGGGGAACCAACACAGGCGGTCAGGCACGGTTGTCAGTCATTCACACCCTTCACCTCTTTACTTCCTCTCTTTCAGTCCCAGTCATATTATTCAGAAGCCTCCTAAAAACACCATCATCAACTCAGCATGGAGCACAAGCGCAAAGCACACACACTTGTGACAGACGTTTCTGTCTGACAGAGCGCTAACAGTACTCGACTCAAACCCATTGCAATCTCTCGAAAACTGTTTTTAAAAAGATAATAAATCATACATCTTTCGACCCAGAAAATGAGAAATTGCCATGTTAACCTTAATTGTCCATTGCAATTATTTATATGATATTTCTGAGGTATTTGTTTTTCTGTTCTGGATAACTCATTGAGTCTTGAGGAATAAAAACTAATTTGAGCTCATCAAACAATACAATGATTTGGTTCTCTAAACAGTCACTGACAAATGTACATTTATTGGAAATCAAGAGTTCTTTTCATCTGTTCTGTCTTGGGAGTTTCTGAACATATCTGAGTAAATGGCATTGTGAATTTCCCATGATGTATCAGGTTCATTGATGTGTACCTCATTGTGCAGGTAGAAACTTTGTCCATGGGGTGTTTTTCAGCCTTGCTACACTTGGTGGTTTAAGTGGGGACCAATGTGTGGGCATGTGAACTCTGGTTGTTCTCTCACTGCTTGTTCATATCCCCCATTGTGGTGGTGGATTTTACTAATCGTACCTATCTCGCATTACAAGGGACTGCATTTGACTTCATTAACCATAAGTCAACAAGGAAAACAGCTGCAGATCAGGAAATGTGCTGAGGAAAAGAGGCTCAGCTTCAATCGTAAATTGATTTTAAAAAGCCCAGTTCTTTACAGACCTTGCAGCTGTCTCCATACAAAGCCTGTTATTGCACAACTGTAGTTGTCACAAAGGTCACTTCGCAAACATGGCAGCACAACCCACCATGCCTGACTATATGAAAATGAAAAGAGAACTTTGTAATTTAAAATAAAAATGTCTCTTCTATGTCCTGTTCAGTTTTATTATTGTTATTATTATTATTAGGCAAAATAGTGGTGCAGTGGATAGCGTTGTCACCTCACAGCAAAAAGGTCCTGGGTTTGAATCTCGGGAAGTGTGGAGTTTGCATGGGTTTCCTCTGGGTACTCTGGTTTCCTTCCACAGTTCAAAGACATGCAGGTTAGAGAGTCTACATTGGCCATCAGTATGAGTGTGTGAATGAATAGTGTGTGTGCCCTGTGATGGATTGGCAACCTGTCCAGGGGGTATTCCTGCCTCTTGCGCAATGTATGCTGGGATACACTCTAGTCCCCTTGCAACCCTGACCAAGAATAAGCGGGTTAGATAATAGATGGATGGATGGATGTTAGGCAGCAATATGTGAGTACTGGCTGATGACAGAAACAGAAAGACCCAGGGAATTTTCCAGTAAAGGACCCAGCCAAGTGTGCGCTGAGCACTGATGAGCATGGCTGACTTTTGAATGCAGCCAGACAACCCTGACTCAAACAGGGCCCCAGGGAAGAATTATGTCTTTGCCACAATTCATCCCCTCTATAAGTTTTTGCGGTGACCTTTTTTTTTGAGACTCTGAGCAGAAGTTCAGGTTGGGTATTTCTCACTTTAGATCCACAAAATTTCCATCTGATTTGAACTTTCACATTCCTATTCCACAGAGATGTCATGTTATGCAGGTAAATAAAAGTGTTCAATTTAGTGATAAATTGAAGATGTAATGAAATTTAAGCTGAATCTTTCAATTTTTGACATGAGTCCATTTCCACCACAATGAGACAAAAAATATATACACACATTAGCAGTCTGAAGGATGTAATTTTACCCTGTTAGGAGGAAGTAGTTTGAGTGGACACAAATAAATAAAAAACTGCCTTCTATGTTGATCACTCTTTAGTGGCTTACATGCTCATCAAACAGTGAAAAAAGGTTGAGAGGTAGACAGCAGTTCAGCTGAACTGTGACAGATCAGTGACATGAGCGATAACACAGCTGTCACTAAGCTCAAGGCCTGGTTGTGATCAACTTAATTTTGAAAAACCTCTCTCTGATGGGCACAGAAAGACTAGAGTTTCACATTGCGCAAGCTGCAGAGGCAGACAGAGTGCGGGTGTCAGAGTCAGGGGTGGGTGTTCACAAATGCATGGACATGCAACTTGCACCCACTCTCTTGCCCTCTGTCTCACTGACACCAGAAGTTTCCCTTCCTCTGATGGGGGGCCTCGGTTGGGCGTTTGTGACGTCATAGAGCTCAGGGGTTCCACTTTTCTGATGTCAGGAGACTCCACCCCCTGCACTTTTGGCAGTGCTGTGGTTGAGGCTGCCATGGAGAAGTGAAACTATTGTGGCTTCAAGAACATGCAGAGCCGCATCACTGATCACTTTCAGTAACAAAAAAGGAGCGATCTTTGTTACTCCTCAAAACAAAAGCTTTTTTGGGGACAATGTAGCATATTCACTACCCTGCTTTCAGTACACACAAGAACAACCAAACAAACCAATATCATGTTTTAATCAAAATACTTAACAACAAATTATATGAACAAAATGGCACAAACCATCTGTATAACCAAATTGGTTGGCATGATGCACTTTGCAATATGTGATCTCTACAATACTGTATATTGAGCAATAAGTGATCTCTACAATATTGTATATTAAGCAAATGCAAGAAGGGCTGTTAAACCTGATTCACCCCATGAAGAAAAGACTAATTAAACAGTTCACAACAAATAAACAGTTCAGAAATTCACAACAGTACAAAATGTATCTAACCCATCCCCTAGTGGCCATGGCGCCAATGCCAAGATTTTGCTCAACTCAGATTTTAATTTCATTGCAATGAAACTATGAGTGGAAGCAACCAAATTCGCCTTTTATCTTTATTAGTACACGATTTGTGACAGAACTCTGCCGAATGCGAAGTTTCTAAGTGTCACTATGTCACATAGCTAGTCCATTTAACAAGCAACCCCCCACCCAGTCTCGCCTGCAACTATACCTATCCATGCATGACACAGTGGACAATATAGTCTATGTGTGAGTTCCTAAAAATATTTTTTTAACCACCAAAAATTAATATTCCGTCATATTAACAAGATAAAGCCAATAGTCAGATTGTACGCCAAAAAACAAACTTGAAAATCCCTGCTAACTCAAGTGCAAAATAAACGTGAAATTCAGGTGTAATTATACCATGTTGTTCTATTATCAATATCTGCTACTAAATATTAAATAAATATCCAATCCTACCATTAGTTTTACGCATAGAGGTGTTCCTTTCAAAAGTGAGTGGTCATTTATTGTCTGGGACAATCTATTTGAGAAATTTAGCAGCACTTTATAACATATACTGTACGCATTATACCCCCCACGCTCTGCAAACCTCTCTCATTCATTCCATTTCATTCTGGTTTCATTGACAACTCCTTTATCCAATATAGAACATTATAATCTTAACAACGATGTTTGCAATGTCTTATTGGATGCTTTGAACAATAGCTTACAGCCGTTTTACGCAAACAACTTAGAATGTAGAGGCGTAATAGTTGTTTTCTGTTATTTTTGCAAGTTTTTACTAATTAACTCAGCATGGATAGAGAAAATCCTTCCCTGCTTACATAAGTTTTGAGAGTGGGTCAAAACAAGATACCATAGTTACCAAGATACCATAGCATTGATTCTGTCAGAGAATATGCCTGAGGAATATGCATGAGGGACATTTTCCTCCTTGATATGCAAGTATTACTGCATGTGATATTTCAAATATGTATGTTATTTTTTCCACTCCGTCAAAATGTTGTGCCATATGTTTGATATTGTTATTTTTGCATTTTGAGTGCATTTCGCAAACTGTAGCTTAAGCATTCATAGATGGCTCAGCCATGTTTTATGTTTGATTTGCCCTGAAGCGAGAACATTTGCAATAATTTTTTGGGAATATTATTTTATCGTAACCTTATTGTACGTAATATAGACTACGTTCTATTTTTATCTTTATTGGCTATACTTGTCACTTAGGGTATGGAAAATACTAATTCAAATTCAAAAGTATTTGAACAGTGACACAATTTTTGTTGTTTTGGCTCTGTACTCCAGCACATTGGATTTGACATGGAACAGTCACTATGAGGTTAAAGTTCAAACTTTCAGCTTTAATCTGAGGGTTTTTACATCTATATTGGGTAAACCCCCCCCCCCTATTTAATATTTGGTTGCATATGCTTTGGCATGCCATGAATTACTTCCTGATGTCTGTGACCCAAAAACATCAAAAAACTCTTGATATCTTATTTTAAGGTGCTCTTACAAGGGATACTATAACCTCTCTGCATTTGAATGGATCTTTATGGCAATTGAGGGATGGGACTAGATTAAGCTGTATGGGAACAGTATGGATTGTTGGCTAAATGGCTATAAGTCATCAAGGGTCTGAGGTGTCAAACGAGCCTGAAATCATCACTCTGCTCCCAGATATGCAGTCGATATGGATGGATCACTTTAAGGGTTGTTTCTCCTGCCTCATTTTTCTATTGAACTCTATGGAAAAATAAAGCATTCAACAAAGTCATGATAAAACTCATGAATAATTGGTATTATAAAAGTACTTTTAAGATGAGAATATTCAACTTCATTCTGCATTTATTAAATTGAAGCCACATACTTGTTTGAAAGGATAACACAGTAAGACAGAATTTTATATAAATGGCAACTGACTGTTTTTATGTCTCATAAAAACTGTTACTATATGAAATAAAGTTTTTAAATGCTGAATAGACAGAATACCAAGGGAGTGGCCATATAGTACTCAAGTGACTACTTCACGCTGGTTTTGGAAGTAAATTCCCAATTCATTTAGAGCTTAGACATTACTTAGACATAAAGCTTACTTTTAAACCATTTCTGCTGATTATGTCTTACCGTCAATTTCCCATATTGTTCAATATAACGCCCGTTCGCAAACTATGTCGTTTTTATGGACCAGCTTAGAGAATATTTTATGTTTTAGTATTTTTTGTGAACATACCAGCGCTGGCACTGTTTAAAAACGCCACGTCCCATGATTCCCTCCGAACGAGCAGCCTTGTCTCCAGACGTTGTCATATAACGTTAGCCAGCAGTAGCACACAGCTCCGCTTTTAAACACATTTTTCTAACATTAGCTAGCTAGCTTGAAGAACTAAAAGCTATAATTACTTTATGTGGTTAACCGTAGCATAGTTTCTGATCTTGTCGGGCGGGCTTCTCCACTTAGCAAGCTCACGTTAGCTCATCTTCAGCAACAGTAGCCTGCTCCCATCCGCCACAAAGAAGACAGACGAGATGATGATATCTTATTGGTTGAACTACAATCATTAATGCACTACTTTAAAAAATAAAAATTGGAACATGCGATATACAGTGGGAGCAATAATTATTTGATCCCTTACTGATTTTGGAGGTTTGCCCACTTACAAAGAATGGAACTGTGTAGAATTTTAATCATAGGTACATTTTAACATTGAGAGACAGAATATCACAAAATAATCCACAATGACAACATCATATAAATTTTATAGGCGGCACGGTGGTGCAGTGGTTAGCACTGTCGCATTACAGCAAGAAGGTACCGAGTTCGAATCCCGGCCGAGGGCCTTTCTGTGTGGAGTTTGCATGTTCTCCCTGTGCCAGCATGGGTTTCCTCCGGGTACTCCGGTTTCCTCCCACAGTCCAAAAACATGCAGGTTAGGCTAATTGGAGACTCTAAATTGCCCATAGGTATGAATGAGTGAGTGAATGGTGTGAGTGCTCTGTGATGGATTGGCGGCCTGTCCAGGGTGTATTCCTGCCTCTCGCCCAATGCATGCTGGGATAGGCTCCAGCACCCCCCGTGACCCTGAATAGGAATAAGCGGGTTGATGAATGATGATGATGATGATATAAATTTTATTAATTTATTATCGTATTTTCGCATGAAATAAGTATTTGATCCCCTACCAATCAGCAATAATTCTGGCTCCCACAGACCAGTTAGTTTTCCATTAAGAAGCACTCCTAATCTCAACTCATTACCAAAAACACCTGTGTCAACTTGTTACATCGTTATGTAGCTGTATAAAAGACACCTGTCCACACAATCAATCAGATTCCAACATTTCCACCATGGGCAAGCCAAAGGAGCTGTCTAAGGACATCAGGGACAAAATTGTAGACCTGCACAAGGCTGGGATGGGCTACAAGAAAATAAGCAAGCAGCTTCGTGAGAAGTTAACAACTGTTGGAGCAATTATTAGAAAATGGAAGAAACACAAAGTCACCGCCAATCTCCCTCGGTCTGGGGCTCCACGCAAGATCTCGCCTCGTGGGATATCAATGATCATGAGAAAGGTCAGGGATCAGCCCAGTACTACACAGGAGGAGCTTGTTAATGACCTGAAGGCAGTTGGGACCACAGTCATGAAGAGAACCATCAGTAGCACACTACACCGTGAAGGATTAAAATCCTGCTGTGCGCGCAAGGTTCCTCTGCTGAAGAAGGCACATGTACAGGCCCGTCTGAAGTTTTCCAAAGAACACCTAGATGATCCAGAGGAGGCTTGGGAGAAGGTGATGTGGTCAGATGAGACCAAAATAGAGCTATTTGGCATCAACTCGACTCGCCGTGTTTGGAGGAAGAGAAATGCTGAGTACAACCCAAAGAACACCATCCCCACTGTGAAGCATGGAGGTGGAAACCTTATGCTTTGGGGGTGTTTCTCAGCTAAGGGGACAGGACGACTTCACCGTATCGAGGGGAGGATGAATGGGGCCATGCACCGGGAAATTTTGGGCGACAACCTCCTTCCCTCAGTGAGAGCACTGAAAATGGGTCGTGGATCCAACATGACAATGACCCAAATCATACAGCCAAGGCAACAAAGCAGTGGCTCAAAAAGAAGCATATTAAGGTCCTGGAGTGGCCTAGCCAGTCTCCAGACCTAAATCCCATCGAAAATCTGTGGAGGGAGCTGAAGCTTCGAGTTGCCAAGTGACCTCGGAACCAGAGGCGGTCTTACCCATTAGGCAAAGGTCGGCAATTGCCTGGGGCCCCAAGCTGACCCCATACTACAAAGGGCCCCGTTAAATGCCTCATAAACGTTTTTTTTTTCCCCCCCCAGTAATTAATTATGTCTTTCTAAAAATGCATGCGCTAAATGGCATCAGAATGCCTAATTCATGAGTGTCTTAGTCAGCCCCCCCCTCAGTCCCCACTACATTGGACTATTCCATGATGAGCCGTCTGCGGAAATGATTCAGTAGCCAATTCGTGTTTCAGCTCGGCGCGATTATTAAAAAGTGAAAATGAAGCAACGCTACCCAAGCAGTGCTGAGAAAAGGAAGCAGGAGGAAAGTAGAAAGTTTGTGGCAAAACTACCAAAGCTAACTACATTTTTCACGGCGGCTAGTAGTAGTACAGATGCCACTAATGAAGAGCAGAGTCAGTCTGAGACTGCTAGCACTAGCACTAGTGTTGGTAGCATTGCTAATGCTAGCGAAGAGGGGCTAACGTTACTAGGGATGTGCGCGTTTAGTCGACTAGCAGATTAAATGTTGCTACCCTCGCTACTCGGCACCAGAAATGCTAGTCGGTTAAACTTACTATTTTATTAATGTACACATTTAAATTACATATTGACATAATTTGCACTGAAATTTCATGTTTTCCTGGTCAAATGTTGCTTTATAAAAAAAACGAGAATCCGTTACTAATGTTAACAACGCCGGATTAAAAAAATAATTTAAAAAAAAGAAGGAAAACAAAACGCATTAGCCTGTTCGCCCTGCAAGTTAAACCAGCGAGGTGGAAAGAGTAAGTAGGCCTATCGCGTTGTTGAATAGCCCAATAAAACGAATCTAATGTCACGTCGATCAGTCGGCCTAATTGTTATTTTTTTGTGTTCCTATTATTGGTAGCTTTTCTGATGACCGATTATTATTTTTTACTGTATTTGCTATGCGATCGCGTTCACCCAATGAAAATGCCGTTGTAATAATCAGGCACGTTTCCTAAAAATGTTTTGTTACGTTGAATATTGTTTTCAATAAATGTTATTTGTTAACTTTTATTTAGTGAGTTGTTGTCATGTTTTGTAGGATGATGTGCAATGTTCATAATGCAAGGCGCAAAGTGCCACACATTTCAGCTGCATTTAAAATACGATTTGGTTATTGAAGAATGTGATTAACGGTTTCAAATGGCTCTTATAATATACGCAATATTTTTTCGGACAATGTTTAACCTTATCGATTAAATTGTGCTCAATTTTGACTGTTTTCTGAGTGTTTTCTTACTTTTAGACTAGTCAACTAGTCTAAGTTTAAACTTCCGTTTAAACGTCAGGGAAATTAGTCGTTAGGAACATCCCTAAACGTTACCCATTGCTACTGCTGGCAGTGCCAACCTAGATTGCTCCAGCAGCAATGTTGATGATGATGATACATGCATCACAACTGATCTTTCTTAGATAAATAAGGATTGAAAAGGGGGGAGAGCAAGGGATGTGTGAGGGCCCCATGCCTGTGTTTGCCTTGGGCCCCAAAATGACTAAGTCCGCCACTGCTCGGAACCTGAAGGATTTAGAGAGGATCTGCAAAGAGGAGTGGACCAAAATCCATCCCAAGATCTGTGCAAACCTGGTGAAAAACTACAACAAACATCTTACCTCTGTTGCTTGCCAACAAAGGTTTCTCCACCAAGTATTAAGTCCTATTGTTCTATGGATCAAATACTTATTTAATACGAAAATACGATAATAAATTTATAAAATGTATATGATGTTGTTATTGTGGATTATTTTGTGATGTCTCTGTCTCTCAATGTTAAAATGTACCTATGATCAAAATTCTACACAGTTCCATTCTTTGTAAGTGGGCAAACCTCCAAAATCAGTAAGGGATCAAATAATTATTGCTCCCACTGTATGGTCTATATCCTTGAACCACACTGACTACTCCAGGAACGTTTCAGCTCATTCTATATATCAGATTCAAGAAATAGTCGATAGTCTCCGAAGCTCATTCTATCTGTCATAGGGAATTTACATTTGAAACCAGACTCCGCCCATGACTGACGTACTCACTTGAGTACTCTATTAGATATATGCCCTGTTTCTTTTAGCCAATCAAAACTGGAGTAATAAAGGGCTTGATGGCCTGTGGTTAACATGATTAAACTGCTTTTCTGCAGGTTTTGGTTCAGCACCAATCATTTCTGTTTCTTATAAGGATGTAGAAAGACAGATAAAATTCCTGAATGATTGTATATTGAGACACTCTGCGAAAGGTATCAAGATTGGACCCTGTATACATATGAAAACTGTGAGCTAAATGTTTTATTCCACGTTTGCAAAAAAATTAAATTAAACAACTCAAATAACTTAAATTTTTTAATTAATTTATCAGGTAAGGTTTTACATCTTGAAGTTAACCTTCAATGTTGGTCATTTCTAGTACACAGGTTTCTTTTCTTTGAGCATGCTGAAGGTCAGGTGTGATCAAATCAAATCAAATCAAATCAATATTTATTTATGATGTGTGTTGGAGTAAAAAAAGCAGCAGGACCTTTTTTGTGATACACAACTGGGTTCTCCCTCCCAACCCTCAAGCTCCCAACAGCACCACAGGTGGGAGCTGGTGGGTTTTAGGGGATTTCTACAGAAATATTTTTATGAAAAGAATACATTTTTTCAATATCCACATACCTTATAATGTACAATACAGTGCAGTTTGTATAAGAAGCATGTTGTTTTTAAACACAGTATGTCTATCAAATGAATTAGGGTTGTTCATATGTGATAATGATATCATAATTTTATCATAATTTGTATAGAGCAATATCATTTTGCTAATAAAGTTATTTTTTATTATTATTTCAGGTTTACAAATTCAGATGGCTTTTTGGATACAGAAGATATAGTTCTGTGGATTTTTGTGGAATGTCATAAAAATCCAGAAAAAATGCTACTGTTGTTATTCCCCCAGAAGATGTTTGCTTGTAAAAATGTATTTATGACTATTTAGAGATATCACAAAAACAGAAAGAATGCAACACTGCATTAATGGATAGCCACCACTTTCTTCTCAAAAAGGAAAAGGTAGATTTTTTATGCGTGTCTCAGTGGAACAGGGTTTGACTGAAAAACCGCCGAAGGCCTGAGAATAAACCTAAAGAGGGTTCCTTCTGATCGGATACATTTTTTTTCATGCAATCTGTTCAAAAAATTGCCCTTACTCACAGAAATTTGTTGCACAAATTTTATGGTAAACATGGGCTCAATCCTGCTATATCTGATTGTGTGACAGAAGGCATGCATAGTCATGGACAAAAACAGAAACAGCCAGAAGAAAGGAACAAGCATACAGTTTTGGTGGTTTGGAGCAAGAGGTGAAGCAAGGATAAATTGCCCTTGATTAAAAAAAAAAGACTTTCTTGGTGCCTACTTTGCTCTACACAGCTGGTTTTATCCTCATTTGTTGCAGTAAAAGGAACATGGTTTCCTTATGAAGCCTGAAAAGGCTGCACTTCCTGGCGTTCAGTCCACGTTTCCTCTCTAACAGTACACGGGTTATCTTTAGATACCCCCTCCCCCGGTTCATCCAGCTGTTTCCTGCACAAAATGTTTTTTTTTACTTTGGTATCAACCTGCCATCAGTTTTTTTGATGATGACAAAGAAGATGATAAAAATTAAGAGTTAATGTTGTTCTGATAACCATCCTCAAACTCATTTCTTGAAGACATTTGTAGTAGCTGGAATGTAAAAATGTAGTTAAATATATTGGACCAGTCCTCAGCCACAGTCATTACTGGAAGTCCACTAATACTCCTCTTGCTCTCATTCCCACTCATTTTTTGATGTCTAAACCTGGAGTCTAGCATTACTTGCCCCCAGGGATAGTATTATCATAATATCAATATACAATATCAACAATGTTCTCTCTCCTGCAGTATAAATTGATTTTCACCACCTATAAAGTAATATAGTGTGTATTTACAGGTGTTAGATATTACCTCACCTTCACATCTCTAACTGGACAGCTGGATATCAACCCGTTGTGGACCTTCCTGCTCCAGCAGCTACACATATGGAGGCCAGTTGGGGCTGTGCACCTGGAAGATTGTTCTGGGAAGTTTCTAATCAGGATAATTAACATTTCCCTGGGTCAGATTTAGTGTGTGCAAGTGATTAGACTATGGAAGTGATATCGATTGAGGACTATTACTCTAATAGGAGGAGCTCAAATACAGAGCTCATCCCATGTATACATTGACAATGCAGATGACAGCATATGGATATCAATAAATATCTATTGATATAACATGAGTATTATCCAGCTGTTGCTGTGAGCATTTCTTCTCTAGTGTAGGATATATGAGTGACAAGGCTATATACAGATATATGAGTGTGCAGGAGTGGGGTGCTAATTCAGTTTTTGGAGAGGAACTGGGGATTCCAAATATGTCTGCTGTGTTTGCTGGAGAACATCTGCTGCTCGTTCGCCCGACCCTTTTGTTTTTCTTTCTCAAACTGACCCACCCTTATTACTGGGCTGCTGCCTGCTGCCATCTGAACTTTTGTGTCTTTGCAGGACGGTATGTTAAAACTGTACACTCCTCTCAACTACTTATTTTTCCATTCCTTCTCTGTTTCAGATTTTTCAGGCAGATGCATGCTCCTTATGTAAACAGGCTACATTGGTCAAACGTTCAATACCATTCACAGTCCGCTCTTCATATGGTCAAATGTTCAAACTCAGACAGTAGACATTTGGCAAAGTGGTGTACTCTGCAGCACAAATAGAAGAGTTGTTTTGCTTTTATTAACGTGGAGGAAGTTTTCATTCAGCTGATAAATGGTAAGCGCCCAGATGCCACATGTGAATCTACCACCCATCTAAAGATAAAAAGTGAAAAGGAAAGCCAGTCCATCAGAGTTTTTCACTTGCCAAGTCCTGAGCAACCAGACACAGCCTGAGTCTCAGCATGGGCAGAGTGCCGGTCCCGTGAATCGGTTCCCTTGTGAATCCGGGGCTGACTGACGGGAGCGACAAAAGCAAGAGCCATCACTTTGTCAACAAACGTGCAAATCAGTGGGTGGCACCAGCTTTCCCAGTGCCACTCCTTTAAGTGTGCCCTGAGCTGTCTGCATCCCTCCCTGTCCCGCTTCTTGCCTTCCCAGACGGTACTCTGTCCCTGAATCAAAAAGGGCTTTATGTCTGTCCTTCGCCTCTGCACACGACGGCTGTGATCAGTGCTGGCCTGGACCTGAACCAAGGGACTGACAGAGACATCACCCCTTCAGGCAGAGCAGAGCACCCACCTCCCCCTCTCTCTTGCTCTCTCTTTCTGAACTAGTCTATAGTTTTTTTAAATTTTTTTATTTTTAATTACACGTATTTTATACCAATAAACATCCTCAATACATATGGGAAGTTCTTGAATTTAATGCAATCCCTCCCTTTCTGAAGAATAGTGATCTTTTTCAAGTCTTTTGGTTCTCGCTCTTGGAATTATTGGAAACGGAGGCCTACAAACTGAAACGGGCAAAGAGAAATCTTGCTTCTTTTCACACTGAAGCAATACTTTCTTCATGAAAAGTGAACGTTGCTGAAGAAAATGAAGACCAAATGTACCTGTGTTTAAATAAGTTTAAATTTCCTGGGGTGTTTGAGTGTAACTATATTTTTAAAATACTCTTTCTTTTAAAAAAACAATTAAAAGTAAATAGAAGTTGGTGCTCTCCTAAGTTTCAGATTAGGTTGTAGCAATGAGACAGGCCATTCCAAATTGGGAGTAACAGTAAGCTGGAGGATGAAAAGATATTTAGTAATTGTAATTAGCACCCGCAGCCTTCGATCGAATCCGGACTGTGTCAGTGCTGAGTCTGCCGACTGTGGCCAGTAGCTCCATAGAGGGACGTGCAATTGACGATTGTGTTGCCCAGAGAATGGGAGGTTTCAGTTGGATTGGGTTCCGCACGCGTCGCTATTCAGTGACCCCTGCTGGTCGATCGAGCACACAGAGATTGCAGCCAAAGGAGCATATGAAAGGTCACTTCTCCAACTCCACTCTGCGCGAACTTAGCTGTGGTGTGAAAAGAAGCAGCTGGTGACACCCAGTGTTTTGGAAGAGAAAAGTGGATGTCTACACTCTCCTGAATCGGCAGTGTGGTTCGCGGATGTACGTGGCTCTGGTTGCAGGCAATTGGCCATTCCAAATTGGGGTGGGAATTGGATATGCTCAAATTGGGTGCCAAATTTTTTAAGAAAAAAATTGACAGTTGATGGACACAGATTTGCAGATGGACACAGTTTTACTTGAGCAGTTTATTATTATTTACTGCAGACAGTGTGAAAACTATCTATACTGTAGTTGATTTAAAAAACCAAAAATACCTGAACCAGTCTGTTTAGGACTACTGATGCTGAACTTGACTGCAGGTCTAGACTTCAGCATTGACGTGTTAGTTCAGGCTGCTGGGTTGCCGTGCTGGTGCAAATGAGGGGCTTCCTCCTTGGTAACCACAGCAGAAGACCCTGTTGTGGAGCTGGCACTTGGCTACAGAACGTTCTGGGATGCCTGATTTACCATGATATCCACTGACGTTATTCCAGCATAGGTTACAAAAGTGTCACACACCCCTTCCTCCAACTTTCACTCTGACCCTGTTATAATAATAATAATAATATTATTATTATTATTATTATTATTATTATTATTATTATTATTATTATAAATTAATTAGAATAAATCAAATATGCAGGCAAAGATGAGTTTTATTGAAGTGTGTTCTACACTGTATTAGGAACATTTGATGGATTCAACATAACTTAAAACTTGAATTGATTACATCATTGTTATTTTTAAAAAGTCACAGTTTTTGACTGATTATTATTTTAATAATCTCATTGATTATTTCCTAGTTGAATTTTATGTTATGTATCTCACTGACTAAATTAAATATGGAGGTGTCAATCTATGATGTACTGTAGATGTATTAATTTATCATTAATTTCTAAAGCAAATATTATGGTAAAGACATAATTTAACAAAAAATAATTGTTAAAATGGAGCTCTCTGTGTTGCTATTAAAGGCTTACAGTAAATTTCAGAGAGGCATATTGAAAGGCGTTAGTATTTTCTGTACCACTGTTGGGCACCTGTGTATCAGTCTTTAGTCCTCAGGTAGTCCCAACAATTTGTAGATGGCAACGTACGGTATCTCTCTCGCTATTGAAGCAGCTGCTCTGAACCTGGGCCCTACCACCTGGGTGATCATACCCTGTCACCACTCAGGTGATGACATAAGACCTATAATGAGGAACCAGCTGCTTCGATACCAGCCAGATACGCTGGAGGAGAAAGCAGTGCCCTAATGCCATTGCTGAGAGGGCTCTGTGGAGCTAATGTGAATTCTGACATTATGAGAATGTTGGAACAGCCTGTGATGGGGATTACTGAGCCTCACACACACATACAGTATGTCTGTGTAATTTATTGGCTGTGTCATGGAGACTCCCGCTCGGTTCAGATGCCATGCACCACCAACCTGGTCAACAGTCGGGGTGATGATTAGCACATTTCTCACTTCAGAAACTGGAATTTTCTGAGCCTCTGAGAAGTTCCTAATGCGGCAAGTCTAGCCAACAGTATCATATATGTCGAGGATTTAGATAAACTTCACCTGTATTGCGCGTTCAGAAAGTAGGAAATTGTATTTTGGTGCATTTGTATTACCTATATCCCCTTTCTCAACAATATTCAGTGATGGCATGTGGGCGATCTCATGTGCACTGATCTCTGTGAGCCCTTCAGGTTGAGGCAGGGAGATACAGAGAGTTCCGACTGTGTGAAGAAGATAAAGGACCGTCCTGAGCTTTTGCACAGTTACACATGGATCAAGGACCAAGGACTCCAATGTAAGCCAGTCCTCTCCAGAAAAAAAGCTTCCTCTAAATGCTCTGAGTCACTACTACGGTTCAGAATTAGATTAGACTTTTTTCTAACCGTATTTCCCAGCAGCTATAAGTCATTTAAAAATGCCTGTTTCCCGTAAGCAAAACACTGCTCAATGCTTTTGTGAAATAAACCTAAATAGATGCTCGTACAATTTACAAGTAATACAAGTCTTGGCCGTTGGGAGAACAGATAATGAAATAAAAGGCAGGTTTTGTGGTAATCGCCTCTGTGTCCAATAAAAGAGATATTTTCCATTTAGTTTATTGATTGAGAGCATTAAAGTCCAGCTGCCTGTCTCCTGGGGCATAGCCCAGAGTGGCTCATTTGTTCAGATGTGCAGTAATGTATCAATGAGGAATTTGTTGTGCTCTTTTTTCCTGATCAGTTCTGGCCTTCAGCTGAAGCACACGTGACAACGAGTGCTCCAGGGGGAATGCTGAGAGCATCTGGACTTTACTTATGTTACTCTGGGCTTTTTACTGACAAGATATGCCCAGTGGATGTGAACTGCGCCGTGCGCCACGTACCAGCCCAGAGGTTCATTGGTAATGGACCTTACTTTTAAGTGGTAAACTGAAAGCCAGCTCCCAGCCAGGGGCAGGCCGGTCGGCCTGGTGCAGCAGGCAGGCAGCGTAAAAGCCAGCTCCCAGCCAGGGGCAGGCCGGTCGGCCTGGTGCGGCAGGCAGGCAGCGTAAAAGCCAGCTCCCAGCCAGGGGCAGGCCGGTCGGCCTGGTGCGGCAGGCAGGCAGCGTAAAAGCCAGCTCCCAGCCAGGGGCAGGCCGGTCGGCCTGGTGCAGCAGGCAGGCAGCGTATAAGGTTGCATTGACCCTCCAGTCCACGGAACACTGGCTGAGCCTCACATTAACAGGTTATCGGCTGCTCTGCGTTTCCCTTTCCCCCTCTCCTTTAAGAGTATCACGGGTCAAAAGCCACAGGGTGATGGGTGTGCAATGTGGTGTTTTTCTGGTAACCATAGTCTCAGTCATGGGCCGATATGAAAACACCAGCTGTCTGCGCCTTTATAAGGTCCCGTCTAAGAATGTCAGCCATGTGTGGGGAAGCAAAAAAAAAAAGGTCATGGGGGAACAAGCAGTAGATGACTAGATTTGTGAACTCCTAGCAGGAAGCATGTTTCTGGTTATGTGTGCAGCACTCGATGCACAGAATGCAGACCTGCAACATTCCTTTCATTTCTTTCCTTTATACAGATTATTATTAATACTATTATTATTATGCAACCTGATATAGATTTTTTTTTAACAGATTGTAGATATGCGTATATGGAGAGGGGATGCATTGCAGCTTGCAGCTGTACAAACATGATAAACTCTTTTGTTGTTTTTTCATGCATTAAAACACAATAGGGCTTTTAAGTCACAATGAATATCTGTGGTATAAGAAATGCTCTGTATGACAACACTCTTTTCCAGGGCCTGCGGATGGGAGCACAAGTCAGGACTGGTCGGGGAGGAGAGTAGGCGGTGGCTTATTGAAACCCTGTGTTGTTGCTCAGTGCTGCGTTCGCACATGCACTGCTCATTTCCTCAGTCTCTGCAAATATTATGTCCTTGCTCACAGCAGAGCAAGATGTTATGCTCAGTAAATATACAGTGCCTTTAGTTATCTTGTGGTGCACTATATTTATCTCCGTGTGCTTTTCTATCAATTAGAGGGAAGATAGGAGGAGACCACTAGATTGTCCCTGAAGCTCTGACCCCCGGCTCTTCTATCATACATATTACCCCTTTCTTATGGGGGAGGCTGTATGACTAGCAGAAGTCAGTATACTGTCAGGGGTGTATTGCTGTACAGTCATAATTGCTGAATCCCCTGATCAAGTCCAACTTAAAATATAAAAGCTGTTTCTTTTTATAGTTTTATTTAAGAAAACTGATAATTCCATTTTTATGATATGCATTTATTTTCAAATACATGGATACATTATTCAATATCACTAATTTCCAGAGGTGTAAAATCTAGGGGCCAGAAAGTAAAAGTCCTGCATTGTTTTTCCTCCACCCATAAACTCAGCCAGCTGATTTCACTAATTAGTTCTACCTCCTGGCTGAAGAATTATCAAATACAGGTGATTGGAACAAAATACTGGGGTGAACTTTTACTTTCTGAATCTGGATTTTACACTTCTGCTAATTTCAACAAGTCATTGCCCATGACTTGATGTGCATGACGGGACACAGTGTGCACATGTAAGCTTGGAACCCCCAAAAAACTGCAATCTAATGGCCAATACAATAATTACTTAAACCCCGAGCTACACAGTAAAATCCAACATTTTCCTTTTCCCCCTGACTACAGGGAAACATAAACCAGACTCCATAAACCAGAATGTATTTTGTACCATATGAAAAATAAAATTAATTTATTTTTGCAGTCAAAACTGTAGTGGTTGGACTATTAATTTAGTGTAATAGTCAACATGACCTCTTTGAAACAAATTTCTTTTAGATATTTCATTGCCAGATATAACTATCACATGTTTTGTAATATGTCCGTAATATTTATAGCATCAAAAAAAAAAAAAAAAAGTATTAGTGAACCCTATGGCTTTTGTGAGAGAGAATTTATAAGTTTTTTTCAAACCTGGAGATACCTACAGATAAGTAAGTAAATATTAAAGTAAGTGGGCTTTCCTTCACATGGTGCTTCCGCAAGCATTGAAACATTGAATCAACATAAGCCAATTGCAAACTATTTTTGCCATGAGTACACAAACAATGTTAATGAGAATAAAATAAAGCCACATGTGGTCCTCGGCAAAGATTGACAATTGAAAACAAATTTTGGAGGTAGAGATGGCTATGGAGGGTGGATAGAAGAATGGAAATAAAAAGCTCCATTAAAATAGCAGAGCACCACAGCTGTTGTACAGGCCCAACAAACCCATTGAACTCTGGGAAGGGATCCTAACAGCAAGAGCCAGGGGTTCGCTGCAGTTCAGCCCAGCAGGGCCTCCTTTGGCCAGCAGCCTGCAGAAGCTGTGGAACCAGGAGAGATAGAACCTGGGTAGTAAAAATGAAACAGTGCAAACTCTTACAGAGCAATAAAGAATGTCAACGTTTTCTCTCTTCTTTTAAGTCACATTTCTGCTGCACGTGCTGATGCTCTCTGGTGTGGTGCTGGGGTTGGAACGTTTTTTTTTTTTTTGTGTGTGTGTGCTTTTTTTCCCCTCTCTTTTTTCATTTCTGTGAAACAGAATCTCCCAGCTTACAGTGCAGGCAGTCTTGAGCTCTCTGCAATCCAAAACAGATGTGTGAGAGCAGCTCACCGCCGAACTTAGTGTTGAGAAACTGCCTGTGGGCTGCCGAAGTGGGGGGATGTAAGCAAAAACAGCCTTGTTGCTAAGATACGCAAATAACAAAGCAAGCCAAGGCCTCACTGAAAGAGCATGCTTAACTCTGCTAATTGGAAAGTAAGAAAAACAATATTCTGACTGAAAAAGCTGAAGGTTGAGTTCATCTCAATTTACAGGAGAAAAAGTTAATTAAAAAAACACTTTCTCTTCCCCTAACCATAGAATATATATAATAGCAGAATGTTCCGACATGTTTGAGCATGTAGGTATGTTTTTCTTTTTAATGTACGAGATAAATTATTAAAGACTTTTTCTACGCTTTGAACAGTGCCAAATGTCCTCTTTCCAAATATGAGCTGAGTGTCACTACAAGCTCCCTTCGCCCAGCTGCATAGCCTGTTCTCCACCCTTCTTCTAATGATCTCAATCCTTCATTCACCAGCAAACATGATACATTAATTGAAGTTTTGATGGAATCCAGCTGAGCACAGGGCCTGGGGATCAAAGGTTGACTCAGAACCCCTTTCACTGACATATTTGAGATTGTATCTTTATATATCTGTCTGTCTACCCATCATAAACATTTAACCACTGTCTGCCTATTCAACCATCTGTGTCTCATTAGGATCTCACCATACTTTTTTGCTGTTGTTGTGGAACAGGGCCAGAAAGATGGGGGTACCATGTGGTCCTGTCATTTTCTCACACTCTCTCACTGCTGGAATTGACCCTTCTTCTGGGATCTGATAGGGTCACCAGGGTAGACTGAGTATGCCATCCTACCATGGATGCTAAATCAGGAGATTGACTCTAGATGTGACAGCTTTCCTATGTGCTTGCACAAAGAAACTCTTTGTATTTACACTCTTTTCCTGGGAGAAAATGAACACATAGATTATCATTGAAACTGAAACGGTGGCTTGTTGGCCACGTTGTCCTCAGATCCTGGGAGGACACTTTGAGTGAGTGACCTCAGTCACACAGCCCTCGGCAGCTCACAGTGTGCCTGTAGGGCTCTGGAATGGACTTGCCTCACACCAACATGTGCACATGTGCACCACTTACCTCCATGTTTTGGCTAGTTTTCTCTGGCATTGCCCTGGCAATGCTCTTGAAAGTCTCTCAAAAGGCAAATTTGAGACATATAACTCCCAGAACTAGCTTTTGTGTCAGAATATATCTCTATACCTTGCATGCAAATGTATGTTACGTTTTTATACATGCTCTATATTTTCTCCTTCATTACTTACTCATGATTCTCTCCTTTCAGAATCAAAACCATGAGCATGCATAATTAATGGTTTCATAGTTGTTTTCAACATATTTTAATGCCTTTTAACATCAATGTACAGCAACAATTTAAGTCTCAAGAATTCTAATTTTGATCCCTGCAACTAGTGATCTTGGGTTTCCGGGCAAGATCCTGATTTCTTTGTTTAGTGACTGGGTACCATGGTGATTTTTGTAAGCAAATACAAAGTTTAACTGCAACAAGTTAACACAGCTATCAATTTTCAATTTGCAGAAGACATCATGGTTTACTCAAGATAATGGGGGCCAGAACTCCTAGTGAGATAAGACCAGAAAGTATTACCTTCTGCTGTTTGTATGGGCATTTTAAACATGAAGAAAATAAATGTATTGCTTTTGCTTAAACGAAGGAGGAATGATCCAGATCAGATGAGAGAGACTTCAGTTTGATGCTCTCTAAAAAAAAGTGCAGTGCACACACTGGAAAAAACAACTCAATTATGAGTACCTTTACCTGTCATACATAGTGGTAAATCAGTTAAAGTGTATTTTGTAAATATGTTTTATTTTGTTGGGTAAAAGAAGGAATAAGAAGTATATTATATCCATATACATCAGAAGCCAGGTGATACAACTTTCTTTGAAGGGCAAATAAATGTTGTTTCTGTTGAACTAGAAATGTGAAACTAAATGCTAAGCTCTCCAGTCTCTACTGCTGAGGACTGTCTGTAACTATAGTTTAAAAAAAAATAAAAACCTAATCATCTCATGGTGACCTGCTACCAGTGGATAGCATAATTTTTTCACAGTGCTTTCTGTTCAGAGGGCTTGTAGCTCAGCATGGGAGCTACACATTACAGCCTAATCAAGGGCCAGGGTGAGATTCCAGCATGGCTAATTAATAACCCAGGAACTCATTTCACAAGCTGTGGAGAGTAGTGCATTTCCCCCAAAGCCATTTCTTCTTCACACACATTGACAAACCTGAACTTCCAGCCAAACATATCTGTGACCTTGAATGGTATTGGTCTGATAACGCTGTGCAAATTTGCCATGAAACTAAAATATTTTCTCTGGCATATTTCACATTTCTTGCAGTTACCACCAATGTTATATCTTATCACCTTTCTCTGCTTTAGTCTCAGTTTACCTTTTCAGTTCAGTTCAATATAAGAGAGCCTATTTCTTTGCTGTCCCAGACAGGCTCTGGGTGAACCCTTTGTAATTTGTTAAACACTCCCCTTAGCTGTGGGCTGACAGATTTTCTTACTCTTTACAACACGAGGAACATGCTTTGTGCCGCACCAGCTTGCAATTATGTGGTTTAACCTGAAGCACTGAGGTAATTAGACAAAGGATTCACAAATGGGGTCCATAACCTCACCAATGCTGCAAGGCATTTTGTCCTCCTCATTAGATGTCCTTCTATCCTGGCCTGCTGCACTTCTCTGGGCACCTGCCACCAGGCTGTTTCTACAAAAACCAATCCAGACGTGTGGTGCAGAACCTTGTGACCAGGTGTGAAAATTATTCTTAGAAAACCACTGGAAATGCTCCAAGCAACATTCACCTATTTATAGACAAAGCTGACATTGTGATGTTGTGTTTACCTTGGGGCTCTGGAATTTTCACAGGGCCCTTGGAAACTGAGATGAAACATCTTGCATGTTGTGATATATCTGCTGACTTTATGCAAGGCAAGTTAGAGGTGCCATACAGTGATTACTAAAATATGATTATCTTTTCTATCTGAAAGTCATCTAAAATCTCAGTCAACAGCCTGTCACTGAAACCTGCAGCTCTCTGTTAAAACACTCACTCAATCTTCAGCTTATAATTCCAGCTTGTGTGTCGAGCTGCAGCAATCAACCTCTTTCATTTTTGCTCTTTCTTTGTCTTGCTCACTCTTTCATTCTATTTCATTCACTCTGTCTCATTGCGATATTTGCCAACAGCCACCAGACCAAATCTGGAGATTTGAAGCTGTGTGCATATTGCACTTTTCAAGTTGGTATGGTCTTCAGATCAATCTTCTATTGTCCATAGAAGCTCAACTGTTTGTTTTTGTGTTTTGAAGGCATAGCTACAGTCTTCTGTAGCTGTGAGAAACTTTATTGGCCATGAGGCCGACATGGTACAAGACAGTGACTCAGGCTTATGGGGTGAACCTGATCCTTCTGCATCCTGGAGCAGAGCTGTAGATGGTAACTGAAGACTGTGGCTGAAAGCAGATCCCCTCCCCCTCTCCTTGATCATGGGCTTGTCATCATGCACAGCAATTTTGTAGCCCAGCTTCCAATTCTAAAACCCCATACTCAGCAAACAACAACTTCATAGGCTCACAGTACAATTTCAAAAGTACAAAAGTTTAGCCATTGCACGGTTCACATGCTACAGTGCAGTATGCAAAGAACTAAAGACTACATGACATACTTCAGTAACCCATTTCTTGCTTTTCGGTTGTTTGGTTATTTAAATATTTTGCAACCTCTACCCGGGCTAATTTTATGCAAATAAATTATATTTTACAATTTTACCCAATACCTCAAACTACTTTAATGGCCATGCATTCTTTCATTGGTAGGAATGCATGAAGTGGGGTCACTTAACATCAGCAGATAATAGTAATACAATAGAACGTCAGAAATACAAACCTCAGTGTTATGGACTGAACATTCAAACAAAAATGCTGTGAAGCCAGAAGTAGTGCCTAATAATATGTCTGCTCAAACACTTCATAATTACTAATAGAAAAGGTAAGACTCAAATGGGAACAAAATTTGAAGAGGGGTATCTTAGCATTATTGCTTAAGAATACAATGTGAGAAAATCAACAGTGTATGATATAAAGCCGACTTGGAAAGCCAACTGCTTGTTTATTGGCTATTAACTTATACTAAGGGTATAGCTACAAAATGAGAGTATCCCATTTAAAATAAGGCGGCAGTAAGATTTCAATCAACAAAAAATTAATTGATTTATTTTCCCATCACTTTCAAAATTACAAACATTTCAGAGTTTCAAGCAACCTGCATCCCTGATGTTTTTGGATCTCCTGAGGTTCTACTGTAAACGTGTACTTAAAAACCTCATTGTAACTGAATCAGTCAAAGGGAGGGTAGAAGTGGCTGAGAAGGCCCAAATGACAGAGCAATGCCTTTAGGCTATAAAGAAGTCTGGCTAACATCTTACAGGCTGACCCTTCTCTCAATTTCAGATATGTGCATAATTTCCAGACCTTTGGATTTCCCTCGTTGTCTGGGTTTGGATTTGAAGGCAGGTCTTCAAGAGAGAGGCCTTTGGCATAGTCTGGAAAGGGGGTTTAGGGGACATGGGTCTCTTCAAATCCAAGCAAGCACATAGTCAAAGGGCTATTATGATGAAAGGTTCCATGAGCCTTAGGGATTTTTTCCCCAACTGCCTCGTGTCAGCATGGTGTGACCTGACATTGCAGAATACTAAATACATACACCGTTCATGAATACAAATTTGAGGGGTCTCTTTCACTTATAATGACCTGAGACTTTTCTCCAAAGCTGTGGGGCTGCCAGCCACATTCACCACTGGTACAGTCCAGATTTGATACCAAACCATGTGACCCATCCATGCACTAGAACAGTGCCTTAACAAGATGAGCCACCTCGCAGCCCCATGCTGCAGTAAACTTACAAATAAATGTGTGATTTTGTGCTTTTGCGAGTTTATCTTACTAGTTTTTTTATCCCTACACTATTAAAAGTTGGGACAATGGCACATAGGCACTAGCCCAGATTCAGTAAGCAAGATTTGTTGAATTATGCTTGCATTACCTTGGCAAATATAGCAAAACCACTGATCAAAGTGTTGTATTAGGAGTTGTTTTTCGGATACGCATGTTTATATGGCTTTGGGAGTCATATTTCAGTGTTCACCTGTAAATATATACATTATATGGCTTAGCTCATTTCTGAACAGCGCTGAACTACAGCCTAGTTCAGAGGCAAATTGCCCTGTTGTTACTGAGCGTCGTTGTGAACAACCGCATTAAGACAGTATCAGTGGACTATACGGCCATGTGTGGTCTCCACTATAACAGCAGGTACGTGAGCGGATAAATCAGTGTGGGAAAGGGCAAAGTTGACACTGCAGGCTGTAGTGGGGAAGTGTCGTGAGGGAGAAAGCGTCTGTAGATAGATTAGATAAAACCACATCTGCGTGCGCTCAGTGGAAACTTCCTTGTGTGTTTGTCCAACAGGAAAAAATTAACACTGAGTCTGCTTCGGGAATTAAGCACCAAAACCCTACATGTGTTTGGTGAATTGTTTTTCAAGTTGTGGGTTTGGTTAGAACAAAACAAAGGACAGCTGTGATGAGAGGGCAAGCTTTCTCTAAATGATTGTGGCTGACCGGACCTTGTACCCCTGAAGCACAGCATGATTGTTGCACTTGGCCAAAATCTGCAGGATGCAGCCCTTGGTCCCTTCATTACCAGATAAGAGTTCGCTGGTCATTTTCACCACACTGAAAATTTTGGATTTTAGTTGCATGTGGTACAAGGGATCTGAAACGCTCACTCTTTGTTCTTTGATATGACAGTGCTGTACAAATTTCACTGGCAAAGGTTGTGACAAGGAGACAAGTATTTGTTTTCAGGCTTCATCCTTTGGATTCCAATATACATGACACCACAGACAGGAAAGAAGTTGCACAGTCACATGGTTGGCCGGGGGAGGGGCTAGTGGAAGCCAGAGAGAGCAGCAAAGATTTGACCCTGGTTTGGCCAGTCTCCACAATGAGTGACTGACACCAGAGGAATTCCGCCTATTCCCAGTCCAGAGCACATTACTTCTTCAACGTCAGACAGCTTGACTCAGCAGTATGACACGATGAGAGCAGCACACTTGAGTGGGCATAATTTGCTTGCAAAGCCCTGCGGCACTAGAATAGCCATTCTCCCTTTCCCTTGAAATCTGCCTTTGCATCGTCCTGCACTTTCTTTGGATCCCTTTGCTCGCTGATGTGGATCTCCTGTAGTTAACATTATTGGGACGACCTAACCTTTGTGTGCCGTTTTCTCCATATGACGCTCATACCGGAAAAGCAAACAAAAATAAATAAAACCCATGCAAAAAAGGCCCTCCCTCTTTCTTTAATGAAGAGCAAAATGATGATAGTATCTATGGAACAGTGAGTTGTACTGCCTCACAGGTCCCCTGTCATTATGTTGTTTCTCATTGCAGATTCTTCTGGTCAGCCTAAAGCCATGGTTGTGTTGTTTCTCATTGCAGATTCTTCTGGTCAGCCTAAAGCCATGGTTGTGTTGTTTCTCATTGCAGATTCTTCTGGTCAGCCTAAAGCCATGGTTGTGTTGTTTCTCATTGCAGATTCTTCTGGTCAGCCTAAAGCCATGGTTGTGTTGTTTCTCATTGCAGATTCTTCTGGTCAGCCTAAAGCCATGGTTGTGTTGTTTCTCATTGCAGATTCTTCTGGTCAGCCTAAAGCCATGGTTGTGTTGTTTCTCATTGCAGATTCTTCTGGTCAGCCTAAAGCCATGGTTGTGTTGTTTCTCATTGCAGATTCTTCTGGTCAGCCTAAAGCCATGGTTGTGTTGTTTCTCATTGCAGATTCTTCTGGTCAGCCTAAAGCCAAGGTTGAGAAAAAGGCCTGCTTTTTTTGCTCTCCACAGCATGGAATATTATAGCCACTTAAAGCAAAAATGCCCATTTATGATTGGCCACCTTTTACTGTTCTCAAGCAATATTTCAGTGATGAAGCACATTTCCACAGCTAATTCAGTTAAATATCAAGTTTGCTTTGCTGATGCATAACCGCAAATATTCACAGAGAACAAGAGGCCACAATGCTAATGCATATATTGTACACAGGAGGGAGTAACATGCTAAATGGTAACACACTGTCGTGAGATGTGTAACACAGTTCGTACGGCATCTGACTCTCAAGCTATATACCAGTGCCCCAGTGCAGGCAGGTGTTCGATCCCATGTTATGGCCCCTTCTGAGCTGTGATCCCTTCTCTATCTGTTACTCTCTCTGCTTTCTACCTGTCTGAATAAAACAAAAATATATAAAAGGAGCGCAGACTGTCTGCTCTCGTTTAAAAAATAAATAATACAAAAATTGTGATGCACATAGTGAACGGGAGAGCGTAACATGTTAAATTGTAACATGTTAAATTGTAATGTACACAGTGAATGGGAGAGAGAGTAACGTTAAATTATAGTGCACATTTGGGGAGGTTAGGATGGGTTCCCAGGGAGGGACTCTAGTGTGCCTGTGTACAAACACCTGTTGTTCTGATAAAGCTCCAGCACTCTAGCAAACTGAGGGGAAAACCCAGAGCAAGGACAAAACAATACCCAGAACAGCTCTGTAGGGGATCAGATTACTGTAAATAATGGTTCTTGAAAATTACCAGTGCAAGAACAAAGCTCTTGTTAAAATGACCAGGAATCGGTCAGATGCAACATGAGATTCACCACGGTGCCATTCTTGTTGTTATGTGCGATACCAGAAAGCCCCGTCTCATTACCCAGCCCCTCTCCCCATCTACGGGACTCACAGCTCAGGCTATCATGTAGACTGCCTTCTGTGGTCAGTCGCACACAAGCCCTGAATTATTTAGTGAACAAGCATACCGAGAGGGGGCGGGTGGGGTATGGTGGTGGTGGGGGGTGTAATGCTCAGGGGATTTTTTTCTCTCTTGACAAATGAGGAGCTGACTGAGAGGGCCTCCGTCCCCTTAAGGGGGTGGGGGCATGAATCAGCGCCATATCACGTGAGCACCGGGAGATCCCTCTGCAGTGCAGTCACATGACTGACTGGAAATGCTCCCTTCTGCCAAATCCTGCTTCCCAGAACAGGGGCTAGCGAAGCCTGCCGCAGCTGTCCCCGTCTGTGAGCCTGATCCACAGGCAGAAGGGACAGCATGGCTGCCAGTAACACCAGGCACACACTCTAGTCCCATCACACACAAACTCCACACGGCTCAAATTTATACAATTCTATTTTTAACACAAGAGTTCCTGAAATTCAGCGTTTCTTAAGTCTGAGCCGCAGCTAGCAACAGATTTGCACATTGTTGCAGGGATTACATGTCCTTTTAAAAATAAATCTAAAAAATTGAAATCTGTTCGCAAACAGATTATAAAATTTTAATTATTTTGCTCTAATCCATAGAACTTTAAATGTTCTGTTAGACATGACGTGTGTAAGTGGGAATGGGAGATAGAAGGGTGGGATGGGAGATAGGAGATACATTTTTGATGAAGATCCAAAATGAGGAGAGCAGAAATGAGCCTGCTTGGTATTACCTGAAAAGTATCAGGGCTCTGTGTCTTTTTTAGCTTCTATCTGTTGTGAAAACACCAGACTGAGGTGGGTGGAGGAAATGCTGAATTGCAAAAAATTTGAATGATTTTTTAAAAACCTTTTTTTCCCCCACATTGTAATTAATCAGTCTGTTTGGTTGCTTTTGCCAGCCATAAATCACTAAGAGTTATTAAAATGCAAAGCAGGTCTGAACAGGGCAAGAGTGGAAAGTTGCCCTCATGACAAGACAGAGTAAGAGAACATATCTCAAATTGCCTTGGCAGAGCATTGCACCTCAGCTCAGACCCCTCCCCTGTGCACTGTCGGTGCCAGGATCCAGTGTCTTGGGTGCTGCAACATTATTTTTACTGGTATGTATGGTTGGCAAAGAGGTGACACAGCCATCTGAAGTGGCTGTGGCAGGAAGGTCCTTGTCTCTCAGCAAGATGGCCTTCTAGAGGCATGGCTGAAATAGTGCATCCTTTAAATAAACATTTAAAATTGTTCTTGAACGCTCAGGTGGTATCGTCTGTTGATTTCTGTTGAAGTTCAGTCTACATTACCTGCTCTGACACAAACAGTTGGGCCTCTGGTAATTCCTGAACTGGGTGTTGATAGGGCCACACCCACACATGGTTTTGATTTGTGGTTGTTTGTGCTTACAGAACAAAAGATACCAGTTCAAGCCACCAACAATAACTGGGGATAAAAATGTGAAAAACAAAAAAAGAAATCTTTAAACCTGCAATGTTTATAATTTGGGATCCGCACAAAATCTTTGCAGATTACAAATAGACTTAACACAGGTTTTCTTCAGCTTGGCAGACCTGAGTGAAGAAAATCAGAAAATAATCAAATTTTTTTCTAGAAAATTGTACCAAAAATAAACAAAATTAGTCTCATCATCTATATCAAGGTCACAAATATGCCGTCAAATAGTGTTTAATAGTGATACTAAAAGATTATAAGCACTCAAAGGACACCTCAATACACATAAATATGGCAAAAGGCTACTTTAATTAGCCAAATATGCAAAAAAAAGTTTTTAATACATGTGGAAAACCCATAGTTTTCGCAAAAATATTTATACAGGAGTGACACTTCTTGAAAAACATTCAAGAAAACATGTACTGCATTGAATTTCTTACAGAAAGATAAATATTTTGGACTGACTGTTTAGATTCTGGGCATTTGTAAAACCTGAGGCTGCAAACATTTGGCAAATAGTATTATGCATGCATAGCTACACTGTAGTTCAGATGTGGAACGTAACGAAGTTCAAATACTTAGTACATTTCATGTATCTGTACTCTACATGAGTAATTATTTTGTATGGGACTTTGCACTTTTACCCACTACATTTTAAATAAAAAAATTATACTTTCTACTTACTACATTTCTAAAACAGTGTCATGACTCTTTGCTTACGTTTTTGAAAATAAACATTTTCGTCCATTCGTTTTCATTTATTTAAATGCAAAGGAAGCGGAACCAAGTCGACCAATATGCGTGCCTTCAAAAATATATTTTTTGTTTTTTAAATGCGTGCCTTCCTTCTCCGACTGTTGATAGGCTGCTCATTGCTGAATCTCTTGTAGCTGAAAAGAGATCAGACAGGGACCATAATTTGTTGCAGTGCAGAGAAATATATGGATGATGCCATTCACCATCCATGGCCTTATTTAGGCAAAGTGTTCGAAATTCTTGGTACAAAAAACGATTCCTACAGATTACGGTGTCTATTGTGCCTGCCAAAACAGCATGAGATCCTATCGTTCAAGAATTCGTCTTCGAATGAGGTCATTTATGAACTAACATTTGGCTATTAGCTAGCTAGCTACACTATTGTTTTTTTTCTAGCCAGATAACATAGATCATTGGTTATCAAACTCGGTCCTGGGGCCCCCCTGTGTATGCTGGTTTTCGTTCCAACCGCAATTGCAATCCCAAAATTAGGTGCCTTTCATGTTTAGAGGGATTATTTACCCTCTTAAGCACAACATCATGTCAGAAATAGCTATGCATGCCACGAACGAAAACCATCATACACAGTGGTCCCCCAGGACAGAGTTTGAGAAGCACTGAAGTAGATAACTATAACATTCTATTTTCAAATGTTATTCATGACATCATAACCATATTACCTATACTACCAATATCCCCAAATACCTCGCCTCAGATGACTACCTTTACTTTTGATGCTTAAGTACATTTCAGAGCATGTACTTATATACTTTGACTTAAGTATAAATTTACAAGTGGTACTTTAACTTTTACCTGAGTATTTCTTTATGTGGGTATTTGCACGTTCACTTAAGTAAATTGTCTGTGTACTTCTTCCACCTTTGCTGTAGTTTGAAAAATATAATGGAAAGGAATTGCCTTTCAGTAAAATATTTGATGCATGAGGGGCCATCAAATAGTTTCCATGCTTATACATGTTTCTGCTTTCTTGCATGAATGTTTATGTTTATGGGCTTGGAATGAATTCTGTGATGGGTTTATGGCTGCAGCACTCCAGGCTGTAGCAAGTCTTGTTTTACTGGTTTGGTGCTCTAATTAAGGGTTTTGGTACGATAACTTTCCCTTCCTCTGTGTAAGTGTTCATTGATCCTCAAGTTGTATAGGACATTTTGTACTATACCATACTGCACTCACTACTCCCTTGAAAAGACAACCGTGAACCTTCTTAGCTGGTGCCTTCTGCATCTATTTTACAGCCCGGTTGAGTCAAGTCGAATCAAACCTAACCAAAAGAAGGAAGGATAATGTGTTATGAATAGGCTAATATGGTTCCACCAGAGCTATAGCCATTCAGGCTATACCGTGCATTTTTGAGGTTATTTATTGCCGAGTTAAATAAAAAATTAGCCAAAAAGATTGGGCAATCAGGGCTGTGATTAGGGTTCTAAAAACACAGTTTCACTCAGATTCATATGGGCAATGCTGGCTCACAACCGGGTGCTAAACAGTTGTAAAAAAAAAATCCAAATGTTTCCACCCCCCTTCACAAATGCCACCACCACCACATATTTTGTAAGATACACTAGATCTTAGGGTTATTCCAGCTTCCAAGTTAACCCCTTCTCAAGCAACACCTTTTTAGAACACAAGCTCGAAAATAAAATGGTTACTGTTCTTGAACCCCTTTGACTACAGGCATAATCCTGGTCTCTTATGTAAGGTAACTAAGGTAAGGAGTTTGTTTTCCAAGAGTCAGAATTGGCCTACTCTAAGTATTACTGAAACAATGTAAAAGAAGCTCAAACACAGTCCTGTGTTATCGTGTGATAACACAAAGTTGCATGATCTTTCTCGCCTAAAATATTTTTGTCATTGTCGGATTAAGCATACTGACTTTACCGTGATTTGTGTCATCTGTGGCTTTCCAGAACAAATAGAACGTATGGAGTCATCGTTTTGACCGAGCCTGTTTTGTGTCATGTTACAAAATAAAGACTTATTGTCACTATAACATTGGGATCGCAAAATAGTATGTAGAGATAGAACCGTGAGTTTGATCACTTTCAAACGGTATATCGTGTGACCAGATTGATTGAAAATTTCACCGTAAAATAAAACACAATGAATGCAAATAAACTAAACGACTTGGGCCGGTGCCAGTTGAGCGGTTAACTGATGCAGTGGAACCATCTTTTGATGCACAAACTAGAGTGCTCTTGAGTGGAAAAACCACCTACACACTATTTGTTTGGAGCAGTACAGGTAGCACTACAGCCTAAAATATGTGAAAGCACCCAGTACTGTAAATTTACAACAACCAGATAGCTTTCTCAATACCACCTCCTCTCCCTAACCATAAATAATAGAGCGGGTAATTCTGGGTCTGTAGAATCAGGGTGCAATTAGGCTGTCACCTCCAGGCTGGGACTGGAACACTCCCGCAGCTCACAGGTCCTATTGTTTGGACTCATTTTTTAGACAAATAGGATGGCAAATTGCCAGTTCCTGCTCTCCCTTTACCTGACATGAACCTCATTTCGTTAAAAATAATATATATATGAAAATTTAAACGATCCATTAAAATGATCAAATTGTACATTGTTGCGGATGGAAATGTCTGCTCTTCCTTTAATTAGATTCAAGGGTTATGCTTATGCCACCCCTGAAAAAATGTATTAGGATTATATACAAATGCAATAAAACTACTGCACCCTGTAAGCCCATGCATGGGTTTACCACTTTTTATGGTTTAAACCACTGTTAAAACACCCATTGATGTTGATGGGCTGTTTTAAATTGCCACAACGTATAACCAGCTTATTCTACTCAGATCTAACAAATACAGCACTGTGGGTCTCTGGGATGTATTCAACAAATAGTGTATTGATTTGTTGAAAGTTATACAAAATGCTCTGTGTAGTTATTGCATTTTTATACCATGGACGAAAACTGATTCTGATGGCTGGAAGGTGTGTGTTAAAACTGATAACCTCTCACCTAAGTAGTTCTAGTCAAACGGTCTGATTACCATTCAAAATTAATACACCAGCTATCTAGCTTCCCCTAGCACTGATACCATTTGTCCCACATGACAGCATGTGGCAGCTAGCTTTAAAAAGGTCTACATAAACTTGTCATTATAGAAATATCTGAGAAAAAAACACATGTTTTACATTGAATATTTTATCGCGAGTGTCCACAAAGTATGTTGTGCTATGTTGTTAGGCTATGTTAGCTCCCATCTCATCACGTAAGTGCTCAATTGAATGAAGACAGCTTCACTGTGGTTTTGCTATGAAAGTATAGCTCTAGTTTTTAAGGAAATGGAGTAGATGGCTAGCTAGATTGATAGAAAACTGCATGTGAGACCATTTTGACCCGAGATCAAATAGAACTGTCATACTATGTTAGGCGATTGACAGTGACCCTAGTATAATGCAGGCTTGCTAGACTAGAAAGAGAGGGACTAGAGTCAGTGTCTGGTTGCTAGGTTGTATCTACTGTTTGGGCTATTTGCTGGAATCGTGAAGTAACATTTTTGATAAGAAAAAACATAAATGACAAAGTCAAATCACTTAATTGAGAATAAGGGCAAGTGCATACAAAATACCTACAGTTACTTTTCAAAATGCAATCATGATAAGGAAATACAGTACTATCCACAGGTGTACACATTCAGAAACACAGCTCAGAAATAGTGTTTAAACGTGTAGGAAAACATGTTGTGTGGTAGTGTTTGGTAGTATATTGTGGATTCAGGGCTCAGCCCATAATCAATAACAGTCTGCCCACCCCTTACTGTTGCCACCCCTCCACCGACCCCACTGCAGGGCTAATTGAATTTGTGCTTCTCCTGATATCTTTATAGGGTTACGGTGAGAGGAACATTATTAATGTCTTTGTAAACGGCCAGTGTGTCAAGGTCATCGCTGGCTAAGTACTTCTCATTCCATACAGGGCTCAAGGACACTGACGAGAGAAATCAGAAGGATTTATGGTTATTATGTAGATGATAATGACTGTTAGAGGGAGACATATCCGCTTTTATTTAGCATTTGGTCCTTTGTATTAGTAAATGATATATTTTTTTATTCATGGGGAGTCGTAAAAGTCTGGCACCGTGGGGAATTGAGTGTAATCTATTTTATTGGATGCAATCCGCATTTTGACTTTAATATTGAACACAGAGTGCTGCTCTCCCCTTCTTGTTCATCACATTGGCAATGGAAATCAGAGGCACGAGCTCTGTGGGAGCAGAGGCTATCAGCAGGAGCATATGCATAATCCTGTATGGCAGACACTACAGACGCTTATTACCATCAGAAACATCTTGAGTGATGAATATATAAATTTGGCGCCTCAATGTAGAGTTCAATGTGTCAACATTGTATCTGGAATGTATTTTTCCATTTTGCTTTTTTGCATTTCCATTTTGAAACGGCTAAATACATATAATTAGTCTCATTAAGTATAGGAACACTGGGAGCCCTCTTGCAAATGGAAATGGGGAATAATAAAAGAATGGTGAAATGAGGAGCCGGAATAACCAGGGGTCTCAGTGCTGAGCTCAGAGCACTGCTGATGGCTCATCATTCACAGCTGACTCACCGGTGTACACTGTCATCATCTTCCAGGAACGGCAGCCTCAAGTGCTGCTGCTGTTTTGAATATTAGCAGTGCCATCATTCTGGGCAATAAAATCCACCCCCACCCATTGCTGGATTGCTTGGAAATGCAGGAGATCGAGACATTGACATCAGCGTTGTTTCTTAACTATGGCAAATTAGGTTCGATGGCAATACAAAACTGCAAAGTGGTTTCTTTGCACAGACCATTCCAGGCTGTGAAGATAAACACCTTGCTTATTTCTAGTTTGAAAAGTAGTTTTCATCTATAGGATAATCTACTGAATTCGTATTTTTTCCTGCAGGACATACCCCAACTTATATGGCAAAAAAACCTGACCAAAAAAGCAGGGCTGATGTTTACCTAGGTGTGCTTGACTGAGCCGCTCACATCCCCCTGGGGGAGAGCCAGAAGGAGCAGTAACTCCAGAAGGGAGAGGCGTGGTGGGGAGAGGGCCATGGGCTCTGCCTTCATGTCTGAGACGGAACATAAAAAGCGTCTGCCAGCCCGGCGACGCAATTAAGAGACTGCTTCATCTGAGCTGTCAGATCGGGTCAAAGGAAGCGGCTCTTTAATTCTACCTCCCAGAGGGCTCCCAGCAGAAAGCACCAACAGGCCAAGGTCAGCCTAGCTGAAGACAACCTGTTAAAAGCCACCAAACAGCTAAGAAGGGAATCAGTGACCATCTTCTGTGTACTGTATAATTAAGTATGAATATAATATTTTAAGAATTAAGCTTCCATACCAGTTTATTAGTTTTATTTTCTCGAATTGGAAGAAACTGCAGCTAATACCCAAATAATAAATAGCATTTATTTACAGGTACACCGTTTTATAATATGAAAATTTAATAGGTAAATATGACATACTGTTTATAATTATAAGAACATACTTTGGGCTGCACATCACCCTTTTTACTGAACCAATAAACCCTGATGTGCAGGAGTCACAGTAAAACAAGATTTTATACTTAATTATTTGTACATATTCTATAGATCTAGAACTCCTTTTGAGAACCTAAAACAAAACAAAGCCAGAACACTGTCATATTGGGCTAATGTATGCATATGGAGAAAGATGATAATACAGTAATTAATAGTAATTATCAGGGGATTAATATTGAAAATGAGGCTCCAGCTTCAACAGTAAATTGATATAATTGTTTTCATGATGTAATACCAAGACACTGTTGTGTTCAGAATGTTGATAATAGTAATGATAGGTCTTATTGTGAGGAACCCAGTCTAGTTGTGATTAATGAGCTTAGCAGGCTTGCTGGGATTATGCATGTTGTATACCTACACACCCGGGGCTCACAGGGCTTTCTCTTTTTTTCCGTCTGTCTGGTGTCTGAGGTATCAAGTGACTGGCAAGTTCACTTATGGCTCCTTGAGGGTCAAAGGTGCGCAAATTAATTAGCTTGTATTCCAGTATAGCTTGTCCAAAGGGACATAATGTATTGCTTTTATATATCCTTTTTTGTGTCTGTTAAAAAATCTTATAAGATCTTACTTCATGTCATTGCTGTCTAAGATGGAAAGCAGTATGACTGGTTTAGTAGCTGTTAAAAATGTTTAATATTATGGCAAGTCTTTATCAAATGTGCTCCCACCTTTGAAGCTCCGTGGCCATATCCTTGTACTTCATGTGCCCAGGTAAGGGGACCTCCCATACATTTTGAATGTGGAAAAAAAAAGCCAACAATCCAGCTACCAAGCCCAAATCAAACTCCAAGCTCCCACATATACTGCCTCCACCTTTGTTATCTGGCTGTGTGGTCTTCCAAGGCAGGGCTGGTTTAATACACCCATCCCTGCCCCAGCCAAATCCCATTGGTTACTAGGGAGGATCCTGCAGTCACAGCAAACAAACAACACATGCTTTACTATGCTGTTTATATTTTACTAAATTAGGCTGAAATTGCATTTATTGACTCCATTGTTTCTATTATTCTTGCAAGCAGTGTTAATATTTTTCTGTCACTCTTGAAAGCTCTGTACCTATGCAAAATAAAAGTTAAGCCGGATGTCTGGCACAGGCTTGTGTTAGCAAAAACACCTTGTCAAAGTGTATGTAAGAAAGGGTGTGTTAGGCCTTAGGAGAAGATGGCTGATTTCTTTAAGGATTAGACTGAAATATCCAATGGGGCATTAGCATTAACGTTTCACTCCTCTTCACCTGTGCCAGAAACTTTGTTCATTTTGAGTAAACTTAGCATAGAGTCTGGTTTCTAGAGGGCTTTTCTCTTGTTTACCCATGTCAAAGCTGTGAACAAGCTGTCTTGTCGTAGCCCTATCTTGAACCCTAGCTTTTAATTATAGGTGCTGTCAGGCAAGAGATCACAGTATATTCCCTTTACAATAACCCACATAATCCCCGTTTCATTTTTTTGGTTTATATACAGTTACCAGTGCACAGCAAACATCATTGAAACAGTTACTGTATCCACACGAGGCTCTGTTCTGTATCTTGGACCCATGTTTGTTCACCTGCATTACTCTGGGCAGTACTTAGGGATGATATGACATCATTCATCATGTTAGTTATATAAATATAGGTTGTGAAGGGGGAAGATGTGCTTATCTTGGCATTTCAGTGTAATCCTATTCAGGTCGTTTCATTTTACAGGATAGTTCCTGGAACAACTGGAATATTCTGGCATGTATTGAAAATGGTTTACTGGACTAAAAAACCCAATCACATAATAGTAAATGTAATTGTGTCGAATGGTTGCAACCGGCATATCACTACCTATAGACAGCTTAGTCAAATACAGGGAACTAAATAGTAGTTTATGGTCACCTGGGGAGGCTGTTGATATCAGTTCTGAAAGAAAGACCAGAAGCAGGGTAAACTTCCTGTGTTGTAGTTTCTCTTGACCAACCCTGACTTCAAACGATAAGATTCGCTGCCAAGTTCAACAGCCAAGAACTGCTTCAGAAGAAAAAAATGGAGTGCCCGCAAATGCTTACCTAAGGAAAATAATTGCTCTTTTTATGCAAGACTGTTTAAAAAATTCATGACTCACTCATTATTTCCCATCTCACAATAACAGAAGCAGCTCGGTAACTTTGCTCATAGATGTAAAACCTTTTAGAAAGTTAAGAAAGGATCAGTTCACAGTTTGTTGAACAATACTGTGTTTGTCCTCTAATATCAGTTGGCATGCTACATTTTATCATGACACATTAAAGGGAATACTCAGTTGGTTTAGAGGAATACCCTTGCTGCTGGAGTGTGCGTCACTCTGAATACACACAGGGAGACCCAACAATGCCTGATCATGTGACCCCTGCATTTGGATGAGTTCCAGCAAAAACACAGAGGGATGTTGGGAAGGGGTTGTGGGTGGATCCAGCTCATGGGCAGAAACTCACAAAACTTTATCTAGCCCCTTGGAGCAATAAACATGACCTTTCCTGTTATGAAAATGTGGCAGTGATATATCCCAGCTGAGCAGAAAATAAACATGCATGCACATTTGTAATGATCTCTGAATTTGGAATGCGTAGATCATGCATTTCATGTATTCTTTTTGAAGCTGAAGATTACAGGTCACTTTATAAAATCCTATACAGCAGGCTCTTTTCAGCCTCTCTGATTTCTCTATTAAAAATTAACAGGCATACGGGACCCAGTAGTTTGCACCGTTCTACTGACGCTGGGGCATAGGTAAGGACAAGGCTATAAAATCCCTCCTTTTTTCTCTCACCAAATCAATTGTGCACACTCCCACACAAAGGGCACTGCAGCTGAAGTTTGTCCACTCTTTCATCAGCAAGCCAGTGACTATTTAGCACTCTAGTGGCCTAACAGAAGTACAGCAGACAACACAGCAAATGGCAGAGAGGTACCTCTCATTGATGACAGCTGGTGGCCAGTGGTAACCTTGTGTATTGTTTGGAGGAGCTAATGCAACAGTTACCTGAGGAATCTTGGTTGATTACAACCACCCTACCAATGGTGGCAATAGGACAACATGGGTTGAGACTAAGATCAGAATGGGCCATTAACATTATGATAGTCTAGACTCTGCAGTTTTAGGGTTCTGAATTACTTGCCTGAAAGAAGTGATCAGAATGTGTAGGCTACTTTTTTCTCAGGACATCGAGATATTGGCTTAATATCACAGAGAGCTGGATGGCACCATTAGGTATTTACACATTTTACCGTTTGTATAGTATAATGTATGACAAACTGCTTTAGAAAGTGCAGCTGTTGTCTCCTCATTCAGTATTCAAATATGATGACCAGGTCAGATCACCTCTTTTTAAAAGTTGGCATCACCTTCTTTGTAACATGTGCACTGTATATTTCATGGGCAGTTAATATTTTATCTGCACTACAATGTAGGTTTTAGCATGGTTGGTGTGTTTGGCTTCTTCAAAATTAAAGTTAATTTAAAGGTAATTACCCGCAAAGGTCTCTTGGATCACAAATGTCAGTTTGATTAGGTTGCAATGAGAGAAAATAAAGTGACATGTTTTCTTTTGTAATGAGAGCAGAGCTGAGTTACTACTTACACAAGTTGTTTGAATTTAGACCCTGGCCATAAAACACCAGTGTCAAAATGTCAACATAACATTGAAGTGTTGGTATAAGCTGCCCAAAGGCTGTATTTTCCATATGATGTGATTAGAATGCAATTTACTCTCTACTGAATTGACCCAAGAAAAACACATACTTTATTAAACAAAACAAATTACCCCATTTAGACACTAAGGTCTCGAGATGTAAAACATTTCTAAAAAATGAGCTTCAGGACAAACAAGTTTAATTTGACTAGTTCAAAATAGATTGCAAATATGCTAAAATATTCAAAGGAATCCCCTTAATATTATCTGTAACTTGATATATTGTTGTGTATAATGAATATAAATTGAATTATCACAACTTTACTATCCACTGATGCAGCAATAAAAGCATTAAATGGAAATATATTTTAATTGATGAGAATTTTTAGTAAAATTCTAATCAAAATTTGACAAAGTGTCATGTATTATGTAATACAGTATGGAAATATCAATTGTTTGCTATAAAAAAGGCAAGAACAAACTCAAACAATTGTCAAAAGATGCAATGAAAAAGGGGAGTATTGTTCAGAAAGCCAGATTAATGCATTAATATAAGGATACAATCCCAGTCAGTAAAGGACTCAGACTCCTAAAACTGGTGTATTTTCATAGCACTTTAAAAGTTAGAAAAGGCATTCTGAATTACCTCCATTCCAAATGTGTTCATATCACACATAGAAGAAGCAGTAGATGCCAGAAGATTAATTAAACGTTTAAGGCACTATACTGAGCAAGTTTGACAGCCACTGCTATTGTGACTACCTTGGTGTGACTGCCATACAAGCTGGCAGTGGAATGTTTGTGCAAAGAAAGATAAGCTCGGTGTCTCAAATGTTAGTTTTTCATTCTTTAAACAAGTTCACTGATCTATGCAGTACAACCATGTGCAGGAGATAGCAATGAGTTTGTTTGCACAATTTTTAGGTGTCCCTTTTATGTGTACTGCAGGGTGTCAACTGATATTTTATAAGCAAATCAACAATGAATGTACTTGCCAACATTCTCTCCCTGACATGTGTATCCTAAAAAAAATTGTAATGGGGATATTGGAAAGTATGGAGTGGAGATTGCAAACAGACGTTAACCATATAAAGGCCATTCTTGTGCAATGTGTCCCAATCATAAATCCAAACAAGTAGTGTGCTAGGCTTACACTTGACTGTGTATTTCCATACAGCACCAATTGTCAAGGTGTGCAGGGACAGTGCTGAGAAGCTGTTAACATATCAGTGTTAAAATGTACTGTAGGTTTTGCAGTTGCACATACAGTGTCTTCTCAAAACGGAGGAGAGAGTAAAGGACTTCCCTCCGCATATTTGGCCCCATCCATAAGCCTAACCCTTAAACATAACATTACCAAAAACACAGTCTTACTGCTCGCACTGCAGCAAATGATATATACTGTAGAACAGCACATGTGTATGTTGTAGTGTACAGTTAGCTCTTTATGCAAACTGTGACAAAATTGTGTTTGAGGTTCGTAATTGTGTTGATCCTGTGTGCATTGTACGGCTGAAGCTAAATCTGAGGTATAGAAAGGACTAGTAATAATATGCTGACTTAATGCCTGATAGGGCTATTAGAATAGAATAATATGCATGAAACACCCAGAGCTCACCAACACCATTTACACACAATCCAGTGAAGACTACTCTCAGTGCTGTGGAGAGGTGGATATTCCTCCTGACAGTATTTTGTGCAATCCCTTTGCCCAAATTTGGTTGCCAACTGCAGCCTAGGGTACTTACATTGTGTACTCTGCAGAGGTACTTCAGATGTCTTTTCAGATTGCTTTCTATCAGTTAATGTATTGAGCTGCTGAGAAATCCATGAATTGTCATATAAGCATATAATAATTTCACTCACAGTCAGGCACTTTTACTGATATTCCCTGTGAGGGAAGTGTATCTTTGTGAGCATTCTTTCTGCAATGTGTGTGCATGATCACACCAGAGTGTGTGGATTCTTTACACTAGCCAGCAAATTGAGGTAAGTAAACTCTTGAGGTAAGTAAGGGGCCATTACCTTTATTATGAATTTTCTTAAGAGTTTCCAAGTTCCACCAAAGTGCTCTGCTTGCAAAAAAAATCCTATTTTTTACTGCACTGCAGAATGAAAGTGTATACCTCAGATTCTTTTAAAAGGAAGAAAAAAACTACCCATAGAAATGTTCTTGTACATACAGAGCCATTCACACAGAAACCACTGCTAACCACTTGCAGATGAATTTACGAATATTATACTGAAAGATCTTTCTCTCATTTAAAGTCTACAATGTACATTTTTAAGAATTATGTGTTATGAAATGAACAAATTGTATATGTATCTGCATTCAATTTCCTTTAAACATTTGATCAATGCATATACATGAACGCATGCTCACACAATTTTCAGTGCTAAAGGAAGTCAGAGTTCATTCAACTGTAACAGCGGTTATATGATACCAACAGTGATATAATGTACACTATCAGAGTTAAAACATACTTTTATCATGTTGTTGTGCATGTGTCTCTTTGGCTTGTGGTTAATACATTCAGACTGAAACTGTTTCTTTTGTGCGTTTTTGCTTTTTTAACACAGCAAATTGTGCATTTCACCAAAGTAAGAATTAGTGCTGTTTTTTTTCTTCTTCCGGTGCCACGTTCCAGGGAGCCATGTGAAACGACTGGCACGTGGCACAAATGTACGTTGACATGATGTGGCCAAGATTTTCCCTTAGTTTATTATTTTTCCTGTAATGACAGAAGATTACACAGCTGACTCAAGGGCCTCTTGTCTTGCGGAGATTGACAGAAGGAATCAAGGGTGTGGCTTCCACCGAGGTCCTAGACAACCTCTGTTCCCGCCCACCTGAATCCCACAAGTCAGAAATTCTTTTTAATCATAATAATGTTTTTTTATTTTTTTTATCCATTTTTAAGTAAACATTCCAGGGCCCCAACATGTGGTCCACACATCACTGTTGTGGATCTTCAGATTAAGATGAAAAAAAATGTTTTTTCCATCTAGCTGTGATCATAGACCTACTGTTACTAAGTTTCTGTGAGTGGATCTAGTAATTACTGTACATCCGTCCCTCAAGCTACAGTCATACAGTTCTGACTCGGAGCCTAGTCTGATCACTGAAGTTGAACACTGTCTGACTCATGCAGGGTGGTGCAGTAGCAACAAAATATTTAAAATCAGTTAGAAGGGAAGGGGGAAAGTAAGTTGGATTTTCTGAACTGAAACAATTTGATGCATAAAAAATAAGGCATGGGGTAACCCCATCTGCTGGGGGTTCACCCTCTACGCCATATTCATTATTTACTGCAAGCATATGTCTGCAGTAAAAATCTTATTTAAAATGTTGAATTCTCATAAATTACTGCAAATGCTGTACAAAGCATTGTCCCCATCTGAAATATAATTAAGGATAGCCTGAATTGTAATTTGTGTCACTGGTGTGATCTAATCACAATTGGAAAGCATATACAACCACAAAGTCCTCACAATAAAAAGGAATGGCCCGCTGCACAAAAGACCCAGGTCACTTAGAGGCAATAGAGCTAAGTTGTTGATAGTAGACTCACATACTCTGTGAGCTCTGCTTCATTACGTTTTTTTTAATGACCTTTTGGCCCCTGTGGTCAATGGATTTCTGGCTCAAGACTCTTGGACAACAAGACATGTGAAAGAGTGTTACCTTCACTTGCACTGTCTATAAATAAGTATAATGTTGCTGCAAGTAAACCAAGTGAGCACGTGAAGAGAAGAGAACCTAATGACAGCTATGTGTATATATGGGACAGTTAGATATATGGGACTGTCTTATCGTTGCAGTGAGAAGATCATATACCAAGTCCGACTGTGAGTTGTTTAATTTAATAATTGTTTTATTTACTCCAGATTCTTGCTGGCTTGTCAGAGAAATGTCACAATGTGTTATCTTTATAGCGTACTATAAATCAATAGCCAGGGCAGGATGACCTGTGGAGATGCTGCCAACAGTAGAAGTGGTGAGACCTGAAAGTGCTGCCAAAATGTTCAGCTGTTGCCCGCTATTGTTCCAGGTTTTTTCCCTATTGTTTTATTATTGGAAACAATTTGGTAAAGGTGTTTTGCAAAAAAACAAACATGCTGCTGGTTTTCTTATACATATCTACAACACAAGGCCACATTCTTTTATACTCAAGTAAACATGTATGTGTCTGCCAAGAATCTGCTATAAAACCAGGAATCTTGTTATGTATGGAAAAACAGGTTTGAGGGTGTGCCGAGGGAGGGGGGTGGAGTTTTACATTAGATAGCCAAGCCACCAAGAGTTTTTTTGTTTTGTTTTGTGGCCTGTATTCTTTTCCCTTTCACTGATTCAGAGAGCCTGAGTTGTGTGTGTGACTGCAACATGTTCAGATTCAGAGAGCCTGAGTTGTGTGTGTGACTGCAACATGTTCAGATTCAGAGAGCCTGAGTTGTGTGTGTGACTGCAACATGTTCAGATTCATAGAGCCTGACTTGTGTGTGTGACTGTCAGACAACAGGTCACCTCATTTAGGGCTGACTTCCCATGTGAAAACAATAGTATACTTGGGCATATTTGAAGGATAATTATATGAACTTTAGGGTTCAAGTATTCTGAAATACGCCATAGTATACTATTTTTTGGTTTAGCAAATTACAAAGCGCCTTTATATGCTTATCTAATGCTTTAACATGTATTTTAAATATTTTTTTTAAAATACAGTCCATTGGTAAAAAGCTTGTGATATGGAGATTTTCTGCAGGCAGCACTGATTGTCATATGACTGAAGTTCTAGTTGTGCATACATGTATACATACATACATACACACACACATGCATACATACATACACACACACGCATACATACACACATACATACAATGGTGGAAATAAGTATTGGA